>PVKB01000612.1:0-176278 GCA_004027205.1 Ctenodactylus gundi
TGCCGCCCCCTCCCCCAGTCCACGCCCACCCCTGTTCGCACCCTCCCGGCCCCGCCCCAGCCCCGCCTCCTCCCAGTCCCCCCGCCTGGGCGCGCGGCCGCGGGGTTTGCATTTTGCCGGGGACAGCCTCGCCCTCTTCGGTTTCTCTGGCAACCCCGGCCGCGCGCGGCGCCCAACCCGGGAGCGCTCGGCCGTGGCCGCGCTCCGTGGGAAGTGGTCGGCGGCCGGCTCCTGCTGGTTGCTAGGTAGCGTCCACGGTGAGCTCCGCGGCCCGCAGCCCGCCCGCTCTCCGGGGGCGTCGGGTGCAGCCGCTGCCGCGCCGGCGACAAGCGCTCGCGGGTGAACGACCCATCCGTCAGGGCCGCACGCGCGGTGCCCAGAAAGGAGCGCGCCGGCTGGCCCGGAGCGGGAAGGGCCCGGCTCCGCGGCCTCCTGTCAGCCCCGCTTGGAGAGCGGTGGCCGCGAAGGGGCCGGACGGAAGAAACCGGCCTGCTGCGAGATTTTCTTTTCTTCCATCATTTTAAAAACTGTGTCTATCTCTCGCTGGATGTGGTGGTGCAGGCCTGGAGTCCCGACAGCCTGGGAGGCTGAGGGAGGAGGATCACGATTGCCAGCTCGGCCTGGGCAACTTAGTGCTTAGCAAGACTCGGTCTCAAAATAAATAAGGACCGGGGGTAGCTCAGGGCAGAAAGACCCTGGGTTCGGGCCCCAGACACACACACACACACACACACACACACGATTAATACATCAGTCATACACACTGTGCTTTGTGATTTCTGAGGCCATTTTGTGAGCATGATTTTGCTTGGGTTCCACCGCGGTCTTCAAGAGTAAAAATTTATAAAACCTCCCAGCCAGGGACAGTGGCACACGCCTATAATCCCAGCACTCGGAGGGGCTGGGGCTGGACAGTCAGAAGTTCCAGCCCAGCCTGAGCAATTTAGCGAGACTCTGTCTCAAAATCAAAAGTAAGAATGGGCTGGGGACGTGACTGTAGCACCGGAAAAAGAAAGAAAAACTTCGTAGGGCGGCCCCAGCCTGTGCCCCGGGATGAGGGCACATCCAAGCTGTCAGGGGGTGCACTGTGCACCGCGGGCCACCTACTTCCGGGAGACCATCTCCCCACTGCCCTAGCTGCTAGCGAAAGTAGCAGCCGATGAGGACAACCCAGGGAGTGGTGACACACCCCCGGGCCACCCCCTCCCGGGCAACGCCAAGGGACAGACTGGGCTAGCGCTGCCGTGGTCTCTCCAGGGGCAGCCAGGCTAAGGCCAGCTGTCAGCCCTGTCTCTTCTGATTGAGGCCTTTGGTGCTGGGACACAGGAACCGTGGGCTGTCCACCCCATATCCCCAGGCCCAAGGAATGAGAAGATGCTGTTGGGCCCTGCCCAGATCAAGATTTCAGCCTGGAGGCCGGAGGCATGGCTCAGTGGTTAAAGCGCTTGCCTAGCAAGCACTAAGTCAAGTGCTAAGTACCCGAGTTCGATTCCCCAGCACCCCATTAGCTGGGCATGGTGGAGCACGCCTGTCATCCCAGAAAAAAAAAAAAAATTCAGCCTGGAAATAGAGGACCCAAGTTCAGAGACGCTTTTACACTGAGGACCATGTCAGGGAGATTGACAAGGGCAGGGGAGGTCACAGGTCACTTCTGGGTTTCCCAGTGTAGCAGTCAGGAAAGATTTGGTTATGTTTAATAAGGAATAGCCTGGGAGGGAGGGAAGGAAGGAAGCCAGCCAGCCTTTGAGAGGAGCCTTTGTTGCTGAGACAGGGCAGCTGCCTTCCCCCTCCCCAGGGTCTTCACACGGAGCTACATCCCCAGCATTTTGAGACAGGGCCTCACGTGGTCACTGAGTTGCCCAGGCTGGGCTGGAACTTCCAGTCCTCTCTGCCTCAGCTGCCCAGATTGCTATGTTTACAGGCCTGTGACTCACCAGGGCTGGCTTTAAAAAAGATTTTTTTTAAGACAGAGTACTTCGGATTGCGATCATCCTGACTCAGCTTCCCAGAGCACTGAAATTCCAGGTGAGCCCACCACACTCCGCTAAATTCCTCCTTTTCAGGTGTGTCTTCTTCGTCATCTCAGCTTGTGACACTGCTCTGTAAATAGTACAAGGTGAAAAGCAATTAATTCCTGGCAAGAAACCAAGAGCTCCGATTTAGAGATCAGACTTGTGCCCTCTTCTTGAACCAGAAGTTTCTGCTGAGAGAACCACGTGGGCTATCTTTTTATAGAAATGACAGCAGCTCTCTACCTTTCCGATTCATTCTGTGAAAAGCACTTGACATTTGTCCCATGACTGTGAAAATGGAAGTTCTTACCCACACACCCAGGTCTGTCCATTTAAAATTATATATTCTACGTGGGTGCGGCGGTGCAGGCCTGTCATCCTAGCACCCTGGGAGGCTGAGGCTGGAGGACTGCAAGTTCAAGTTTTGTCTGGCCAACTTAGTGACTTAACGAGATCCTAAAATAAAAAAGTCTGGGGATGTAACTCAGTGCAAAGGCCCTGGGTTCAACCCCTCCAAAACAAGAAAAAAGATTGATTTCTTAGAAGCAGTCATGAGAAGCTCAGAGAAAGTCTTGGCCCTGTTCAGATTCTGAAGAAAATACGGTGTAAGAGAGGATACGCCAGATGGAAGGGTGGGGTGGGACCTGCCCACAGAAGCTGTGCTCGCTGGCCGCACAGCTAAGGCCACCATCCCAGCTGGAGAAGGACAGGGTAGGCGGGAGGGGTCGGCGGAACGGAGCCCTGGTCCTCTGGGGGTGACTGAGCTAACAAAGTCGTAGTGCATGATGGGAATGGCCGGGATGGTCACCGAAGGTGGCACAGAGGCATCTCGAGCTGCCTGTCCCAAGTGCCCAAGCCCGAGGCACCCGTGAGGTGGCTGCTCCCCCTAGTGGCAGAGGCGTGTCATGGCAAGTAAAAGCTCTGCAGAGGTTTTTCCCAAACCAGCATCTGGGAACAGGTGGCAGCCAGGGCGCCATGCACAGTGCCCGAGGCTGAACAGCAAAGCCCACGTGCCAAGCCCAGGTCTGCCCTGTAACTGTGACCTGCGGAGACAGCCCAGCTCAATGAGCTCACTGTCCAGGAAAGCCCAACAGATTCCCACACTATATCACTTGTCCCCAGAATACCTGTAGGTTAATCATTGTTAAAGATCTGGATCTCTCGCCAGGGGTAGAATTTTTAATTTAGGAAGACTCCATGAATAGAATTGACCTTTTTAAAAAAAGATAAGATCTTGCTCTGTAGTCCAGACTTCAACTCACTGTGCAGCCCAGGCTGGCCTCAAATTGATAGCAATCCTCTGCTTCAGCCTCCCAATTGCTGGGTTTACAGGTGTGTGCCAGTTTATGTGGTGCTGGGGAATCAAATTGAGGGCCTTGCACTTACTAGGCAAGTGTTGTAACCACTGAGCTATGCCCGCAGCCCTAGGCTTTGACATTTTATTATTAAAATCTCTTAATTTAATGTTTTACTTGAAGCCCAGAGAGGCAGAAGCAGGTGGATGTCTGGAGACTCGGGCAAGGCCAGAGCTTTCCCAGGACTAAGCTGTAACTGTTTCTTCTTCCTTTTAGGGATGCGTCTTTCTCACTTCCTGGCCCACAATTCAGTAACTGCTAGCTGAAAACTCCGCCCTGGACACCCCACCCACCTCAGTCTCAATAAATTAACTAATCCCTTCAGGTCAGGCCCAGGCACCCGCCTCTGCCATCCAGGCCCCGCCTCCCAACAGCACTGGGTTCCAGTTATCCCACTCCATCCTATACATGAGGCTTTTAGGGAATACTCTAGATCCGAACCAGGACACTCGGGCATAGTGGTACACGCCTGTAATCCAGCACTCTGGGAGGCCCAGGCAGCAGGATCACAAATTGAAGCCTCGCCTGGGCAATTTAGCCACTCACCAAGACCCTGTCTCAAAATAGAAAAAAGGGACCAGTGATGTAGCTCAGTATTAAGGCCCGGGTTCAATCCCCAGGATGAAAGACAGACAGACAGACAGACAGGCTGACTTGTGATCCTCCTGCCTCAGCTTCCCGGAGCGCAGGGGTCACAAGCACGCAGCACCACACCGGCCATCACATCTGTCTTAAAACTGTTGACTCTGCGTCAGCGTTCTACCATCGTCCCACAGGACTTCCTGTGTGTGTGTCAGCGAAATGTGTCCCCGTGCCACCTCATCCTCCCTCCGACTGGGGAGATGACGCGCCCTCGGCTGCCTCACTCGGAGGAGGTCTTCCTGCCTCGGCCCAGCGGACCGCCCGCGGCGCCGGGAGCAGAAGGGACAGTCGCCCTAAGACAGAGCGCACCTGCCCCTGCCGCCCTGCGCAGTCGGGGTGAAAGAGATCGTCCCAGGGGAACGCGCCACGCCACTTTTTTCTTTTCGGTGCCTGTGAGTTGAAGTCTAAAGGAATGTGCCCAAGTCAACGTGCGAGCCTTGAGTTGCGACAGTCCCTGGAGAACGCGAGCCGGGGGCGGGACCAGAGCACGACACGTGCCCAAAGCGTGTCCAATGGGAAACGCGCGCTCTTTCTCCTGCAAATCTGACCGGTTGCGCCAGTACGTTAACAGTATTAAGGAAGCTGAGGCAGGAGGATTGCTTTGTGTTCCAGCGCAGCCTGGGCTACGTAGAGTTCAGGACCAGGCTGGGCTGCAGAGAGAGAACTTCTCTAAATAAATAAAACAATTCTACAGTCATTTTGCATTTGTATTTGTGACTTATCTTGCATATCATTCTTAATATCTTATGATGAAGTGCTTTATTTTCTTCAAACTTTGTGCATTTGCAAGATGCTGCCTTTTGTCTTTTTTTAAGACAGGTTCTCTCTTTGTAGTCCGAACTGGTCCTCAACACACTATGTAGTCCAAGCTGGCCCGGAACACACAGCAATCCTCCTGACTCAGCTTCCCAAGCGCTGGGATAACAAGCATACACCGTCACACCCGGCTTCAAGTTACTGGCATTTTAAAGTGGCTTTTTTTTTTTTTTTGAGACAGGGTCTCACTCTGCAGCCCAGGCTGGTCCTGAACTCACTGGTGTAGCCAAGGCTGGCTTTGGACTCAGGACAATCTGCTTGCCTCAGCCTCCTGAGTGCTGGAATTACAAGCGTGCGTCACTATGCCCAGCTTTATGTGCCGCTGGGGAATCAAACTCAGGGTCTTGCCCTCTCAAGGCAGGTGCTGTAACGGCTGTGCCACTCCTCCAAGCCCCCATAGTGTGATTTTTATAACGCTTTTAGACTCAGAGTCTTTTTCCTTAAGGGACCCATCTTCCCCTTTGTAATAAAAGTCAGCCAAATACCAGACTCTGCATAGAGAAAATTACTTTAGAGACAAATTTTCAATATCTTTTTATTTATAAGTGAGTGGTATTGTTATTAAAAAAGCAACTTTATTCAATTATGTGTGTTTATCTCTTTATTTTACACTCTGCCTATTCCATGCAGACTCGAGGCAATTAGTAGCAAGAGCACACATGATTAAATACAAACTGAAAACCTGAAGTCGGAATGAAGTGAACACACCAGGCCTACAGAACCAAGTGTTAATAGCTGTTTCCAATTTGACTCTGAGCTCCCTGGCAGCTGAAGAGAATAGAGACATGCAGGCTTTTCAAACTTTCAGTTTCAGGAGAGAGGGAACATTATCATCTTCTCAGAAGATACAGGGCTTTCCCAAGGACTTAGCTAAAGATAAAATATAAATTCTGACTCAGAGAGTTCAACAAGTCACACACAGGACAATGTCTCCAATGTTCTTAAAGCAAAGGGAACAGGATTGCTTCCCGGACACCACCAAACGAAGCCGTAAACAGCCAGGCCTGGGGTCACAGGCCAGCAATACCAGCTCTCTGTGAGGCTGAGCAGGAGGATCACAAGTTCAGGTCTAGCCTGGACAAATGTAGCAAGATCCAATCTCAAAATGAAAAAAGAAAAAGGCCTGGTGGTGTAGCTCAGTGCAAAGACCCTGGGTTCTACCCCAGTATCCTCCCCCAGGAAAAAAAAAAAATCTTGGGGGAGAAGGTGAAAAATTAAAAAAGAAATTAAAAAAGAAAAAAATCTTGCAATATTCCAAAATATATCTCAGAACTGACCTTCCAGCCACATTTTACAACCATGGCTGCCACCACCCAGCACAACAGTGTCACCTGAAATCAGCAGGATTTGTCCCCAATTCCCTCTCACCAAGACTTCATACATTTCTGATCTCAACAATAGGGCACAGTGATCCTTTAAAGTGTAACTATTCCTGGCTGTGATGGCACACAGCTGGGTTCCCAGCACCCTGGGAGGCTGAGGCAGGAAGGTCTCAAGTTTGAGCCAACCCCGGGCAACTTAGTGACTGAGACGCTGTCTCAAAAGTAAAAAACGATAAGCACACAGCTCAGAAGGAAAGCCCTGGTTTCAATCCTCTGAAAAAAAAAGACAGGAAAAAAAGTTATAAGAATGAAGTCATGTTTGGGATGAAATCCTTACCGTGGCTCTCACAAAAGTCCTTACCAGCCACGTGCCACAGACAGGCCCATGCGGCTCCTCTGACCTCACCCTGCGCCCTACCCCGGCACACCAACCCCTTACCTGTTCCTTAGACACAGGAGACACCTCCAGCCTCTGCCCGGCTGCTCCCACCCTGGGACCCTCTTTGCCCTACACTGGTATGGTCATTTCCTTCCGGGATATCAGATCCTCAAAGAAGCCCACCTTGACTTCTGGGTGGCAGCCTCCCTCCCCCAATCCCTCCCAGTTCCTCCTGCCCCCCTCACTTTTAACTTTTTCCTTCTGCTCTGGCCTTCCTCTAACAATACTTCTAATCATATTCCCTTGCTCACTTATTTACTATTGCATCAGAGCGAACCAAGTTATACTACAGTCACAAACATCCTCAAAGAACTCAGTGACTTAAAAAGAGCACTTACAGATTTGTTCCCAACTGAGGACAGTTTGGGGCTGGAGACATGGCTCAGCGGTTAGAGCACTTGCCTGGTAATGCAGTAGGCCCTGGGTTCGATTCTCGGGCACCACATAAACATTAGCCGGGCATAGTGGTGCACAACTGTAATCCCCGCACTGGGGAGGCTGAGATAGGAGGACTGCTGTGAAGTCGAGGCCACCCTGGGCTACAGAGCAAGACCCTGTCTCAAAAACAAAAATTAGATAGTAGCTCGCTTTCTCTGCACCTACTAATGATGCCCACCGGCTGGGGTCCATTGGGGGAAATCATAGCTCATTCATGTGTGCGGCCAGCGCGCCATCTAGTGGACGCATCTGGCAGTTCAAGCAGCTTGGCACACGCCCGGCTTTGGGATTTGGGTCTCTGCAAACTCCAGAGCCAGGCAGGCCTTCTGGGGGTCGATGCAGGCAACGTCGAACGCCAGGGCTGCTGCCTGAGCCTCACCTTCTTCTGTCCACCCACAGCTTGGAGACACTGGACCAAGACTAGATCAGGATGTTGAGGGACCAAGCCACCTCTCACCGCCAACAACTCAGTCATCTTGAACTCAAGGCAATTCTCCCGCCTCAGCCTCCCAAGTGCTGGAATTACAGGCGTGCACCACCATGCCTGGTTTATGTGATGTTGAGGAATCGAACCCAGGGCCTTGTGCTTGCTAGGCAAGCACTGTAATGATCACTCACCCCGCAGAGTCTCGGGTTGGATTCCGAAGGGTGGTGGCCCAGGAGAGCCCAGGGCACGTGCTAGCATAACAAACTGGCCAACAGATTCCACGTGGGCGGAAGGGGCACAAGCGCCAGGAGGTGCCCTGCAGCCCGGCGGCCTGTCCAGCACAAGCCCCTACAGCCACCGGCCAGCCGCAGTGGCAGTGCTGCCGGTGACCCCGAGGGCTTTTCCCACCCTGGTGTGCCTGGCCCCTTCCCGGATATGTCTGCATGCAAAGTTAATTAACACCCGCGGCCCTGTGTCCTTCACCCTGCACGCAAACACCCAGGCGGGGCAGGGACATCTCCACGGCAAACAGAGCTGTCCCCAAACCCAGGTCTGGCTGTATTTACTGATGATGTCACATCCGTCCTGCCGAGTCTGGTCGATGTGACTCAAGGGCGAGGGGCCAGGCAAGGTGAGTCACGTGGAGTCACCGGAATGCGGAGGAAGGAGGATCCAGGGTGACCCCGTCCTTGCCCCAGGCCCAGCCGCTCCCCGCTCCCCGCGTCTCTGTCCCCCAAGTCGCTCAGCTTTTATTGGGGGGGAAGACGGCAGGAACCCTTCAGCGACCCCCCTGCTGTGAGCTCACTCCCCCCCCCTTTCCTCGCACGACGTGGGCGGAGCTCAGTGTGGCGCACTGTCAAGGACCAAAACCAGAAAGACTCCACAGCCGAAGAGATACAGCCGATAAACGACCGGAGGGGCCCTTCCCGCTTGGGGCAAAGTCAGAGGGGGGGTCCAAGGGCAAAGGGAGAGCTGGGTGTTGTGGGCCGTGCCTGGAGTCCCAGGACTTAGGGAGGCTGAGGCAGGAAGACTGCGAGTTCCAGCCCAGCTCGAGCAACCTGGTGACGGAATAAGACCCTGTCTCAGAAAGAAAGAAAGAGAAAGAAAGAAAGAGAGAGAAAGAGAGAGAGAGAGAGAGAGAGAGAGAGAGAGAGAGAGAAGAAAGAGAAAGAAAGAAGGAAGGAAAGAGCAAGCCAAGCCTATAACACCAGCACTGTCTAGGAGGTTGAGGCAGAGGATTGGAAAAAAATCAAAAATGTGTTGGGGATGTAGCTCGGTGTGAAGGCCCTGGGCTCAATCCTTAGTACAAGTACAGGGGACAGATAGAAAGATGGAGCTGGAAGAATGGCACAGCGGTTAGAGGCCCTGGGTTTGATTCCCCAGCACCACATAAAGCAGGTCGGTGGCACAGGCCTGTAATCCCAGCACTCAGGAGGCTGAGGCAAGAGGATTGCCGGGAGTTCCAGCGCAGTCTGGACTGTGTTGTTAGTTCAGGACCAGCCTGGATTGCCAAGCAAGACCCTGTCTCTAAATAAGCAAATAACAGAAAGATAGACAGGTATCTAGACAGATAGAAGAGTCCGTGAGCTGAAGGTATGGTTTAGTGAAGGCCCTGGGTTCAACTCCCAGGACCCCCATAGAGGAGCAATGAATCTGAAGAAAGAAATTTGCCCGTCAGCGGCACAGCCTGCCATCCCTGGGAGCCTCACAATTGCACATTTGAGCCCAGTCTGGGCAACTTGGTGAGTTTGCTGTCTCAAAATCAAAAATAAGAACACGAGCTGCGGGTGTAGCTCAGTGTGAAGGCCCTGGGCTCAATCTCCACTCCAACAAAAAATAAAAAGTAAAGTAAATAAAATTTCATTCAGCCTGAAATATACCTGCAAACCAGTATTCAGCCTTTGACAATGTGGGGGTGACAGGAGCGCAGGACGGGGAGCCTGAGGAGAGGGTGGAAGGGCAGGCCAGTAGATCCCAGAGCCAGCGGTGGTCACTGTCACACTGGAGATCACCAGCGACCCCGATGGGGACAGGAGGGGACAGCAGCTGGACCTGCAACCTGGCCTTGATGTTGCCCTCAGGTCTCCTCTGGCCACAGCCCCGGGAGCAGAGGTGACTTCAGGGCTCGTCCTGAGCATGCCAGAGCCCATGGGCCCTGGTGAGCTGGCACATAGCAGTCACATCTCTTGAGGAAGTGGCCCAAGGGCCAGCGTGGCCTCTAACCACCACCCTTCTGGATCATCTAAAGTCACACCCGCCTCTATCCCCGGCCAGAGGGCGAAGGCTCCAGGACATAGTATGACCAGCTCTGAATCACTCAATAACAGTGCTCTTTCCTTTTCTTGGCCCGGGCAACTCAGCGGCTATCTATCTCATGAAAAAAAATAAAAAACAAACCTGTGATTCTAGCACTCTGGAAGTCTGAGGCAGGAGAATCTCAAGTTCAAGTCAGCCTGGTCAACCTAGTAACTTAGCAAGACCCTGTCTCAAAAACCAAAAACTAAAAATGGATGGGGCCTGTACCTCACTGTGCAGGCCCTGTGTTCAGAGATCAGTAGAGAAAAGAAGAAAAGATCGACAGGAATCTTCCAAAAATTATGAACTAATCAAAGGGTCTGAAAACATTATCTTAACTAATAATAATTCAGAGCTACTCCTTATTCAGGACCTTTTGAGGTCACTCTAAGTGTGTTCCCTCTTCCTCTTCCTCCTCCTGTGACACTAGAGCAAAAAAAAGCCTTCACACTGAGCTATTCCCCCAGAATTTTCATTCTTTGATTTTCAGGAAGGATCTCACTAAGCCACTAAATTGCCCAGGCTAGAACTTGCAACCTTCCGGCCTCAGCCTCCCAGAGTGCTGGGAGAAGATGTGTGTGTGCCACGCCGTAGGTCACTTTGCTATCACGGGGGACGTGTCAGAGTAGCAGTGGCTGACTGGAGAGTAGTGACTGACCTGATGAATGCTGAGCATGGTGGCACACGCCTGTATCCCAGTATTTGGGAGGCTGAGGCAGGAGGATTGCCATGAGTTCAAGCCCAGCCTGGGCAACGTAGTAAGTTCAGGACCCACCTAGACTACAAAGCAAGACCTTGTCTCAAAAAAAAAAGAAAAGAGAGAGAGAGTGAATGACGTCTCCCTACAATGTTCCTACTTGCCAACTGTGACAAATGGCTGCCACGTTTATTTCTTCGTGAAGAGGTGCAACCGTTGAAGGGATTATGTCAACTTGAGGGAATTAGGAACCACATCTCCATTAGGATTAGGATCTGTGAACCACCCCTAAATTGGGGATCAAGAACTGGTCTGGATTAGAGTGTGAGTGATTTGTGGGTTGGCCAATGAGAGAAGAGCACCCACCCAGATGTGGGAGGGCCAACCAGAACACCAAGGGTATAAAAGGGAGGAAGAGAGAAGATTGTTACAGCTTCATAAAAGGGAGGAAGAGAGAAGATTGTTACAGCTTCTTCCTCTGGGAAAGCTCTCGCTTTCGCCATTGTCTACAGATGTTGACTTGCTACACATCGCAGATCGTCAACACAGATTCGCTGCAGTCTCGACTTGTGCCTGTCTGCCCATTGCTGCTCTCCAGTCGCTGATCTTCAGGCTTCGGTCTTTGCCCGAGATCTACAGCAGACTCTCACCTCACCAGCTGTCCCGCAGTCCCAGACGGGAGATCTACTTCACGGCTGAGCAGCCGTCTTGGACTATCTCTATCCTTGGAGTTGTAAGCCTTCCTAATAGATCCTTTTGTGATAAAATCTGTAAATTCTGTCTTTTGAAAGAACCCAAACTAATACAAGAGGATATGAAATGGTGCTCTTCTATTAAAGTGAAAATTAAAGTAAAAAAAGAAATACTTTTAGAGAGTAGCTGTCTTAGTCACTTTCTTGTTACTGGTACAGAATACCCAACATCCACAATTTAAGGGAGGAAAGATTTATTTAGCTCACACAGTCTATTCATGGGCAGCCAGTGGTAGAATGTGAGCATCACCTAGCGGTAATGGTGGCACATTGTTCGAGATGGCAGATCTTTACATTATCATGCCATATCCGATCAGGTGACCAGACAGAGGCAGGAAGGGGGAAGGAGGGATCAAGAATGTGACGTTGTGATGAACTTGGCCCTGAGTAATGATGTTGTGATGAACATGGCCCTGGGCCAATGCCTTAGATCTTCTCGGGAAGATTGTGAATCCTGCCAATGAAAAAAGGTGGGGGGAGAGACCTGCGACCTAGAGATTTAAGTCAGTACCGACCACGTTTTTGGTGTGTCTCTCTCCACTTGCATGTGGGAAGGACACCCTTTTTGAAAAAAAAAATTAAAGCCTCATACCCTGTGGTCCATGCCTCCCAAGTCCATCCTTTGTTTGGACAGGAAGATTTATGTGAGCCGTTTCTAACAGAAGCACATGGCAGAGGCTGGAGAACTGCTCACAGCTGCACAAACAGAAGCTGGAGAAGTGACGAGCTAGCAGGTGATTGGAAACTCAGGCACAGCCAGAGCTTGCCCAGAAAGAAGCTGCAATAATGTTTCTTCTTCCTTCCTTAGTTCAAGCTGCCAGGTGGGCCCCCCTCCCCAAGGTGGGTGCCCCTCCCTCACTTCCTGACCCACAAGTCAATAACATATATCCAGAAGCTCTGCCCTGGGCATATCTCAGTGGTTAGTGTCCTTGCCTAGTATGCACAAGGCTCTGGGTTCATGTCTTCAGCACCGCATAAAAGTTAACTGGGTATGGTAGTGCACATCTGTAAGCACAGCACTTGGGAATCTGAGGCAGGAGGACCTCTACAAATCTGAGTCCAGCCTGAGCTACATAATAAGTTCAGAACCAGACTGGAGTACAGAGCAGTATTCTATTTCAGCAAAGAAAAAGAAAAAATGAGAAGGGTCACACGTGGTCACACAGGTCGATAATCTCAGCACTCCAGGAGGCTGAGGCAAGAGGACTGCAAATTCAATTCGAGCCCAGCCTGCGCAATTTAGTGACACAGCGAAACTTTGTCTCCAAATCAAAAATACGAAAAGGGCTAGGATTGTAGTTCAGCGTGAAGGCCCCGGGCTTGATCCCCAGCTGAAAAAAAAAAACAGGGGCACATGCCTGTGTTCTATGTTACTACGGGTAGTGGCCAGCAGACTGTCCCTCAGTGAGGCTTTACCTGTCATAACCAGGAGGCCCAGAGCTCACAGGCACTGCTCGTCTGCGTGTGGCCACACGCGTTGCTCCAGGCTTGTGTGCAGTGGCCGCTTCTTGCGTGATCCCGTTTGCCTTGGTCTAGAAGACCTCTTGAAGGCAAGCCTGTGCTCTGTTTGTCTCGTAAGACAGGCTTTATCTATCTCCTAACTGCCGGAAGAGGAGAAATTCATCGTCCTAATTACTGTCTCATTGCCGTGACAGAACACCCAACGCTCACAACGGAAGGGTGGAAAGGCTTAGTTCAGCTCTCAGTTTCAGAAGGTCTCAGTCTGTTCACGGGTGGCTGGCAGTGGCAGGAGCGTCTGGCAGAGAACAGCTGCTCACAGCATCAGTAAAGGAAGGGTCGGGACCTTGAGAAGAAGCCAGGGCAGGAATATGTATCCTGGGCTGCAGGTGTAGCTCAGGGGTTAGAGCACTTGGCTAGCAAGTGCAAGACCCTGAGTTTGACCCCCCAGTGCCACAAAAGCTGGGTGTGTGGTGGTATGCAACTGTAATCCCAGCACTCCGGAGGCTGAGGCAGGAGTATTGTGAGTTCTAGGCCAGCTTGGGCTATATAGTGAGTTTATTTATTTATTTATTTTGAGAAAGGGTCTCTATAATCCAGTATGGTCCTGAACTCACTATGGAGCCCAGGCTAGCTTTGGACTCATTGCAATTCTCCTGCCTCAGCCTCCTGAGTGCTGGGATTACAGGTGTGCGCCACCATGCCCGGTTTATGTGGTACTGGGGAATCGAACTCAGGTACTTAGCGCTTGACTTAGTACTTGCTAGGCAAGCGCTTTAACCACTGAGCCGTTCTTCCAGCCCCACATAGTGAGTTTAGTACTAGCTGGGCTTCAGAGTGAAACAGGCCCCACATCCAAACAGCAATGAAATTCATAGACAACCCACAACATCCAGATATAATTTTGGTAGGACATTGCCCCTCCAAACTATAACAGTCACTGCCTTAGTCACTTTCTCATCTCAGTGACTCAATACCTGATGTGCATCAATCAGGGGAGGAAAAGTTTCACTTCACAATTTCAGAGGGTCACTGTGGACCCAAGGGCAGCCAGGAACAATGGAAACCCATGGCAGAGGTGGAGGCGGAGGCAGGGCCACCCAGCACTGCAAACAGAAGCCGGCCCAAGTCCCAGAAGGAAAGAGGAAGCAGCAGAGATCCTTCCAGGTCCCAGCCCCGGATCCGCCCCTTCTGGGTCCAGCCTCCGTGTTCCGTCCCTTCCAGGTTTAAGCCCCTAATCCTCCACCCACCGGTAATCCACTCCACACACCTTCAGTCTATAATCAGCCATGCACTTGTCCTCCACCGCACGCCCACAATCCACCCCTCCAGGCCAGGCCCATCTCCTAACCACACATGGTCCCATAGATAATCGGTAACATCCAAAGGCATGAAGCTTTTGGGGGACATTCCAGATCCAAACTATAATATTCATTTTTTTTCTTTTTTTCTTTTCTTTCTTTGTGTGTTGGGATCTGGTCTTGGAGCTTCAATTTAGGACCTCATGTCAAGCTATGTCCCCAGTGCATTTTTTAGTTTTGATTTTTAAGGCAGGGTCCAGCCCAGTCACTAAATTGCCAGGACTGCCTCAGCCTCCCGGAGTGCTAGAATTACAGGCCAGCACCACCACACACGGCTACTTTTTTTTTTTTTTCAACAATACTGAGGATTAAACTCCAAGCTTTCACATTTAGCTACATCCCCAGCCCTTCTCTTAATTTTTTAAATTTTGAGACATGGCCTCGTGAAACTGCTGTGTTGCCAGATGTGGGCTCCAACTTGAGATCCTCCCGCCTCGGCCTCCCACGGTGCTGAGACAACAGGTGTAATCACATTTGTGACCTCACTGGCCCCGATAGCAAAAGAGAGGATGGAACATCTGCCCTCCTGTGCCTGCTCCAGCCTTACCAATAAACTTTAAATATCTCTAACTGTATCAAATAACGCGTAGACTGCGTCTTGCTAATCGTCCAGGGCAATGCAAGGGCGAGTGGTGAAAGGGGGCAAAAGGGGGCAGCTCTTCCACCTTGAATCTATGGCTTTCGTGTCTGGAGCACAGCGTTTCCTGCACCCAGGCCAAGCTCCTGCTGCGGCTTTATAGCAATCAGATAGGAACGGGCAGCAGCCGGCGAAGGCTGCATCTGCGCTCAGCAGAGCTCCATTGATTCTCGGCTTGCCCTGCGCTCCACCGCCGATGTCAATATGTTGGGGACATTTTTAAAGAAACACATAAATTGCTACTCAAGGATTCGCTTAATTATTTATACCTATGTGCATTTGCCTTAATGGAGAATTTCATTTTATGCTGAATTTCAAGATCCATGGGCCTACGGAGTCCCCTGTCAGCCTAAAACGGTTGTGTCCTCAGCGATCGCTCACAGGACGCTGGGGCTGTTCCAGGAATGCAGGGCCTGACGGTAAGGGGGCACGGTGTCACCTGGCACATGATCATAAGCACAGGTGTGTGGGCTGGGGGTGTGGCTCCATGAGTAGAACCCTTGCCTGGCAAATGCAAGGCCCTGGGTTCTAAACCCCAACACTACTCAAAGAGTGGGTGAGCAAGGTGGCACACATTTATTATCCCAGCACTGGGGAGGCTGAGGCAGGAGGATTGCTGTGAGTATGAGGGCAGCCCAGGCTACATAATGAGTCCAGGACCAGCCTGGACTACAGAGTGAGACCCTGTCTGAAAAGAAAAAAGTGCCACTGTGCAATACTGTGGGCACTGACAAGAAGGATCACGGGAGACATCCTCGCATCGCTGACCCCTGCTCTTCCTGCAAAATGCTTTTTCCTTTCCTCTTTTTTAATTTAATTTTATTTTTTGAGACAGGGTCTCACTCTGTAGCCCAGGCTGGTCCTGAACTCACTATGTAGCCCAGGCTGGCCTCGAATTCAAGGCAATCCTCCTGCCTCAGCCTCCCGAGTGCTGGGATTATAGGCATACACCACCATGCTCAGTTTCTGTGGTGCTATGGAATCATACTTAGGGCCTTGAGCTTGCCAGGTGAGCACTTTAACCAATGAGTTGGTCCTCCAGCACACACACCCCCCACCCTGTTTATTTAATATGAAGCTGGAGAATCAAACCAGGGCCTTGCACGTGGTAAACAAGCTTTCTAACCCCTGAGCTATGCCCCAGCCCCACCTTCTGTCTCTTTATTTTTTGTGTATATGGTACTGGATATTGACCCCAGGGCTTTTGCACTGAGCTACATCCCTACTTCTTTATTTACTTTTGACAATAAGGTCTTGCTAAATCATTAAGTTGCCCTGGCTAAGTATGACCTTGTGAGCCTCCTGCCCAGGGCCTCCAAGAGTGCTGGGATTGCAGGGATACACCATCATACCTGGCTCTTGGAAGAGGATTTGAACCCCAGTACCGAATTAATTAATTAATTAATTAATAAGCTAAGTGCGGTGGCACACACCTATAACCCCAGCTCCCTGAAGGCTGAGGCAGGAGGATTGCCGTGAGTTCTAGGTCGGCCTGGGCTCCATAGTAAGTTCAAGGCCAGCCCAGTCTATAGAGTAAGATCCTGTCTCAATAAATAAATATCAAACATCCCATTGGGACAGAATGTTCTCCCTCGGTACCTCCCAGCATTCCCTCTGGCAATCCAGGCGTTTTCCTTCTGGTTTTCCCGCTGTGATGGCCGCAGTGTGGAAGGTAATGGTGAATAAGCCAGGCGTGGTGCAGGTGCAAAGAGGCATTAGAGCCAGAGCTTGGGAGGCTGACGTGGAAAGCTCACCGAGCCCGGGAATCTGGGCCCAGCCTGGCCAACACTGGGAAAAGCCGTTCTGAAAGAACAGGCCAGGCTGGTGGCATGGACCTGTCACCCTAGCACTCTGGGAGGCTGAGGCAGGAAGATCGGAAGTTTGAGCCCAGCCTGGGCAACTTAAAGAGAATCGTGACTGAAAATCAAACACAAAAGGCTGAGAGGTAGTTCAGTGTGATGGCCCAGAGCTCAATCCCCAGTGCAAAAACAAAAATAAGAAATGTAAGGAGAGATAAGAAAGGAAGTGAAGGAGGGAGGGAGGGAGGCAGGAAGCGGAGACGAGTTTTATCTGACCAGGGCGTCTGCACAAGCTCCCTAGCGTATCGTTTTCTGAGTCTTCTCTTCCCCGGCAGAAGGTGAAAGGGACTCAGAACTTTCTTGGCTCGTTCGTCAAGGGCCAACACCGCGCATGTGGGCTAGGATTTAGGTCCTCTTAAGAGGAAATATGCACAAGTAATCGATATTCGTAGTTTGGCAATTACAGAAAACCAATTTGCTTAGTTAGGAAAGTCTGGAACTTTCTCTGCTGCTGTCCTCCCTGAGGGGGTAGGGCGGGCAGGGGAAGAAGCCAAGGCCCAGGAAGACAGACCCACAGATAAACTCCCACACACCCAGCCGGGCTCTCCAGGAGCCAGACCACCGAGGCACTCTCACGAGGACGGACAGGACTCGCCCTCCCTGTCCCTGCCCTGGGACCAGGGGAGGAATGTCCAGGTTATCGCGGCCTAGAAAAGCCCGAGGGAAATAGGTTTCACAATCAGAGCTGTGCAAAGAAGTTCAGAGCGAGAGAGTTTAAAACTAAAAGTAACGTAAAGACCAACTATCCTACATGAGGGAGAGAGAGAAAAAACCATCAACCCAGGACCAAATGCTGGTTTTGGCAGTTATAATCCCCAGCACTGGGGGAGGCTGAGGCAAGAGGATCTTCCTGGGCCGCTTGATGGCATAGTGAGAACCTATCTCCAGAGAAAAACACTTAAAAAAGGCCTCGAGATGAATGTGAAGTCCCAGTGTGGCACGTACACACACACACACACACACACACACACACACGCACGCACGCGCACACACACACACACACACACACACACGGACCAAGAAGTGAAAAATTCCTTGCCAGATCACACACACACACACACACACACACACACACACACACACACACAACCAGTACCAAGAAGTGAAAAATTCTTTGCCAGATCCTACAGACGGATAGAGGCAAATCGAAACCCAGTCCTTGGCTCCGGGTCCCTCCTTATCACTCCATATACAACTCAGGAACAACAGAGGCCCTTTCAGGTTTCTGGCAGACAGAACACCCCAGCAAGGCAGTGACACCAGGCAGGGGCAGCCCGAATTCTACATCATCCTGGGTCAACTCCTAGCCGGGCCTGGCAGGGCCAATGGGAAACTCGCCTGCAGGAACAATTTACAATCACGTGGCAAGGAATTCTTTGAGCAGGTGGTGAGCCCCGAGCAGCAGCGTGAGGCCCAAGCACCTACCTGCCTCACCCTCGTGTGTGTCTAAAGGCAGAGCCAGAAGCGGTGGTGGTGGTGGTGGGGGGGTTGCATGTAATCCTAGCACTCTGGGAGGCTGAGGCAGGAGGATCGCACATTTGAGCCCAGTCTGGGTAACTTAGTGAGACCCTGTTTCAAAAAATAAAACAAAATAAAATTAAAAATGCCTGGAGATTCCTGGGTGCAATCTCCAGTGTCATAAAATATAAAATTAAATAAAATTTAAAAATTTAAAAGTAGACTGCTTTATTGGAGAAAACCTAAACACTACCTCAAGTTGAGGTGATGGAACGCCTTTGGGCTGCAATCCAACCCCAGCAAGAGCTGCCGGGCAGTACGGAGAACATTCCAGGCAGAAGGAACCGCTACTGGAAACCTTACAGCAGATATGAGCACGGTATGCTGGAAAGCAACCTCACTGCTCCAGCAGAAGACAAACCCAGTTATCGAGCCCTTGTGTTGGGGTGTGTCTCCTGCTGGAACAGGGCGACTGCTGGGAGGCTTACTTTGAAATTGCAGCCTACCAACTGGGTTACCATCAAGGGGCTATGTGATTATTTCAACTGAAGCAGGACAAAGATGGGGGGTCGGGGGAGAGAGGGTGGTGGGTGCCTGTCCCTGGGAAGGTATCTGCAGAGTCAGCAGTCACCCAGCTGTTCTCCAGATAGTGGCCCCAGGGCTCTTTCTTCGCCCCACCCTGAGCTGTGCAGCAGCCCAACAGCAGCCGCTCCCCTCCTTCCCCTGAGTCATTTTCTCCTCTTGGTTCGCTTTCCTTGGCTCTGAACATCACAGAATCTAAGAAAAAAAAATATGAGACTGGATTCGCAGGTTTACAAGCAGTCAACACACTGGGAGAGTCTAACACCAACGGCCTCTCGGGAGCGCACACTCCCACCTTTTTACCTCTGGCAGAACAGGCCCTCTATTCCAGCTGTCACATCTGACCTCCTTAAATCCCACCTTCTGCTCATGCATTAAAGGATGAGTCAAGCCAGTTCTCTCCACACCCTGACACTCTCTACCAGAGCACCTGGTTGGGAGCAGGTGATCAGTAGCTACTTGTTCTTTATGTCCAACAAAGACCTCCCAGGCATCTAGGGGCAGAGCCCTGAGCTGGGAATGAGGATCCATTATACTTCGGGCCGGGACAGATGAAGAACTGACTCTTCTTGCTGGGTGTGGTAGAGCACACCTGTAGTCCAACACTCTGGGAGGTTGAAATAGGAGGATGCAAGTGTGAGCCCAACCTGCCACCCAGTGACTTGGTAGGACCCTGCCTGAGTTATTTATTCCTCACTGGGACAATCCACAACTTAAGGGAGGAAAGATTCATCTTAGCTCACAGTTCAAATGGTCTCACACAGCCCCTTCATGGGCAGCCAGCAATGGTAGAAGCACATGGCAGAGGCTGGAAAGCCTTGCTCCCAGCATGGCAGACAGAAGCCAAGCCAGTGAGGATCCAGTCCATCTCTGCAGGCCACAGCTTACCAGGAAGAAGCTAGAACGGGTTGGGCCCCCCACATTCACAGTGGGTGCCCTCCCTTGCTCCCTGGCCCACCAGTCAGTAACATACACAGGAAAGCCCAGCCCTGGGTGCCCCTCATCTCGACAAATTGAAACAATCCCTCCAGATCAAGCTCCAAACATCCATTCCTTCCAGCTAGGCCACACCTCCTTCCACCAGCACACAATTCCACAGTTACTTCAGTACATCCAATTACACAAGGCTTTTGGGGGACACTCCAGATCTAAACCATAGAAGACTCTCTCTCCAAAGTAAAAAATATAAAAAGGGGTGGAGATGTAGCTCAGTGCAAAGATCCTGGATTTAATTCCCAGTATCACGAGAGAAAGAAAGAAAGAAAGAAAGAAAGAAAGAAAGAAAGAAAGAAAGAAAGAAAGAAAGAGAACCTAGGTCTGGTGTTGCAGGCCCATAATCTCAACACTCCAGGAAACTGAGGTAGGAGGATCACAAGTTTGAGCCCAGCCTGGGCAACTTGGTAACTCAGTAAGACCCTGTTTGGAAATAAAGATTTAAAAAAAAAAAAAACCTGAAAAGGGTTCAATCCCTAGTACTGAAAAAAGAAAAAGAAAGAAAGAAGAAAGACCTGGCTATGCTTAAAGATGTCTAAAGATGCAGGAGGATCATAACCAGGAAGTTATTTCTGTAAAGGAGTTAAATATGACCGAGAAGATTTGCATACAATTATGAAGCCGGCCCTTGGATCAGATCCCACGCTCAGCAAGTGAACTGGCCATCTGAGAAGCGAGCTGGCCCCACAGTGCCTTGTTCGCCAGCCTCCTCTGGCTCTGCAGCACACTGGAGGCCTCAGAGTAGGAGAGGTTAGGGTTCTGCTCCGATGACTGCCAGGCAGCAGGGGTGACATGACCTCCTTCATCAGAAGGCGCAGGGGGAAGTTCTAAAACAAAAAGGGATCTGCAAAGAGAGGCGGGAACTCTCGAATAAAAACCAACCAAGAGGCCTACTGCAAGAGCCTCGTGGGTAATGATGGTAATTATACGGTCATGAATACAGCTCACAAAGGGAGAGTGAAACCCAGCCGGCCCATCTGAGCAGCCAGCTACTGGAATCCCTGAAGGAGGAGGTAGCTGCCCCCCTTGCCTGAAACCTACAGCTGATGTGCTCTTTTTTCCGCCAAATTCTAAGAACACATAACCAGTTTGTTCCCAAGCCTGCCATGTTTTATAGCAAAACCTGATAAGACTGCCCCAGAGTCCAACTGCTGGTGTCTGTCCCGAGTCCAGAAGGCGTTGCACGCCACACACTGCCTCCTTTGTATGCCCTGCCTCCTGAACTTTATCCCAGCTGCACACCCTGACTGCCATAAATGATGTAGTTTATGCGATTGCACCTAGACATTTTTAAAACTTAGAGCCAGCAGGGTCTGGTGGTGCAGGCTTGTAGCCCTAGCACTCTAGGAGGCTGACAAATCAAAAGAAAATGGGATAGGGAGACTGGGGGTGGGAGTGGGGGGTCTCAGCCAGTAGAGTGCTTGCCTAGCAAGTGCAGGGCCCTGGGTTGGATTCCCTGGCAGGCTGTGGAGATCAGCTGGGCGTGGTGTTGCACTTCAGGAATCCCAGCACAGCATTCAGGACTCTAGGGCAGGAGGATTGCCCTAAATTTGAGGCCAGCCTGGGCTACATAGTGAGTTCAGGACCAGCCTGGGCTACAGAGCAAGATCCAGTCTCAAAATAATAATAATAATAATAATAATAATAATAATAAATGGGGGTTGTAAGGTTCCCAGTACTGCAAAAATAAATAAAACTCAGAGTAAAGCCCCTGGCTCTTTTGGGACAGAAGTCTCAGATGCTCAGCAGAGGTTCCAGTTAGGAGAAAGCTGTTCCAGGCCCTCAGGGTCTGGGTCTCCCCTGCTCAAGGTGCACACCCTAGGGGAGGCCCCAGGTGCAGCTGCCTCACCCCTGGGCAGGGCCCGCCCGGGTGGAGACAGAAGAGGGAACCCAGGGAGCCACACACCTGCAAAGACTTTGCTAGATCAAAGGAAAAGATTTTCCTAACAGATCCCCTCATCATGGCTTTCTAAACCCTATAAAGATTTTTGTGATTAGCACAGATTCACCTAACTTAAAGGGCGTTGTTGAGGGAAAGGTTAAAAATGTAAGGTCATTTCAGCAACCAAATCTTGGCATTTGTTACTTTGAAACACCAGCAGATTCCAGAACTGCAGGCGAAAACTCTCTTCCCCCCATCTGTCTAGGAGAACCCCTGTGGGAGGTCCCTGGGTCTCGGGTCATAAGGGTTAGGCTGGAGTCATGGAAATTAACACACGTAAGGGATGTGAATCTGGCCTCCTGCAGTCGAAAAAAGGCAGGGTTTGGAGGAAGTGAACGCGGAGGGTGTGCGTCTCAGACGTCCAGGGCCAGCACCGCGCGGGACACACACTCCACCTGTGTCCCGGGCTCAGTCTGAGCCTGAGAGTCGCCAGGCTCTCCGCAGGGACCGCGGGAGGGCAAGCCGTAGACGCCCCGCCCACTGGGCCCAGCTCGACTCTGCCCCGCCCACCCTGCGAGCTCTGGGGGCTGCCGGGTCCTCTCGGCTCCGCCTCGCTTCGGCCCCGCCCATCCGGCTACTCCACCCCGCCCACTGTGGCTTGGCCGTCTCCTCCCCGCCCACTTTCGGGGGGGGAACTTGCGGGGGTCCGTCCCGCCCACCCAGCTGCTCGGCCACGCCCACTCGGGGGTCGGCCGGTCTCTCTTCCCCGCCCACCCTGGCCGCCTCGGCCGGGGCTGCCCCGCCCCCTCCGAGCCTCGGCCCCGCCCCCGCCGCCTCAGGTGGGTGGCCCCGCCCCCGGGCCGCGGCCGCGCCCGCCTCGCCGCCTCAGGTGGGGCGCTCCGCCCGCCGAGCTCGCCGCCCCGCGTCCGGCCGCCGCTCCTCGGCTCCCCACGGGCGGCGCCTCGGCAAGTTTTGACATTTGGGCCGCAGCGAGGCGCGCGCGCCCGCTCGGGCCGGCGGCTGACCCCCGAGGGCCCCTTCGCGGCGTCCCGGCGCTCCCGCTGCCCCAGCCGGGCGGCCACGAGGCCCCGCCGCGCCCTCCTGCGCCCGCCGCCGCCGCCAGCCGCAGCCATGTCGCGGGGGCCGGAGGAGGTGAACCGACTCACGGAGAGCACCTACCGAGTAAGCTGGGGCGACCCGGGGCGCTGCAGTCCGGGGGTCGGCGCCGGAGGGCCCAGGAACTCTGGGGGAGTTCGAGCTGAAGGCGTACCGGGGGCCTCGGGCCCTGGAAGTGCCGGGGTTCGGGGAGAGGAGGCTGTGGGCGCCTGAGTTCGGGGTTCCTGCGGGGGACGGCAGCCTCGCCCGCGGCTTGCAGTTGTCGCCTGAGGGCGATCGGCGACAGGCAGGTCCTTACCTCCCCCTCGCCACTCCGGCGCTGGAGGTGCCCTACAAACCACACTCGCCCACCTCACCCCCTTTTTCTGGCCGTACAGGGAACCCCGAGCCTTTGCCATAAGCTACATCCGCATCACCCCCTCCTTTTTTTTTTAAAGATAGTTTTGCGAAGTCGCCAGCTCTTAGGCTAGACTCGAACTTGCAATCCTCCTGTCCCAACCTACACCCTTTCCGGCCGGAGTTATGCGGGGGGTTGAGGGGCCGTTGGAGAAGGGGAGGAGGGAATCTGTGCGGTCTCTGGGGTCCCCCGTCAACCGCCCCCCTCCCCCCCCAACTTCTTGGGATCCTTGACCGCGCTGGCCTGACTGCTGGGCTTAAAGCCTCCGGGACACAAGAGAACCGGCTCGAGTTTCTTGGGAGAAAAGGCTCTCAGGAATGCAGCGGAGACCCCTCTGTAATTGGGGCGCCCGGGTGACCGCAGCTCCCGGGTCCGGGGCGAGTCTGCACCCCCCACCCCTTGGATATTTTTTTCACAGCTCTAAATTGAATTGGGCTTTTATGTATCGATGGTTTTGCGAAGTTATTGGCGTCCAAGAGCTCTGAGGTTCTAAGGAATTTGACTTAAACTTACGAAACGCTTGATGGCCGCTCTCTTAACTTCCCGTGTTCCGTGAGAGATTTTTTTTTTTCCAGAAACAGACATAGGATTAGTGGGCAGTTTAGTTAGTTTAAGTACTTATAAATGAATTCCAGTGGAAATAAGATATGCGTTTAATCATCGGCTATTAATAGAATACAAAAAAACTTTTGTTTAATTCCACTTAGACTCATTGAACCCCTGAGATTTTAAAGTTCACTGAATTTATGTGTTGGGTCCACCATTTGGTCATTTCTGTATTTTTTTTTTTAACCCTAAAATTGACTTTCTGGATTTGCAAAGTCTGAGTGAGTTCTGGAAATCAGAGGAAATTTATTGACTTTTGCTGGGTACGCATTTAAAAACAACCTGAAAATATTTCCATAGTCTCTCCATTAAGCTCCCAAAGATTAAGGACATCCCCCTGAATACTCGTAACACACAAGTTATTCTTTGTGGGGAGACAGTGGTACACTTTGTTAACACGGCGTTTTGAGGGGTCAGCACTGTGACCAAAACCATCTTGTAAGTGTCCTTCCTTCCTAGGGGGCAGATTTTAGAAATAACAGCAATTTGAGTGTCTGAAGTCTTCCCTTCTAATTATTGAGACTGTTACTATTTAAAAAGTCCTGGGGATGGCGGCAGGAGGTGTGGGATGCTGAAAAGGTATGTAAATAAGCCTTCCTCCTAGCCCGGGGAGTAGTCCTTATGCTGGTAATAATGCGGGAGTACTGTGTATGTGAGAGGTATGCATTGTTGTATCGTGTGTGTGTGGAGTCTGAATATCCAATGGGGTACAAAAGCACAGGAGCATGGAAGTTTCTAGAACTTGTCTTCCCAGTCTGCAATGTGAATATCTACTCAGATGCTCAGAGAGGCAGGTCTTTCTCTCGTCTGAGGACTGTTCAAGGAACCCCACTAAAGCAAATTACAGTGCCACACACGTCAGCCCGTGGCTCACCAGGTTACCCTAGGGACTGGGGCAGGTGGAAGAACTGTCAATGTGACGGTTTTGGGTGGTCTGCATTTGTAGACCTAACATGGTGTAAATCCTTTCCTTTTTTTTTTTTTTTTTTGTAAGGTTTTAGTACCCTGAAGGTCAGAGGCCAGTGCTTACAGCTTTGAATTCCCAGGTGGTGGGAAAGCATACCAAAAGCTCATTTCCTTGTTAAGTGTTTTGGAATCAAGTTTTTTTTTTTTTTGGAGGTGTGATAAGAATTTATAGCTGTTAGGTGACCACCAGGAAGCTGAGGAAGGAGGATTGCCAGGAGTTCGAGGCCAGCTACATAGCTCAGGACCAGCCTGGACTGCAGAGAGAGACCTTCTCCCAAAAGCAAATGAACAACAGAAAAAGAATTTACAGCACCAGACAACAGGTTTATATGATCTATAAAATGAAGTGAAGACTGCTAGCCCATGGTTTGACTATGAGGAAAATGCACAGGTCTAATTGTAAGCCTGAAAATCTCCCTTCCTCCTGCCCCTCCACCCAGCTGCATCTCCAGCCCATTTTATTGTTTATTTATTTGAGACTGGGTCTTGCTGGGCCTCCCAAAATGCAGGGATCACAGGCCTCAGCCACTGAGGGTAGATCTGAAAACTCAGCCTTTGCCCCCCGCCCCCATTGGGTTCCTTCACCCTCAGCCCCATGTACAGTGATCAAGGCTAAAAACAGTTGAAGTCTAGTATGGCAAAATTTCTACTGGTGATGTTTGTGGATCTAATACTCTTTAAACCAGGTTTCCTGTATATTACCTCATAATTTACAATAGTTGATGGAAACACAGCCTAAGCAGGTGTGATTACAAAAGCCACCTGCAACCATGGTTTTATTACTTGCTAATATGAGTTTTAGATTTTTTTAAAATGCCAGATTTCTTTGAAATAAAGGAAGAAATGCTTTAGGGAAGAGGGAGGTTTATAACGCAGT
Organism: Ctenodactylus gundi; assembly: GCA_004027205.1. NCBI lineage: Eukaryota > Metazoa > Chordata > Mammalia > Rodentia > Ctenodactylidae > Ctenodactylus > Ctenodactylus gundi. The sequence goes on from PVKB01000612.1 coordinate 25,388, forward strand.
GTAGATGTGGTATCAAGTATCCTTAAAAACATATACATATTTGCTGAGGTTTCTAAACTCTGTACTTAGACAAATGATTGTTGGCGATGGGGGGCGAGGGGGGGAGGCCCTGCAGTTCACTACCTCGCAAATGTGTGAGGTGTTAGTCAAAGCCCCAAAATATCAAGTCCTGTTGCTGTTGCTAATTAGAGTTCAGCCAAAGATCCTGCCTCCTTACCACACTTTATAGTGGGCCCATAATTTGCCCTCCAAAGCCTGCTTGTGATTGTGCATGGTTTTCTGATGAGTACGTGCTTCGGTAGGAGAGGAAGAAGTTCAAAAACCCTTTCATTTGGAGCAGCCACAACCTTCCTAGAAGTCAGAGGAAGGTGGGTGTGGCGTCATCCAGCGGTGTCCATCCTACCTCAGGGAATCTTGCAGAGCCAGAGTGAAGGAGGAAGGTGACACTCCAAAGAGAGAGACTTGGAATGTCACTTCTCAAGGGCACTGGCTCGAACGATTCCCTTTAAAATTGGCAAACACACTCTGAGATTTCCACACTCTGCCTTGGGCTACTTTACCTCTTTCCCTGTAAAACTTACCACCTGAAGCTGGGCCTGGTGGCTCAGGCCTGTAATTCCAGCGTTCTGGGAGACTGAGGCAGGAAGATCACTAGTTGAAGCCCAGCCTGAGCAACTTAGTAAGACCCTGTCTCAAAATAGAAAAGAAAAGGGCTGCGGATGTAGCTCACAATGAAGACCCTGGGTCAATCCCCAGCATCAAAACAAACCTTCCTACCTTAGAATCTACCATATGACGTGTTCCTTTATTGTGTGCTTCTCACGTTTCTCCCCTGTGGAATGTGAACTCCACAAGATGGAATTTTGTTGCATTATTTGAACAGTCACTGGCCTGTAGTAGTAGTTGTATATATTTAAAATGAATGCACATTTGATTCACTATTCAGCATCTAGCCTATGCTAGGGTCCCTGTTCCCTCCTTTGGTACTTCTCTCTCTCTCTCTCTCTCTCTCTCTCTCTCTCTCTCTCTCTCTCTCTCTCTTTTGTTTTTTTTTGGGTTTTTTTTTATTCTTTGCTTGCTTGCTCATTTGTTTTTGAGATAAGGCCTCACTGTGTAGCCCAGGCTGGCTTTGAGCTCAGTCCTCCTCCTCTGGCCTCCTTAGTGCCGGGATTACAGGTGTGTGGTTAGCAATTTAGTTTCTAGTGACCAGAAAATGCACAAACTAAATACAGTTCAATAGTTGGGTTCTGTAAGGTGTCACAGGAGTGTTCTGTCATCACTACTGGCATTCTTCAAGCAGACCTTTTAGTAAGAAATTAGGGGGGGCTGGTGGAATGGAAAATCTGGCTAGTGCTAAGTACCCGAGTTTTCCCAGCAGCACATAAGCTGAGCATAGTGGTGCATGCCTGTAATCCCAGCACTTGAGAAGCTGAGGCAGGAGGATTACCCTTGACGTCCAAGGCCAGCCTAGGCTCCATAGTGTTTCAGGACTAGCCTGGGCTACAGAGCAAGATCCTGTCTCAAAAAAAAGAAAAGAAAGAAAGAAACTAGGATGCCCCACCCCACCCCAATTGGGTAATGTGAGCCACTGCATTTTCCTTGTTTGTTTAATTTTTTAAAATATTCTCATCTTGAGTTTAGTGGGGATGTATAAGTGACAAGTACCTCCTGATTGGCTTCCAGTAGAGACAAGATGCAAATCTAGTGTGTATAACTTGAAAATGCCCTTTTTTTGAGACAGGGTCTTGCTGTGTAGCCCAGGCTGGCCTTGGACTCATGACAATCCTGCCTCAGGCTCCCGAGTTCTGGGATTATCGGTATGTGCCACCATACCCAGTTTATGTGGTGCTGGGGAATCGAACTTACGTACTTAGTGCTTGCTAGCAAGGACTGTAACCACTAAGCTTTACCTCCAGCCCCTGAAAATGCCTTTTTTAAGAACCCTCTATGTGGGACTGGAGGAAAAGCTCAGTTATCAAGCTCATGGCCCTGAACTCAATTTCCTGTCACCACATAAACTGGTCATGGTAGTGCACGTCTGTAATCCCAGCATGCTGGAGGCTGAGATAGGAAGACTGCCATGAATTTGAGGTCAGCCTGGGCTCCTTGGTGAGTTCAGGACAAGCCTGGGCTACAGGGCATGACTGTGCCTCAAAAAAAAAAAAAAAAAAGGCCCTTTATGTGCCAGGCGTGGTGGCTTACCTGGAAATCCCAACCATTTGGGAGGGTAAGGCAGGAGGACCAAAAGTTCAAAAACATCCTGGGCAACTTAGGGAGGTCCTATCTCAAGAAAATAAATAAGACAAAAGGACTAGGAGTATAGCTCAGGGGTAATAAGTATGTGTGGGGCCTGGGTTCAATCCCCAGTGCTGTAAAGTAAAAACAAAATGAAGCAGAAACTCCGTCTGAAGTACACTTATTGCTGTAGTTCTTATATACACAGTTTGGTGTCTTAATCTTTCCCCAGAACATTTACATCAGATGTGATGAAAATAAAACTGGGATTTGTGGAAGTCTAGACAGGTGACTTTTTATTAATTAATTAATTGATTTTTTGAGGCAGAGTCTCACTCTGTAGTTCAGGCTGGTCCTGAACTCACTATGGCCCAGGCTGGCCTCAAACTCACAGCCATCCTCCTGCCTCAGCCTGTTGAATGCTAGGATCATAGGCCTGCACCACTACACCTGCCTTTTTGTGGTGCTGAACAGCAGAAAGCCTCACTAGGGGCTGGGTTGTCATCTGTATAGCCTAGTGCGCTAGGTCAGATAAAATGAAAATAGAGAGTGAACAATTGATTTTTTTCCTATCAAAACATTTTCCTCATAATGGGAAAGATTTTAGCACTGTGGTTACATCCTTGGACGTGGAACCTAGGAGCCTGGGAGCACATGGGCAGGTCAGATCCTCCCCAAGTCTCGAGTAGCTTCTAAATTACACTTGTGACACTCTTTTGGGACCCCACAGTACTTTGGGCTCACACAGACCTGCAAGGGAAACCTGCTGTGCGTGGAATTGCAACAACTTCAACTTCTGTTTCCAACATCTACACACTAGTTACTTATGTACTTGTTTACTCACTGGGATCGGACCCAGGGCCTTCACACTGAACTTCACCCCCAGCCCATTTTTATTTTTATTAAGACAGAGTTGCATTAAGTCAGTGTGCTGCCCAGATGGGGCTCAAGCTCGCAAACCTCCTGCCTCAGCCTCCCAGGGTGCTGGGTTTACCTGCCGGTCTCACAAACTATTCTGCAGTTAACAACAAGCAGCAGACTGTGACAGACCCCACCAAACTGCCACTTTGTGCTGGGGTACTGGGCATCCAAACCCAGGCCCCAATATGTTATGCAATACTGAACTACATCCCATCCATCTTTAAAATTTTATTTCCAACGACTTGCTGGGTTGCCCAGTCTGCCCTCAAACTTGTGGTCCTCCGGGGCCCAGCCTCCTGTGAAGCTAGGGTTGCACTTGTCTGTCAGTCTTTCACCCCCGGGAGTGTGGGGGGTGGGGATGTAGGAGGGAGTTGCTCTCGTCAATTGGAGCTATTCTGCTGTGTGAATAAGTCACAGTTCACCTTCTCTCATGGGCGTTGAGATTATTCTCAGGCTGTTCCAGGATATCAGGAGTGGTGCCATAAGCATGTGCCTGGCCCCTCCCTGGTATATACACAGGAGTGGATGTGCCCGGGGTAAAACATTTGGGCGTTCAGCTTTAGTCAGAAGCGCCAGGCACTTCTCCAAAATGGTTGTACCAGTCAACATTCCCGGCACAGCATATGAGAGTCCTGGTTACTTCTTTGTCAGCAGTTGATATAGTCAGCCCTTTTAGCTGTTGCCATTCTGGTAAGTTTGTGCAAAGAAAATATTTTAATTCAAAACCAAGCTGTGTAGCTGGACAGGGTTGTGCTGTCCTGTAATCCAAGCACTCTGGGAGACTGAGGCAGGAAGATCGCAAGTTTGAGACAGCCTGAGCAACTTATAGTGACTCAGCAAGACCCTATCTCAAAACATATAGGGGCTATAGTTCATGCAAGGGCTCTGGGTTCAAACCTCAGTACCACTAACATACATACATGCATACATACATATATATATATTGTTTGCCCCAGTCTTGCTTATGATCCAGTTCTCTATTGGATGCCTGCAGCCTCAACAGGGAATACTAATTCAAACAGAACTGGGACTGCGGGAGTGTGAGTCCCAGAGAGACCAGATGGGTGTGGTATTCACTTGAGTGAAGCCTAAATTTTAGTTATTAGACTCTAAAATCATCATAGCTGAGCACATCCCAGGAATTTCTCTTGAGGTTGTGTCGAGGGCACTGATAAGCCCTGTTTAAATCAACTCTGTGCTTGGGGTGGCTGCAGAACTAGGGTGAACTGAAGGTTGTTTTTAGCTGAGTATTAATAAAAGTACCTTTCCCTTTGGGTGTAATTTTTCTTGCACGTGTACACACTTTACGATTGCAGGCACAGTAGTCTAGTTTTTTAAAAAGTGAGTTTAGTGACTTAACAGTTTTTAGCCAGGCCCAGTGGTGCAGGTCAGTCATTCCAGTGCTCTTGGAGGCTGAGGCAGAACTTTGAGCTCAGCCTGGGCAGCTGAGTGATTTTGTGAGACTTTGTCTCAAAATCAAAAACCAAAAATGGGCTGTGGATATAGCTCAGTGTGAAGATCCTGAGTTTGATCCCTAGTACCACAAAAGAAAAAAAAAAAAAAAGGAAGAGAGAGAACAAGTCTCCAAAATTAGACTTTAAGCATCTCCTAGTCATTCATATGGTAAACATTGCTTGTGTGTGTGTGTGTGTGTTTGTGTGTGTGTGTGTGTCTTTTTAAAACTATTCTCATACCAGAATATTTCCAAAATTTCTATGAAAATTTATTTCAAACCATGCCCCCAAAACCCTACAACCCAGAGATAACTCTGACTCTTGATGTCTTAGTTACTGTTTCATTGCTGTGACTCAGTGCCTGACATCCACAACTTAGGGAAGGAAAAGTGCATTTTAGCTCACAGTTTCAGAAGGTCACACTCCTATGAAGGTCATGTCACAACTGACATGGGTGGCCAGCAACAATGGAAGCACCGGGCAGAGTCAGAGGTGGAGGCAGCTCCTCATGCCGTCGCAAATAGGAAGCCGAGTCAAGTTCAGTCCAGTCGAGTCCCAGAGGAAGGTAGCAGCATCTATGTACTTGGAGGTCCTGTTCTAGTGATCCACTCCTTCTGGGTCCAGCCTCAGTGTTCTGCCCCTTTCAGGTGTGGTTCTAATCCACCCCTCCAAACCAGGCTCCAGCGGCACATGGTTCCAGAGACAACCCATAGCATCCAAATACGTGAAGCTTTTAGAGGACATCCTACATCCAAACCACAGTGCTCAGTGTCGCTCTTCCAGTCTTGGCAGCCCACGCTTCAATGTCCATGTTCCGGGGCCTCATGGTTTGATGACTCCGCAGTCCCGCTCCTCATTATCATGCATCGATCGGCCCTGTGGTTGGATGTCGATTGCTCCTAGCGTTCTGCGGTAAAAGCACTGTGGTGGACACTGCTGTGGGTAAGCCTTGGCCGGAGCCGGACGCTTACCGAAGCCCAGTCCCCGGGAGGGAGCCCGGGATCAAAGGGCAAGTACATTTTAAAGCTCCACATGGCAACATGCCTTCCAGAAACCACCGAATTATGCCATGAGCTGCACGGCCAGTGATAACACCTTCCCCTGATCTCTTTAACCACTTTTTAAACATACAGTGGATGTGTGTGACTTATAGTAAAGCATACATTTGTGTAACAGATAGAATACGGACGCTGCCTAGGACATCCCAGAGGTGCAGCCTACAGATCCGAAGGGAACACTTCCAGCCATGACCCTGCGGGCCTGAGCACAGCTGTTCTTATCTCCCAGCCTTGACGTTACACTTCTGTGTGCTTACCTGACCCTGAGTCTGGTTTATCACTGTTTCAGTGCCAGTGTGCTGGTTGGAACGGCCGCCTCAAATCTTTGTGGATAAAGGTGAGGCACACATCCATGAGAGAAAACACTGAAACATGAAAATATCCACAGAGTTCGTTCCCACAGAGCAGAAGGGATCGCTTGCAGCCTGGTAGAGCTGTGTGGGCTTTGGAAGGAACTTCAGGGGTCCTGACACCTGTGTTGCTTAAATTTGTTCTTATTTCTCTGGTGCTTTAGAGGTTAAAAATCCCCTGAGCAATTGCAGTTCCTTCGCTGAAAACCTCAGTGACTAGCTGTAACTAACTAGAGTGCAGACTCAGCTTCCTGCTTGCACTGTACTTTCTGGGCTGTTTGCAGGGTGTGTGTGTGTGTGTAAGTGTAAGGGTTACTTTTTATATAATGTTTAACTAAAAAAAAGCAGAGATAAATATTTCATTTCAATTGAATGTATTGGAACTAAGCTAAAATTTACCGTTTTCTACTTCTGTTTTGCTTTTTTTTTTTTTTTTTTTGAGACAGGTCTCTCTGATCGCCCAGGCTAGCCTTGGACCCAAGGCAGTCCTCCTGCCTCAGTCTCCCAAGTGCTGGGACTACAGGCATGCACCACTACGCCTGTCTTTATGTGGTGCTGGAGAATCGAACTTAAGGCCTTGTGCTTACTAGGCAAATGCTTTAAGTGCTATGCCATTCCTCCAGCCCCTGTTTTGCATTTTTGCCCCTTGGAAGAGAAAGTATTGGATTACTGAGGACCAAACCAATGGTGTTACACTGAGCTGCATCCCAGCCCAATTTTTATATTTGATTTTGAGACAGGGTCTCTAAGTTGCCTAGACTGGGTGTGAATTTGGGATCCTCCTGCCTCAGGCCCCCACAGTGCTGAGGTAGCAGGTCTGTGTGTGCCACAGGACCCCACTTTCGGCATTGGTTTTTATGTTTTGTTTACTCCTCTCCTAGTATCTAAAAGAGTAACTGACATGTGGGTGGAGCAGGATAAATATTTGATAAAAGGATGGTGTTGAAATTGTTGGCACGTGTTCTCTCTCAGTGAGCTGTACCGTGCGCCTTTGGAGTTTTGTGACTCCCTCCTTCTATGGTGCACAGTGAGATCTCAAAAAAAAAATGTTTGTGTAATAAGTCTCAAAGATCTCTGCTTCTCACACGATCAAATCGTGGCTAAACTTGTCACCCGCTCCTTAGCCAGTGGGACTGAGACAGCACCAGGAGTAAAGCTCCTGTTGGCAGCACCTGTCACTCTTATGTCCGCAGGGAGCTCACACTCTCGCTTCCTGCAACTGCCCTCCAAGCCGACAGCTGTGCCGGTGCTGTGGTCACTGCCAGGAATTGCGCGGACTGTGCCTTTGCCTTCTGGAGCTCACAGCTAACTGTAGCATGACACCTCTGCAGCTGCTCCCCGCCCTCCCGCCCCATCCTGCCCAGTGTCGTGGCATGCCCTCTGCTCTGCCCCAGAGGTCCTGCCTTTGCCTGCTCATTCCCCTGTGAGTTGTTTTGTGTCAGTGTTACCAGGAGGAAAGAATTCATATCAGTGCAGGTTACATTCAGGAATTTTTAGGGAGGTTTGTAAGAACTCTTTTGGAAGCTGGACACAAAAAAGCTGGACGTGACATATAAGAAATGTAGATGAGAAAATTACATATATTTTTAGGTTTGTTTGTTCTTTCTATTTGATGGTACTAGGAATTGGAGGGATAGAACTAAAAGTCACTTCATGCTGAGCGATAGCCCTGTGTTTTTTTTTTTTTTTTTGATATGTGGTCTCTCTCATTCGCTAAATTGCCCAGGCTGCACTTGAACTTGTGATCCGTCTGCTTCAGCCTCTCAGAATGCTGGGTTGACAGCTCTATACCACGAGGCCTGACTCTGCTTTTAGGAAATTTTGATTCCCTTTCATGGAATCTGTGACTATAACTAGAAAACTTGAGCTATTTCTCAGCTGGGATTTTGAATGAGGTATCTCCAATGGCAAGGGCTGCAGTTTTACCTGAGAGTGACTCGCCTGTGGCAGAAGTTCACACTTGAATTATTCTGGACAGGATTATTAGGGTGGCATTCAAAAGGAACAAACGAGCTTAGAAAAATAGCCCTTGTTGTATGAAATCAGTGCGCTTTGATCTGGTAGGCACCTTGGGATGCCCTTCATGTACGCTCATTGCTTGCTTTTTGTTCTAGGATGTGCCTTTTAAAACCAGTGACTTGGCAGGCAAGGACCCCTGACCAGTAGACTGGTGTGGCCTTGCACGATGTCACCCATCTTAAACCCAGCAACAAATTGATTATTCTTTCACCCATAGACAGATAGAAATGCCATTTACCTGTGATCAAGTTTGTGTTTGTAAAGGATACCAAGGTAACTCAAAGTGGTGGCGTTTCTTATTTTCTCCACATTGACCTACATGGACTTGGTATTTTTCTTACCCATAAGACCATCTGTTTGACTCAAGATTGACGATCAATTATTTTTCCTGAGTAGTTAACACAAGTCGGGTAATTGAGTAGGCAGAAATTGCAAGGAAGTCTATTTCTTCTTCTTTCTGAACATCTCAGCATAGAGTCCATAACTACTGCTCAAAATTGAAGCCTGCGTGACATGTGCCAGGAGTGCCATCCCTTGGGAGGCTGTGGCAAGAGGCAGGAGGATTGCTGGGAGTTCAGGGCCAGCCTGGACTATATAACAAGATCTAAACTTAAACAAAACAAACAAACAAACAAAAAAACGTAAACCAGGATGGTGGCTCACAGCTATAATCCCAGCACTCTGGGAGGCTAAAGCAGGAGGATTTCAAGTTTGAGCCTAGCCTGGGGAATTTAGCAATCTGGCAAGATCCTGGCTCAAAAAACTAAAATGGACTGGGGATATGGCTAAGTGCAAAGATTCTGGGTTCAATCCCGATACCAGGAAAAAGAAAAGCCATAAAATTAACAAAATGTTTTAATCTCCACCTTCTAATGTTTTGAAAATAATTTTTTTTTGAGACAGGGTCTCTCTCAGCAGTCCAAGCTGGTTGTAAGCTCACTACCCTTGAACTCACAGCAATCCTCCTGCCTCAGCCTCCCAAGTGCTGGGATTACAGGGCTATACCACCATGCCCAGTTTATATGTTGCTGGTGAATTGGTCTCAGGGCCTTGCACTTGCTTGGCAAGCACTTTAACCGCTGTGCTTTAAAAAATACTTTTTAAGGGCTGTGTCAGGGCATTTTTAAAGGCCCAAACTCTTCCCTCATTCATCTTTGTACTTCTTGGGTCCAGCAGAGGCCCAGGCTCCAATGAGCCCATAATAAAGGTAGCACCCATATACAATGTTTCAAGTCTCAGTGACTCACCTGTGAGAGGGACTTGAGAGTCAGTGGGCTGAAGTACAAATGCACGTGCTCTCTAGTACTTGCTGTGACTCACATCCTTTCTCTCTCACACACACAGACACACACACACTAAAATACCAGAAAAGAGGCACATTTTCAGAGTCTGGTTGAAATGTTACTACTCTTGGATTATACAAGGTGATAGTCATCCTGTACTGGACGTTAGAAAGGGAAAGGTTGCATTTCCCTTCCTTCAAACAACATGTAACTCTACAAACCAAGCAAAAACAGATACTGCTGTTATCATTGTTGGATTATTTATTTATTTATTTATTTTTATTTTTGGAGACGGAGTCTCGCAGTGTAGCCCAGTCTGGTCCTGAAGTCACTGGGTAGCCTAGGCTGGCCTTGAACTCATGGCAAGCCTCCTGTCTCAGCCTCTCAAATGCTGGGATTACATGCGAGTGCCACCACACCCAGTTCATATGGTACGGGGGAATTGAACGTAGTGACTTGCACTTGCTAGGCAAGAGCTTTAACCATGGTGCTCTTTCTTCAACCCCCATCATTGGAATTTCAAGTAGTAGTTGTTATTGCAATCTATGTACTGTTCTCTTTGTGGCAGGACTCCGAAAGTCCCTTGTCTGACAGGGTCCTGTGTAGGTCCAACCTTGTCAACATCTGTTGCTTTGCTAATTGCCAAGCTAAGAATACCTGCTTTTAACCAAAGGATTGCTTGGTACAGCCACAAAATAACCGTACAGCATTGTAGAGTCTTCTAGACCTAAACCCAGTGTAATCATCTGCGCCTTAACTCTTAGGAAAACTGACTTTGAATGATCCTGCCCATAGACAAATGTAAAGCTATTGTCCAGTGTTTGAAATAGAATGAAATTGTCTGTCTTGAGCTAGGTTCAGATAAGGATCATCTTCGAGCTACATTTATACGGTGAGCATGAAGTTGCAGTGCCTATATGTGGTTCTCCCTGACTGTTATTTAAGCAATAGCTAGCTGAGCCTGGGGTGAGAGGGAGAGCACAGCAGTTAGAGTGCATGCTAGAGGCCCTGAGTTCGATTCCCTGGCATCACATAAGCTGGTTTTAGTGGTGCACAACTGTGACCCCAGCACTCAGGAGGCTGAGGCAGGAGGATTGTGTGAGTTTGAGGCCAGCTGAGGCTACGTAGTGAGTTAAGGACTAACTGGACTATAGACTGAAACCCTGTCTCAAGAGAGAAAGAATAATGATAACAATAAAAACACAACTAAGCCTGACTTGGTGACACTAGGCCTGTAGACTCAGAAATGTAGGAAACTGAGGCAGGAGGATCACAAATTCAAGCCTATCCTGGGCAACTTAAGGAGGCCTTGTATCAAAATCAAAAAATGGGCTGAAGATGTAGCTCAGTTTAAAGGCCCTGGGTTCAATCCCCGGTACCATGCACAAAAATTAAGTAAGTAAGTAACGGCAAACCTAGATTTTTTTATGCTAGTAACACTGTCTTGGTGGGGTAGCTATGGGACCTCACCTTCCTAAGAGCCTGGGCAATTTTGCCTAAACAGTGTTATCGCTTGGAGACCATTCTTATTCCCACCCGTGTTTTGGGGACTTTCTGTTCAGCTTCCTTATGCTTTGCTTTCAGAGCAGTTCTTGCTGCCTGAGAAGGGACCAGGAAATGTAGCATTTTTGCAGAAATCTGTCTCTACCCAGTGAAACAGAAGGCCATGCAGATGGGATTGCCTCCAGGAAGGCAGCCTTGTGCTCTTAATCACTGACTAGTTCCTGGGGAGCTTGAGGTCTGACAGGTACACCTGAGACCCAGAACATTCTGTGAGAGGCCAGGCCCAAAGAGGTAGCCCTGTGCGTCCCTGGCCTCTGGCTTCTGCTCAGGCCCTGTTGCAAGGGACAGATGCCTGGGAGCTAGCATCCTCCCCGGCATGCCTTCTGCTCCCCTTTTGCACGAATCTCTATAAACCAAAACCTGGGTTATTGATGATTCAAGGGAAAGGAAGAATGGATGTATGAGTCAGTGACTGCTGAGCAGAGGGTTTCTGCTGTGGGCTGCAGGTTTCCTATGAAATCTCCCTCTTAAGAAGGACACACACTAGTAAACGTTTGCCATACTCCTTCCTTGGTCAGAGCCGGGAAGACAGCTGCTAAATCTAGCACGTTTGTCCAAAACAGAGGGCTCTCGCTTCCTGCTAATGGGCAAATGGATTTCCGCCCAGGGAGGGGAGATCACCCTAGGCAGCTGCCCACGACGTTGGCATAGTGTCTCCCAGACCAGAAGGGCTTTGCTCCAGTCCTGGTCTGCTGCTCACCAGGGACAGGGAATGCTGCATCTCCAACATCTTGCTCGAGGGGGGGCGGGGGTGGGGCAGAGAGGGTCAGTGCCACCAGGAAACCAGCAGGCAGGCACACGCCACACTGGCTGTCCCAAAACCCTAAGGATGTGGGGTCCCTGGGTCCTGAGCAGTTGAGGCCTTTGCTTATGTTTTTGTTGTTGTTACTGTTGCTGCTGTTTTGGTTGGTTTATGTTTGGTTGGTTGGTTTTTTGAGACAGGATCTCGCTCTGCAGTCCGGGCTGATCCTGAACTCACTGTGGAGCCCAGGCTGGCCTTGACTCATGGCTGTCCTCCTGCCTCAGCCTCCTGAGTGCTGAGATTACAAGCGCACCACCACGCCCAGCCCTGTGGTTTATTTATTTTTTTTAAAGCTCTCTACTCTGACTCATGTGCTACAGAAATCTGTGCATTTAGTGTGCGTAGCCTTTGTGTGCATTTGTCGTTGTCCTTCTTACCCCAAGTCCCAGGCAGCCACTGACGCGTTTTCTCTCTCTCATTTGTTTTTGAGACAGTCTCACTCTGTAGTCCAGACTGGTCCTGAACTTACTAAGTAGCCCAGGCTGGCCTCAACTCACAGCAGTCCTCCTGCCTTGGCCTCCCAAGTGTGCATACCCAGCTAATATTTATGTTGTGCTGTGGCTCAAACCCAGGACTTCATACTTGCTAGGCAAGCACTCGAACCACTGCTTCTAGCCTGTGTTTTTCCACAGAGCTTTGCCTTTTCTGGATATTTCATACCAAGGAATAGCACCAGTGTGTGGCCTTTGCAAGAGGCTCAGGCCGGGGTGGAGGCCCAGGCCTCCTGCGTGCTGGGCGGGTGCTGCACCTCGCCCCCACCCTGAGCTCTGGGCTCCCTTCCTGAAGAGGGCCCATGTGTGTGGTAGTGTCTTGTTCCTCTTCATGGCCAATAAGCCTTTGTGCTGTAGACCCTGTTTTACGTTCCACTTATCCATCCATCAATTGAGAGACATTTGGGTTGTTTCCAGTAAAGAATTCTGTTTTTATTTTTAGGTGTTCAATCTGAGGATTGGATCCAGGGAGCATTAAGCAGTATTCCCAGCTCTTCTTTTATTTTGGGACAAGGTCTCACCCATTTCCCCGAGCTAGACTCACACTCAGCCTCAGCCTCAGCCTCCTGAGCAGCTGAGCGTACATGTGTGCACCAATACTCTGACTGGTATCCTTTTTTTTTTTTTTCCCCAAGATAGCATCACACTCTGTAGTTCTGGCACTGGTCCTGAACTTGCTGTGAACTCTCACAGGTTGGCCTCGAATTTAGAGCCATCTTCCTGCCTCAGCCTCTAGAGTGCTTGGATTACAGGTGTATACCACCACACCTAGATTATATGGTCCTGGAGAATTGAACTTCGGGCCTTGTGCTTGCTAGACTATCACTGTAACTGCTGTGCTATTCCTTCAGCCCTGGTACCCTTTCTAAAAGCTACACTGTGGTGTATATGTGGCAAGGTGGTGCATGCACATAATCCCAGCAGCTCAGGAGACTAAGGCAAGATAATGGGAAGTTCAAGCCCAGCTTGGGCTTACCCAAGCAAAACGAAAACACAAGGCTGTCTTGTATGTACAAGGTCATTTAGATGACAACAAGCTCACAAGAAAAGCCCTGGCATGGTAGGTCTGTGGCAGGACCTTGCAGCTAGGCGACTCTCTGGTGAGTGGTTACGCTGAGCTAATGAGGTTGCCAGCCATGGCTCCATTACCTCATGCTGGTGCCTGGTGGTTAATTGGCCCGCTGGGCCACTGTGTCTGTAGCAATGTGTTCAGATGAGTCTGCTGAGCAAAGGGAGGGCACTCGCAGGCCCCCCCGCTCAAAGTGACAGGTCTCTGCATAGTACAGACTCCAGAACAGCTGCCCTGGTCCTGGTGCCGAGGAACCCTGCTGCTTATGTTAAAGTCCTTGGCCTTAGTTTGTGGTGATTTCTCTTAAGGAGACCGAGTAAACAGGTAAGTCACATGAGGCAGTGATAAGCCCTTCAGGAGGGGGCGGGAAAGGCAAGGAGCGGGAGGGAGGTTAGGGCAGGCCTCTTGAGAGTTTTTGAGCTAAAACCAGATGGCTGCATATCCAGGCCAGAGCCTTGGGCAGGAAGAAGAGCAAGTGAGAGTTCCCGCTGAGAATCCTTGGGCTAGTCCCTAACCTGGTGCCAAGCCTGGGGATAGAGTGGACCGCTCATGGTGTCTCTCCCCTGCTAACAGGACAGAAGTCAAACATGAACATAGGAGCAGTGAATCCATCTTTCTTTTTTTGGTAGTACTGGGGATTGAACCCAGGGCCTTTGCACTGAGCTATATCCCAGTCCTTTTTTTGATTTTGAGACATGGTCTTGATAATTTGTCCAAGCTTTAATCAGACTTGCAGTCCTTCTGCATCAGCCTCCCAAGGAGGTAGGATTACAGGTCTGTGCCACCAGGCCCAACTGTAGCACTTTCAAAAAGGCCCTATCCTGTGGTAGACCACCAACCCCACTCTCCTGGGAGCAGCTCCCCTGGTCCCAGTGAAAGTAGCATGAGGTGCCCGAGGAGCCAGTAGAAGTGAAAGTGAGGTCGTGTCCGTGGTGTTCCCCACAGAGCAAGAATAACTATGCTGACCTGTCTCAGCCATTCCCAGAGTGGAGCAAGTAACTCCAGCCCTGCAGCCTGTACTCGATGGCCAGTCTTCCATAGGGAATGGGAAAAATCAGCTCGACAACAAGTTTTCCGAACCCAGTGGCCTGGAGAACAGCTTGTCTGAGAAAGTCACCCCAACAGGTAGTTCAAGTGAAATGTCCTGTGACCGGGAGTCCATGCTCAGCTCCACTTGGCCAGTCTGGGTACCTTTAGGAAATCCACCATGGAACACTTTAGCAGGTCCTTCAAAGAGTCCACAATGGATGGGTAAGGACCAACGAGGACCTCCATTGTTGGGTAAAGCCAGCTATGAGTATGAGCCCCAAAGAGCAGTTCTGGGGTGGGCAACTCCTCAAGCAGTCTTCAGGAGAAGCTTGGTATCAGGAAAATGATGGGTGTTGTCCAGATTTGGAGCAGTGATTCAGAAGCTGAGAGTGATGGTAATAAAGGAAAGCCAGGGTGAGGAGAGAGCTCAGACAGAGAAGACGCCTCTCATGAGTCCAGGTGGGATGGCCACGTGAAAACAGCACACATCCTCTTTCCCATAGTTCCATGCAAAGGTGACTCAGAAACTCCAAAGGAAAGCCCACTGTTTGCCTTTGCCCTAACCATTGGGGGTGATCCATACACCAGAGGGATTCTAGCATATATTAGGAGCAGTCGGCACAGAAATAATGAGATTTCTCATAATACGTAGACTTGCAGTTTAAAAAAAAAGGGTCCTGTCTTTTCACCGTCAAATAGAGTCTGGTGTGAGCATGTGCTGGTGAGGCTGTGGGAACGTGGTGTTCTGATGAAGTGGTCGTGGGAGTGAAAGTTGCACTGAGCCTTTCTTCCAGGTTGACGGTGTCTAACCACATGGAGAAGTCTGTCACATACCCTGTCCCAGCAGCTGTTTGCTACCTGTGTGCCCAGGAGACATACACGGTTCCGTGCCACATGGCTGGCGACGCTTGTGCGCCGTCCACACGTCACTTAGTGGTAGTATAGGAGGGTAAAGGCAGTGTGTTCATGTGATGGGTGTGTGTACAGTGGAAGTGAGATGTGTGGAGACTATTTTTACATACCGTTAGAGTAAAAGGCATCTTGTCCTAACTGTCCCTCCAAGATCCCCCTTCCCTTTCACCTCAGGTGTACCAGACTTTTTTTTTTTTTTTTTTTTTGAGATAGGGTCCCACTGTGGAGCCCAGACTGGTCTTGGACTCAGAGCAACCCCCCTGTCTCAGCCTCCTGAGTGCTGGGATGGCAGGCCTGTGCACCATGCCCCGCTTATGTGGTGCTCGGGAATCGAACTCAGGTACTTTAGCACTTGCCAAAGTGCTTACTTTAACCCCCTGAGCCATTCCTCCAGCCCCTACCAGAGTGTTATTCTTGCCACTGCTGAAATAGTTCTGGAAGTCCTCTTTTATGGCTTTATGATGTGCAATCAAAAATATGGTGACTGTAGCTGCTATGTTATCACCCAGTACAAAAGCAGGCTTGCAAAGACATGGCCCAGTGTCCTCATTCACCTTACTCGCTGGACCTGCCACCATGTGACTTCTGGCTCTTCCCCAAAGTCAAAATTATAATGAAAGATCAGTGTTTTGAAGGGCTAGAGAAATGGCACAACAGTTAAAGCATTCACCTTGCAAGCCTAAGGCCCTGAGTTCAATTACCCAGCACCTCATAAAACTGAGCCTGGTGGTGTGCACCTGTTATCCCAGCACTCAGGAGGTTGGGACAGGAGGGTTAAAAGTCCAAGTCTTGAGTCCAAGGCCAGCCTGGGTTCCATAGTGAGTTCAGGACAGCCTGGGCTACAGAGCAAGACCCTGTCTCAAAAAAAAAAAAAAAAAAAAAGTATTTTGAATGGATTCAGGGTATCCCAAGTAAGCTCAACCTCGGCAATTTATGAGATGCTGTCTCAAAAATGAAAAAGGCTGGAATTGAACTCAGCCATATCTGAGTAGATATGGCTGCAAATATCAAGACTGGGGAGGGGGAAACAATGGCAGGTGGTTTCCTATGGTAATTTAATAGATTTGAGGCAGTCACAATACCGCAACTAAAGACACTTGTGACCAATGGAGAGATTATGTCAATTTGAGGAAGGCAGGAATCCTGCCTAGATTAGGGTTTGGGAACCACGCCTAGATCTGGCAATTGAGAACCAGCCTGGATTAGAGTGTGAGTGATTCGTGGGCCAGTGAATGAGGGAAGAGCACCCACCTGGATGTGGGAAGGCCAGTTGGAACTCGAACTGTGTAAAAGGAGGGAAGAAGAGAGATCACCACAGCTTCTTCCTCTGGGAAAGCTCTCGCCTTCGCAATTGTCTGTGGATGTTGACTTGCTACACGCCGCAGATTGTCATCACAGATTCACCCCAGTCTCAGTGTGCGCCTATCTGCCTATCACCAATCTTCAGTCTCTGGTCTTCACCATTGCTCTTCAAACAGCCGAGATCCACAGCAGACTCTCACCAGCTGTCCTGCAGTCCCAGACTGGAGTTTTACTTTGCGGCTGAGCAGCCATCCGACACTCCAGCTCTCACGTGTCCAGGCCATTGTCTTGGACTATCTCTGTCCTCGGATTTGTAAGCTTTCTGAGTAGATCCTTTTTGTTATAATTTCTGTAAAAGAACCCACACTAATACAACACCAAAGACTTCCAGAACTAGGGGAAAGGGTTAGAGGAGCTTCATGGCCTTGTGTCTATTGCTATAATAATTTTTAAAATTTAAACATTCACCCTATACTTGAGTCATACCTGCTGCATATATGTGTATGTGTCTATTTGAAAACAAAGATTGACTTTGGCTGTAGTGATGTAGTTGTGAGCTCTGCAGGGCAACCGGGGCTGGTGCTCTGGTCTCTGTGTTTGTAAGGCCTTCCGGGTGGTTAGACAATGCCCACATAGATGGTCAGTGGTCCTCTCTTCCCCACACAGTCCATTGTTGGTAGCTGTGAATCCTGTCTGCGGAATACCCCCTTGGCAACATCTAATGGGTGGTTGAAACAAACCATTGTGGTCAAAATGGTGTAATCCCAGTACTCTGGGAGGCTGAGGCAGGAGGATCACTTGGGCAGTTTAATGAAACCCTATCTCAAAGCCAAAAATGAAAACGGGCTGGGGTTATAGCTTAGTGTAAAGGTCCTGGGTTCAGTCCCTCGTATGGTAACGTAATAGCAGCAGCTGCAGTGTTGGGATCAAGTGAGGGGATCCGTGTAAAACATTGGCACAAAGCCAAAAACACAGCTCTCCACAAACGTTACAATGTGTATCTCACGTGAAAAAAATTAACGAAGGAAGGAAACGCTGGCACACAAAGCATACTCCAGCTCTCCCAGTTTTCTTTGCACGGCACCTTCTCCGGCTGTGGGTGTCATGGTTTCTCCCCCTGGTAAAGACATTTGGAGGTGAGAGCGCTGAGAACATTTATTTTTGTGCCACAGAGAAGAAGTGGTAACACCCGAAGTCCATGTGAACAGGAATGTTGCCAGGTGGCGAATGTTTCAGGGGCTCTCATGCCCTGCTAATTACCGTCAGTCCAGCGTGCACTGTGTGTGGAGGGCCCTATGGAGCAGGCGCCGAGTGCTCCCAGGGCTAGGGAGGGTGTGCCTGACGGGGGCCAGGTGCTGGCACCAAAGAGAAGTAGATCAGATAAACTGGAAGTGCTCCTGTGATGGTAGCTCATCCCCTGCACCCCACACCCGCCATGAGGTGGGGATGGGCACTGTGTTCATCTTATAAAGGAAGAGACGGAGGTGGTGGTGTGATTTGCCCAAGGATTCCATGTCCCCGAACTACCCAAGCCCAGTACTCTTGGGGCAGGATGCCAGACACCTTAGGAGATAAAACAAGTTGATACATGGTGCAGATTAATAGCTAATATAATAATTAGACAATACAGTTTGCCGGGGAGCCCAAGAGTTATTTCTTTATTTCTGATTACGTATTTCCAGAGAAGGAAAAAGAAAACACATGCGCAAACCACTTTGTCGCCTGATGTTCATCCCCTGGCTTGTGCTCCCTGCCCACGCTAGGTGGGGGTGACGCGGCCCTTGCTGGAGGAGCCTCTGCTGGCCTCCAGCACTGTTGCTTTGCCAGGTGGCTTACTAATACCTTCCCTCAAGGAAGTGATCAAAAGTTGCCGAGGTTAGTCCAGGGACAGCCGCTTTCAGCCCAAGGAAGGAGGAAGCAAGATTTTCTCGTCCATAAAACCCATCTCCAAGTACCTACCTCTTTGTTACACGCGTCCTTGCCACGTCACCCTGCAATGTTGATTTGAGCATGTGCAACACCATTTGTTTGAGAATGTATAGAATAAAATAAAATATCAAGGATGCATGATTTTTTTCCGAATCAAGTTGTAGAAACTTATGTTTGGAGATTTGTTAGGTCTTTTTTTTTTTTTTTTTTTTTGGTAACGGTCTCCCTCTGTAGTCTAGTCTGAACTCACTTTGTAGCCCATGCTGGCCTGGAACTCAGGGCAACTCTCCTGCCTCAGCCTCCTGAGTGTTAGGAATACAGGCAAGGCATGTATCACCACACCTGGCTAAGTTTTATGTGATACTAGGAGATCAAAGTCAGGGCTTTGCACACACTAGACAAGCACTGTAACCACTGAGTCACTCCTCTCCACCCACTTGTAAGTCATTGTAAGGTTTATGCAGGGTAAATATTGTTCTTTTTTTGTGTGTGTGAGATGGGATCTCACTGTAGTCCAGGATGGTCCTGAACTCACAATAGAGCCCAGTTAAGTTTTGAACACATGACAGTCCTCCTGCCTCAGCCTCTCAAGTGCTGGGATTACAAGCATGCATGATCACATCTAGTTTATATGGTGCTGGGGAATTGATTCTGGAGGCTGAGGCAGGAGGATCAAAAGTTCAAGCCCGTCCTGGACAACTTTGCTACTTATTAAGACCATATCTCAATTAAGACCATATCTCAAACAATAAAATGGGAAGGGGGGGGTTGTAACTCATTACAGACGCCCTGGGTTCAGTAGCTTTTTAGTACTGAAAAGCTATAATTTAATTATACCCATTTAGTTTGTGCATAATTCAGTGTTGGTAAAGGTAATTTTTTTTTTTTTTGAGACAGGGTCTTGCTTTATAACCCAGGCTGGTTCTGTACTTTATGTATTCCAGGCTGGCCTTGGACTCACAGTAATCTTCCTGCCTCAGCCTCCCAAGTGCTGGGATTACAGGCATGCGCCACCACTCCTGTCTTATGTGGTGCTGGGGAATCAAGCTCAGGGCCTTGTGCTTGCCAGACAAGGGCTTTAGCTGCTTTGCTATTCCTCCAGCCCTGTAATTCTTCAAAAAAAAAAAAAAGTTCAAATGCTAATGAAGCTAAAAACCATCATGAGATTACATACTTCATTATAAATTGTAATTTGTAACTCTGAGACTCGGAAGTTACTTGAGAGAAGCATACAGGCTATGAAGGACCACGTATTCCAAGGGGCCCATTCCTGGACTTTTTATTTAGAAGAGCTGACCCCCCCCCCCAATTCTCCACTGTTTTGCTGTGTGCGTGTGTGTGCACATGCGTGTGTATGCATGTGTGTGTGTCACACAGATGCCTATGTTTAGCCCTGGGAATTGAACCCTGGGCCTTCACACTGAGCTACATATATTCCCCAGTCCACTTGTTTATTTTCAACTTCAAGACAGGGTCCCACCAAGTTACTAAGTTGTCCAGGCTAGACTCAGACTTTGAATTCTCCTGCCTCAGCCTGGCAGAGTGCTGGGGTGATGAGCCTGCACCACCGGGCCCCACTGCTGCTCAGCTTTGACAATCTAGCCACCTCTCAAGTAAGTGGAATGGTGGGCGTGATGTTGGCGGTCCGTTAGCCTGAGATTTGCTGTCCAGCCGCCGCCGTCTGTGTTCACCCATGGAAGGAAATGGCTTCTCGGTGGTGGAGCCTGGCTGGGCCGACCCCGCTGCTCACCAGGCAGCGCTGATGGCTGCAGACTCAGCTTCAGCTGCTTATTGGTTTATTGGCAGCAAAATGGGACTTCTTTGTCCATGGAACCCATTTCTGCTTACATTAGGCTTGTGTTTTTTCCTGCTTGCCACTCTGAGCATGTACTTGGTCATTACTGCCGATGACTCAGTTGCAGACTGTGGGGCAGTTCAAGCCCCAGCAAGCCTGGCCGGGCACTGACCTTTGGCCCTACCGCTGCCCTCCCAGAAACACGGGCCCTGTTCAGTTTACAAGTGCATCCCCTACTACTGGAACATTTTAGAGGACTAGGAATACCAAAGTTTATGCTGCATTTTTGTTGTTGTTGTTCCTGAGTTTTAAAATAACATGTACTTCAGTTAAAAAAACAAAAGAAAAAACCCAAAAACTAGATATATAGCCAAGAGCCAGTATAGAAATGGATTTCCACTGTTTTAAAGGGACCAAAATTTCTAGAGGAACTTTTTCTATAGCTTAACCTGAATAATGAAGAAGCCAAAGATACAAGGTAAGTTTTTTAAACTTAAAACCTTGTGTTATTTTCTGTGCAGTTGATCTTAGTCTTAAATTCTAGATATTTCAGTAGAATAATTTGAATAGTGATTTGTGTTTAGTATTTTCAGATGTTAGCATGTTAGTGTTACATATAAACATTTCAAGAACTATGTCAATAGATCAATTGACCTTCCCCTTATTTGGATAAAGGTGGTGCTCAAGAAAGCCGAGCTCTGGCCCCCGCGAGTGCCTTCCTCCAGAGGGCAGAGAGCTCTGTGCTGGTTTCCTTTTATCTCACTGTCTAGACTCAGCCTCATAAAAATATTACAAGAATGTTAAACAAGACATCTCAGAGATAGGTTTATCTTTTAATTAGAAAGTGACCATGTGCTGATGCAGTTATTGGATGTGAAACATGACTGAGGCCTACATCCCTGATAGAAGTGTGAGATGGCCCAGCCCCTCTGGAAAGAACACAAACATGTACCTTTTCTGTGATGTGGCTCTTGAGCTCCTGGCATTTCTCCTGGAGGTAGGAAAAATGTGTGTTTGCTCAGAAACCTGTCAGTAATTGTTCATATCAGCTTAACGAGGAGTAGCCAAAAACTGAAGCCAGCCCAGACGGACTTTAGCTTATAGCAGATGAGTGCCGTGGGACACAGCCTCTTTGTGGATGGGATGCTCCTGGCAAAAAGAAAGAAGGCGTAAACTGCTGATGTACCCACTAACATAAATACGGAGTTGTTAAGGACATTGTGATAAGTGAAAAAGCCATTCTCACCCCCCCCACCCCTGCATATTGAGGATGAACCCAGGATCTTTGCACTGAGCTATATCCCCAGCCCCTTTTTAAAATTTTGAATATTGAGACAGGGTCTCATTAAGTCACTAAATTGCCCAGCATAGGCTCAAGCTTGCCATCTTCCTGCCTCAGCCTCCCAGAGTGCTGGGATTACAGGCATGCGCCACCACACCCGACTTATATGGTGCTGGGGAATCGAACTCTGGTACTTAGCACTTGACTAGTGCTTTAACCTCTGAGCCATTCCTCCAGCCCCCTGAAAAAGCCACTCTTAAAAGGTCAGATACTGAGCTGGATGTGGCAGCACGTACTTGGAAATCCTAATGCCATAGGAGGCTGAGGCAGGAGAATTGCAAGTTCTTGTTCACCCTGCGTGACTTAGCATAGCCCTGTCTCAGAATTCAAAACCGGCTGTAGCTAAGTGTGATCCTGGGTTCAGTCTCCTGTACCACCAAAAAAGAAGAAGAAGAAGAAGAAGAAGAAGAAGAAGAAGAAGAAGAAGAAAAAGAAGAAGAGGAGGAGGAGGAGGAGGAAAGAAAAAGGAAAAAAAAGCCAGAGAGACCGTATGACTATGTGGTTTCATTTATTCTCATAGCAACAGCATTTGTGCCAGATTAGGATGTGTAAGGAGGGGCACAGAAGGGTCCTTGTTGGTGGAGAATCCCGTCTTGCTGTTGAAGTGACAGCTGCACAGATCCACACCTGTGATGAAATTTCACAGGAATAATCCTCCCCTCAGGAAAGTGAATGCTGCAGGAACTGGTAAAATCGGGTCTGCAGGCAACGGCATGATCGCAGTGGCCACTTCTGGATTGTAGAAGGTACCTGTGGGGACGCTGGGATGGCATGTGTGGAGTTCTGTATGGTTTGTACAACTGCTTGTGAGTCTGAAACTATTTTAAAGTGCTTTAAAAGTCAAAGGACCCGATGAGATGACACAATGAAGAGCTGAGGCTCAGGCCCCCCTGCGAGATACCCCTCCGGTGTGGCCATCCTGCGGGGCTTTGGGCCAGCGGGAGGGCCACCCCAGTGGTGCAGGGTGGGCGGCTTCCAGGACAGCAGGGCGAGTCACCTCATGGGTTCATCTTCTGTTCCTTTGAGAACATGCTGAAGTGATGGCAAAGGAATTCCAAGTAGGCACACAGCAAATGTAAACCTATAAGGCAGACAGACCTGAGAAGGAAATACCAGACTGTAGACCTAAAGATCCCAGCACAGTGGGAGGCTGAGGCAGGAGGGTCACAAGTTTAAGCCTAGCCTGGACAACGTAGCAAGACCCTGTCTCAAAATCAAAACTAAAAGAGGTGAGGGGATGTGGCATACTGCAAAATCCTTGGATTCCACTCATAGCACCAGGGAAAGAGTTCAGGATTAGGGGAGGAAGGATAGGTACCAGGAACTAGGCTGAGGACCAGTGGCTGGCTTAGGAGAGCATACAGAGCCTACCGAGGAGCGCCGGAGAAAGCCGAGCTGCACACACGCCCAGGAACCCCGATCGCCAAGGACCAGGCCTCCAGGAGGAGAGGGCAGAGGACACACAGGGCTGGCAGGAGTCAGTGTGCACAGTGCTTAGACTCCCAAGTTCTCGTTGCCACCCCAGCCACCAGCAGCAGCTGCTCCTCTGCCTGGCACACACAGTCCTCATCTCTTTGACTGCTCAGTCTGAGGAGCCCTAGACCTGGGAACAGCACAAACTAGAACTCGGCCTTAGTGCAGGGGCCTCTAGACCCCTGGGTGTGAGAGCTGACTTCCGGTTGGTGGCCTGGCCCCACTGGTGGCAGGGAGTCAGGAACTTCTCAGGAGAAGCCCAGCGGCCCTGGCTGCTGTGTGTGATGGTCCCCAAGACGGCTTGCTCCTAGTTACTTTGATTGACACTTACTAGTGACAGTCCTGGCCCAGCTGCCAGCTGGCACTCAAAGGCATTGCTTGTAAATATGAAGGGGCCATTCAGGATCCGCAGGAGTTGGGGGAACACCTTCCACCTGTGAGGTGGAGAGAGATTGGACAGTCATCTCCCAGGCCGTCAGAGGGCTCAGGTGGATCCGGGCGCCACCAAGCTGTAATTACATCAGAGAAGAGACTGGTCATAAGCTGAGCGTGGGAGGGTTTTTTCCTGGTATTGAGAATTGAACCTAAGATGTAGGACATGCTAGGCAAGCGCTCTACCACTGAGCTGCATCCCCAGCAACCGTGCCCCCCCCCCCATTTATTTATTTTGAGAAGGGACCTCACCAGATTGCTCAGGTGGGCTCACACCTTGCAGCCCTTTCCTCAGCTTCCTGTGTAGCTACCGGCCCCAGCTAGGAGGATGCTTTTTGACAGGAGCCATGAAGAGACTTTCAAACACTCTTAGATATTAAAAATTTGATACTAAAGGCCCAAAAAGGTGAAGTGGAACCTGTCAGAAATATAGAATACAAAGACAAGGTGGAAAACCAAAAGAGATAAAATGGGTTAGAGACGAAGTCCAGGGTGTGGGACTGGAGGAATGGCACAGTGGTTAAAGTGCTCGCCTAGCAGGCACAAGGCCCTGAGTTTGATTTTCCAGTACCACATAAACCGAGCTGTGGTGGCACTCGCCTGTAATCCCAGCTCTTGGGAGGCTGAGGTGGGAGGACTGACATGAGTCTAGTCTGGGCTATGTACTGAGTTCAGGACCAGCCTGAGCTACAGAGCAAGACCCTATCTCAAAAATAAATAAATAAATAAATAAATAAATAAATCCAGGGGTGTAAAACCCTCATCAGAAGTCCAGAAAGGATGAAGCAAGAAAGAAAACAGAAACATTTTCCAGACCTGAGGAGCCTAATTTTCCACATGACTAGAGTGCATTAAGTATCTAAAAAAGCAGAGGAACTACCCAAGCTGACTTCAGCTTTATGAAACAGGAATAAAGAAATGGCATCCCCAAAATAAGCTTCAGGGGCTGGAGGAATGGCACAGCAGTGCGCAAGGCCCTTGAGTTCGATTCCCCAGCACCACATAAAGCTGGGTGTGGTGGCCCATGCCTGTAATCTCAGCACTTGGGAGGCTGAGGCAGTCTGAGGCAATCCAATCGATCATCCTGAGTCCAAGGTCAGCCTGGGCTAGACCAGTGGGTTTAGGACCAGCCTGGGCTACAGAGCAAGACCCTGTCTCAAAAAATAAAATAAAATTTTAAATTTAAAAGAGTTTATGGCAAGATCAAAGGGATTTAAAAAATAAATAATAACAGAGCTTAAATCACATTAAAAAATGACTGACTTCTCAACCTTAAAACCGATGCTGATGACAGAGCTGGGTCTTGAAAATCCTAACAAAATAGTTCAATCTGTTCTACCCAGCAGAATATCAAACAAATATTAAAGTGAAGGTCAGTTCAAGCCAGTCTTGGTAGCACGGGCCTGGAATCCCAGATTCCAAGAGGCTGAGGCAGGAGGATCACAAATTTCCTGCGTAGCCTGGGCAACCTAGTGACTTAGCAAAACCCTGTCACAAAGTCCAAACTAAAAGACAAGCTGGAGGTGTATATTAGTGTGAATGTTCTGGGTTGACTCTGTAGCACAAGGAGATAATTATTATAATCATTACTGTTATTTCAGACACATGGGGCATAGATTTACCTGTTAGCCATGATTTTTTTAGATTATTTTTTGAAACAGGGTCATACTGTGTAGTCCAGGCTGTTCCTGATGTCACTATTGTCCAGGCTGGCCTTGAACTGTTGGCAGGCCTTCTGCCTCGGCCTCCTGAATGCTGGGACTACAAGCACGCACCACCATGCCCAGCTAATCTGCATGTGGTTCTGGGGAATGAAACCCCGAGCCTTGCTGGCTAGGGAGATGCTTTATCCACCAAGCCACAGCACCAGTCCCCTTAGATCATTTCTGAACACTGGTCTCCAGCAGAAGGGAAGAAAAGAAAAGGGTGGTGGATCCAGCTGATGAGAGCTTTTAACACAGGCCACCAGAGAGGGACACGCAAGGACAACAGCGAGACAGACTGGGGCACATCAGGCCAGGCTGAGCAGGAGGACAGAGAGTCTCCAGAAGAGCTTGGGGAAAAAATAGAATGGAAGATTAATTGACAACTTTGTATATTTGAGAGGTAATACCAATAAGCCTATGCTATATCTCACAGCCTGTGTGAGAACTTAAGGTGGACAAGTAGAACACCAAGCACAGGGAGGATGAGATGGCTGTCCCGAGAAAGGAAAAGGAATCCTTAGTACATTCCTCACATTGTAGGAACCAGTATTTAGGAAGCTGTGATAAATACGAGCTATCAATTTACCAAAAAATTGCCATTAATACTGCATATAGGAAGGACTGCGGGAGGGAAAGAGAGCTTGTTCCTCAGGAACTGTGGCAGGAAGCCAGTGGCTACCGGGGCTGAGGATACAGTCTAACTAGAAAAAGAACAGTTAAATTCTAAGCTTTCTTGGTGGTAAGACCTGGATGGGGAGAAGTTGAGCCTGACGGGTTGGTTTTTTGCTGTCACCCTTCATCATTTGGTAAGTCGCAGCATGACGAATGAAGCGCCTTCGTCTTGTCTCCCCCAAGGTACACGCGTAAAAGCATCTGTCCCCCTGCAACGTTGAGTGCCTGGTCATCTACACACTGCACTCCAGGGGAGAGGGGAGGCGGTGAGGCTTCAGGGGCCATTTGGAATCTTTAAGGCTGTGTAGAGAGCCAGGCATGGTGGCCCGGCCTCTAATTCTAGCACTCTGGAAAGCTGAGGCAGGAGGATGCAAAGTTGAGTCCAACCTGGGTGATTTTGTAACTTGATAAGACCCTATCTGAAAGTTAAAAATGAGGAAAGGGCTGGGAATGTCGGTGGGCGTGGAGGTCCTGCGCTCCCTCCCCAGCAGCGCAGGAACAACAGGGGGCTGAGCGGCCTGCTCCCCGAAGGAACAGGTGCACTGTCCCCAAGGTTTCTCCGCTGTGGAGTCAGCACACTGGGAACAGCTGCTGTCTGCACTTCAGACTTGCAGCCACTCTCGAAACTCTGTGTCCCAGGCAGCCTCAGGGCTGCTCTTAATGATAAGTGAGGTTGGGGTGGCCGAGGGTGCCCACCTGTTCCTTAGTGACGGCCTTGAAGAATGGCTTGCCCTCCAGGGGATGCCGTGGCCTCTGTGCCCACTGTCCCTGTGGGGCTGGGTAGGGGAGTGAGTGTCTGCTGCCTGCTGCAGTTACAGTCACTTCCAGGCAGCCTATGAGCCAGTGAGACACACCAGGTGACGTACACCTTGTCACCTACTTTAAGTTGGCACTCGGGTCTTGGGGGCAGTAGAATTGGCATGCGTAGTTATCCAGGCAGTGTGAAAAGAAAATCTACAGACCCGATGGTCCGCTGTCTGCTGATTGATTTGTTTTCTGTCTGTTTTTGTCAGAATGTTATGGAGCAGTTCAATCCCGGGCTACGGAACTTAATCAACCTAGGGAAAAATTATGAAAAAGCCGTTAATGGTAAGTCTTTCCATGTGTTTCTAGCTTGGTCAAGGTAAAGCACACACAAAAACCCTCAGTACATATTTTACATATTTAAAATGCTAAGCATTGGGCTGGAGGAATGGCTCAGCAGTTAAAGCAGTGGAGCGCTAAGTACCTGCGTTCGATTTCCCAGTACCACATAAGCCACGTGGGGTGGTACACGCCTGTAATCCCAGCACTCAGGCCGCCTGGGCTCCTTAGGTGAGCTCGGGACCAGTGGGCTGCAGAGCAAGGCCCTGTCTCAAAAAAAAAAAAAATCAGCTAAATGTTGAAGTATTGAAGTTTTCAAATGCTTTTAAGTGGGAGAAATGAGCTGTCATTCATTTACGCCCAGTGGCTGCACACCGCAGCCTGGATGTGTTTGGAAGAAGCAGGCTGAACAGCCGGCTCCTGCAGGGGACGTGGCTCAGCTGTCCAGTCATGGCTTTCGATGTGGCTCAGTCTTTTCTATTCCATTGGCATAAACGTGTTTTCTTCCTTCTGTCAGATCACATTCTGTAGCAATTTCACTGAGTACTGCTCTCTGTTAATATGTATAGATTGTGCACTTAAAGTGTTTGCGTATTAGTGTCCTGTGCACAGGCAGTATTTTACTTATTTTAAGACAGGGTCTCACTCTGTACCCTAGGCTGGTCTTGAACACATTGGTATAGTCCAGGCTAGACTTTCACTCAGAAGAAACCACCTGCGTCAGCCTCCTCAGTGCTGAGATTACAGGCGTGTGCCACTACACCCAGCTTTAAGTGGTGCTGGGGAATCAAACTCAGAGCCTTGGGCTTGCAAGGCAAAATCTTTGACCACTGTACCATTCCTCCAGCCCAGTATTTTATTTATATAGGAGAGTTTCTTGCCTTGAAGTGTTATCGCTTTTGAAGGTAACATGGGAAATATTTTTATCCTGAATGAAAAAAACATTAAAGATTAGATTGAAACCCTTATTTCAAAATAAATGTTGTTTATTTGGCAGTTCTAGGGATAGAGTCTTTGCACTGAGCTACCTTCTTGGCCCTTTTTTTATTATTATTATTGTTTTTTATTTTGAGACAGGGTCTTGCAAAGTCACTAAGTTGCCCAACCTGGACTCAAACTTGCAGTCCTTCCTCAGCCTCCCGGAATGCTGAAATTACCAGCATGTGCCAGCGTGACTGGCTAGTACTTCCTTGTTTAAAATGAATTTGAGTGCTGATATTTGCCTCTCTTTGTGAACCAGAATTGTTTGCTAGTTTGGAGAGGTTTTCTATGAGGAGGCGGGTGTGCAGTTGTCCTGTTTCTGTGCTGAATTCTGCTATAATGCATCAGGCATCACCTTAAAAACCTGGACTGCTTACATCACCCAGTGCTGAATGGGTGTTGAGGTGACTCTCCCCGTGTAGCAGGTGAGACCCGCCCCCCCAACACTCAGACTCTCGGCTCACCCTTCCCCCAGCTCACCAAGACCACCAGGTCTCTAAGCAGAAAGCTGTCCTACAGTTTCAGAGCTGAGGATGGCTTCGAGTCAGGTTGCCATCCTTCTGCTCCCTCGCTCCCGCCAGGCTCCGACTTTGCTTGCTCCCTGCTGAGTCTGAAAATAAGTCCTGGCCTTGCATCCCTCAGCACAACACGGCCTGGGAAAGGGGTCCTGTTGGCGGGGCCCCGGGCGACAGGGAGCTTGGCTGTGGGGATCGCAGAAGTCGAGGAGTTATTCACTGGCGCGGCTGCATGCTTCAGTCGGAGGCTTCGGCGGCTGGAGCCGCAGTGGGTCTGGGCTTGGCTCCTTCTCAGCAGTGTCCATACCTTCTGCAGGTGCCTCCCTCCCTGCACCAGGGAGCCTGGCATTGCCAGCTCTTGCTTGGCGACTGCCTGACCTTGAACCCGTGGTCATTAGCAGAGATGGTCCCAGGAAGGAGATCCCTGTGCCGGGTGCCCTGGCTTGGTTGGTGGGTGGTTTCTTCATTTTCTGTCTGGGAGGTGACAAGGTGAGCCCCAGGCTGTCTGCGGCTTCACCTCCTGCTAGCAGGCTTCTCCCCAGAGGCCTCTTATAGCTTCAGCGTTTCCTGGAGGTTTCCTATGCCTCAAGAGCTTTCCCAGAGTCCTTACGGGCTGTCCACTTGTGGTTTTATTGAAGCCAACAAGAAGCTGAGGCACTGTGTGACATCCTGGGGAGAATGTGGAGATTGGTTAGGATGCCAGCCAGATGTGCAGTCAGCACATCAGACAGCAGGGTCCCTCATGAATGGCCGAGAGCCCTCCAGTCACAGGAGTCTGAGCAGTGGGGGTCAGTGCCTAATGGCACGGGCAAGGGCCGTGTGAAAGCTCGGCCAGCCCACAGGTGCTAGGTTCCAGCCAGCCGACAGCGTTCCAGCCCAAAAGCCAGCAGCACCCCAGTTGAGCCCCAGATCTCACACTGGCCTGGGGAGGGACTGAAGGAGAAGAGCTAGGGTTAGTCAGCCACACGGGCATTTGAGGGCAACACGTGTCACTTACTGCTGCCCAACAAACTGCCCTCAAGCTTGGTGACTTCTGACAGGAGTTTGTGAGTTCTCCTGTAGAGACAGACGGGGCTGTCCCTGAACCCCAGTGCTCGCTCCTGCAGCTGCAGCCAGCGGGACCCAGGGCTGGAGGCCAGGTGTGCTCTCTCCCCTGTCACTCTGCAGAAATGCTGACCAGGAGGAGAGGCCCCAACCCCTAGCACTTACCGAGCCCTTTGGAAGGGAACTGTCCTCTGGGAATTCTGGGAGGTACCTTTCGGACCACGGCATAAACTACAGGTCCTCCATGAGCACCTGGGAGTCAGGGCCATGCCGTGGGCAATGGGCGGCCACTGTTGGCTTTGAGCAGAGCAGTACCCTGTGAAAGTGTTTTATAGAACACGATCTGATAGAAGTGTGTAGACAGGTTAATCTAGATTGACAGTTTACCGGTCACTAAAATAGAGCTAATGTGCTGCACTGTTTACAACAAGAAGTAGTAGAAACTGTCTTAATATGTTAACAAAGAGAGGCAAAATTATCAAAATATTATTTTATTTTTATTAGCTGTGGGTAAGTTATAATATTTTAGTTAATTTAACCTTATCATAAAAACAAAGATGTTTTATAAGACTGGTCTTCAAAGTAAAAGCAGTTATAAAATTTCTATTTATTTATTTATTTTTGTGATACTGAGGATCAAGCCCATGGCCTTCACACTGAGCTATATTCCCAGCCCGTTATTTTTATTTTTGGTTTTGAGACAATGTCTTGTGAAGTCAGTCACTGAATTGCCCAGGCCAGGCTTGAACTTTGATCCTCTTACCTCAGCCTCTCAGGAAGCTAGGATTACAGGCTCATGCCAGCAGGCCCAGCCAAAAATTTCAATTTAATGTGTGAGTACAAACCAGAGATTTTGTTTAATATTGTGTAATTTTGCATACCATTCCCCTACTCATTTTTGGCTTATCAGTACTTTACAGTTTAAACTCTTCGTTCTAAAATACATATATTAACTTGACAGTTTACTGGCTACACACCCTGTTGTGAGGTAGGGTCACTTTTCCTCCAGTTCCTGCTGAGACTGGAGAGGCAAAAAGCACTGTAATTCCGATCCAAGGTGACAGTCAGAGCCCGAGTTGTTCCTGCAGCAGCCGACTCAGCCTTGTCCTTGGGGCAGAACCTCATGAAGGCTGATCACTGTTGAGCCCCACTTGCTCCATCAGGTAAAAGAGCTAAGGGCTGTCTTGAGGTCTGTATGGAGCAGAGCATTCTATTCCCTAAGCTTCTCTATGAGCAGAGTAAAAGCCTTAGATGTTTTTAAAACTCCATAATAAACCCTGAAATAGATAAATTTGCTACAAAAATACTGTTAATTTGGCCTACAGCCTTTTTATCCTGTATTAATTCTTTGTCCTCCCCTCTACTTCTTTCTCTTTTTTTCTTTTCTTTCTTTCTTTCTTTCTTCTTTTTTTGAGGCTGGGTTTCACTCTGTTGTCCATGCTGGTCCTGAACTCACTGCACGATGCAGCAGGCTGGCCTTAGATTCACAGGAGTCATCCTGCTTTAGCCTCCTATGCTCCCATGACTGGAATTATAGGTGTGCACTACCTTGCCTGGCTAATTTTTATGTGATGCTGGGAAATTGAACCCAGGGCCTTTGTCCTAATAACTTTTTTTGTTGCTGTGATGGAATACCCAAGATACACAAATCAGGGGAGGAAGAGTTTATTTTAGCTCACAGTTTCAGAAGGTCACAGTCCATTCGTGGGTGGCTGGCAACAGCAGAAGCACCTGGTGGAGGTGGAGGCAGCTCCTCATGGCATGGCAGTCAGGAAGTTGAGTCAAGTCCCAGAAGGAAGGAAGTTGTGTCTATCCTTCCAGGTCCCATCCCAGTGATCCCCCCTTTCTGGGTCCAGCCACAGTAGTCTGCCCTTTCCAAGTTTAAGCCCCTATCACATGCCTAGAATCTGTAATCCACCACATACCCATAATCCATCCTTCCACACCAGGCCCCATCTCCTAACAGCACATGGTTCCATAGGTAATTCATAACATCCAAATACTTGAAGCTTTTGAGGGGCATTCCAGATCCCAGCCACAATAGCCTTGCACGTGCTAGGCAAGCACATTGACCTCTGAGCTGTCCCTACCCCTCCCTTCCACCTTTAGTGCCTTTTCTCAAGTCTGCTGTTGAAGAACATACCCATTATAGGTTGGGGGAGAGTAGCAGAGCAGCCTCTGGTTGTCCTGTTGATAAAAGAAAGTGACAGCAAGGGGTAGGGTGGCATTTGTTTGGGAAAAATCCTATGTTGGTCTGGTTATTCCTTGTCCAAGTGCTGATTCTGGGTGTCACTTTTCTTGTCCAGCCATGATCCTGGCAGGAAGAGCCTACTACGATGGAGTGGCCAAGATCGGCGAGATTGCTACCGGGTCCCCTGTGTCCACAGAGCTGGGTGAGCTGACCATGTGCTACGCAGAAACCTAGCTTGTCATTCCGGGCCCCCTGAGAAGAGCTCACAAGGTGGCCCAGATGGAGAGGAGAAAGGAGAGATAGTCAGGCACTCTATAGTTCGCATTCAGCCTAGTCTTAGGAAAGGAGGCATGCTTGCATGGCAGGCGAGGCCTGGTGCACAGGGGCTCCCAGCTGTCCCTGGATCTTGCATCGGTGGCTCCTGGTCCCCAGGAACCACGACCTGGAGCTCTGTCCTACATTCTGAAGCAGGGGAGGTGGACAGTGGGGCCTCTGACCAGGCAGGGGTGGGTCTGTGACTCACCTTGCAGCAAACCCAGCTCCTCGTTGCACTCTTGGCTCTCGCTCTGCTCCTGGCTGTGATTTTTCCGGTTTTGCTGGTATGAATCGATCCCCTGTGCCGGCGCAGAGGGCAGCCACACCCTCAGCCCAGGGAAGCTAGGTTCTATTTACAGTGCCACCTCACTGTGGCCGTCTCCTACGGGGGAAGGTCCACTTCTCAAATAGCCCCACACATGCCCTGCTTTTAGAAAACTTGGTGAGTATGTCTTAATCATACAAAGCTTAAGATTTCTGCCTTAAAAACATTTGTTTCCACTTGAAAGGGTCAGAAGAGCAGAGGAAAAGAATCGTGAAAGATGGACAGTGAAGAGCAAGGGGTACGCTGGCGGCCCGCGGGGTGGGCTCCGCGCCATGCTCAGTGTCACATCGTCTGGGGGTTCCAGGTGTTGCCGTCAAAGCCTAGGACCAAATTAGAGGCTTGGACCCAGTGGCAAAGCAGGGGGACAGGGATGCTAGCAGGAAGATGACCCGGGTTCCTGTCCCTCCTCTACACCCGCTTTATTCTTGAGCATTCATAAAGCTGCAGACAGGCAGGCTGCTCCCCTGAACCTGGCTACATGATGAGGTAGTCAGTAGCCATAGTTAATGGAGTCAATTAAGTGCCGAAAGGTTTTGAAATCCTCCTTGAGCACTGTAGGGCCCACAGCTTCCGGGCCTTCCGAATGTGCTCTAAGGAAGTGTGCTCTAAGCACAATCAATTTAATAACCTGTGGACTGCCTCAGGTATGCGCAAGCAGAAAGCAAAACTTGGGACAGTTGGGGGAGTAGTTGAGATGATTATAGGGTTCCAAAAATAGGATGAATTAACAAGAAACATCCTATTTGTGTCAAGCATCTGAAAAAAATAATATGACCCTTACATTGAAGCATATGGTGCTGTGACTCACTGCCATTCAGTGTGCCTTTTTAATGTTTTATGGGTCTTGCTGCTGTTTAAATAAAAGACTTCTGTCCCACACCTTACTTTATTCAGCTGTGAGTTCGTAACTGTTGAATCAACTATTTCCACAGCAACCATGTTGTTATAAACACATGCTGGAAGCTCAGTTTTGGGGCGGAAGGTGTGCTGCAGGGGTAAAGGTTCTTCCATGTGGACGGGTGTTGTATTCAGAGGGAACGGAAATAACTTTTGCTTCAAGTTTTATTGGGTTTCAAGATGTCCCTGCTATTTGTATTTACAGTCTCAATGGTTACTAGTTTTGTTGCCAGTGATTCCATGATCCAGTTCCGCCCTAGGAAGAGTTGTGAATGTTTGCTGCTTTCTACTTGTGTGGTTTGTATTTTCTTGCTGCTCGTTTAGGCTCAGTGCAGAGGCCTTGGGTTCACTACTGGTGTTGCCAGAAGGAGAAGAAAAAAAGCAAATTATCTATTTGTTCACTGCCCCCACCCCAGAAAAAATGATAAATGTTTAAAAAAAAAGAATATTGGTTAGTTTTTGGACTGCTAGGCTTCCGAACAGAACCCCAGGTTCTGTTAAGTATCTCTTGTGACCCAAGTGTTTTGTCTGTTGCCTGG
This sequence comes from Ctenodactylus gundi, assembly GCA_004027205.1. Classification (NCBI taxonomy): domain Eukaryota; kingdom Metazoa; phylum Chordata; class Mammalia; order Rodentia; family Ctenodactylidae; genus Ctenodactylus; species Ctenodactylus gundi. Next base: position 59,115 of record PVKB01000612.1, read on the forward strand.
TTTCATCCCAGTAGCCCCTGGGTAAACTTTCCTGGCCAGTCTGCAGGGTGTAGTGCCTCTGGGGTGACTGCAGGCCCCAAGAAGGATTGCCTTGTCTGCGGGGGTCAGAGTTGACCTCCAGGAGTTATCACCCTGGACCAGTTGTTCCTACCCGTGTGTACTTTGCAGCCAGGCAATACTAGAGCAAGTGCTGTGGAGGCCGGTGCCCCGGGGGTAGTTGAGACATCTTGCTGCCTGGGTTGTAGAGTGTGCCTGGCCAAGCTGGAGCCCAGGAAGGATCCAGGACAGTAGGCCAGGCCACACAGCACTTTCCTCTGAGGCTGACAGATAGCAGGCTACCCTTCACCTGAGTGGTCCGTAAGGGTCACGTAGTTCTGTTGCTTCTGTCACACATTTGTGGCGTGACTTTGGTCAGCACTTCACCTTGATAAGTGGGTTGTTCAAACCTAGAGGAGATACTGTTCACACCTTGAAGGATGTGTGCCAGACCTGGTGGCCCAGGCCTGAGGGCCCGGCATTTTAGTAGGTTGAGGCAGGAGGATTGCAAGTTCAAGTCCAGCCTGGGCAACTTAGCAAGACCCTCTCTCAAAATTAACCACCCCCCAAAAAAGGGGGTTGGGGAATATATAGCTCTGTGTGACGGCCCTGGGTTACACCCGTAATGCCACCAAAAACAAAATAAAAAACAAACAAAACCACCTCAAAATCAAAGATGAGAACAAATGCCCTAGTTCACGTCACAGAGTCACGCAGATTTGGGGATTCAGAGAGCAATGCCGGTTCGCTTCATGGGCCGATGTCTACCCTGGTTCAGTGTCTCCTATGGAAATCTCAGGCCACGGAACACTCGGGCAGTGGACACCCACTGGATGTCCTCCGATTCTGTTCCTTCCTGTCCTTACCTGCCTGAGGATCATGACAGACCCCACAGTGAGGGATCTGTGTCTCAGGACTACCCCTCTTTCAGAACAAGTCGCAGGTACTAACCTGTTACCTACAGTGGGCTGTAAGTTCCCACATCCCACTGCCTCCTTCTGAGGCGTCACTGGTTCACTGGAGCAACTTGCAAGGGTATTCCAAAGAATCTGAGTGAAGAGATGCTTAACACAAAGTTAGACAGGGCCAGGGAGCTTCCGTGCCCTCTGGCAGCGTGCCACCCTCCAGGGACCTCCATGGGGTCAGATCCCGGAAGCTCCCTGAGCCCAGTGCTTCTGCATGCTGGGGTGAGCCTCCGGCCATAGTGTGTCCGTGTAAATCACTGGTATCGCCCTGGTAATTGGTCCCCATCCTGAGTGTGTGCTCAGGCTCCCCTGCCTCGGTGGACTCACCAGAGTGCTGGAGACACTCTCTAGTCCCAAGGCCGAGACTCTGCATTTTAGGAGCCATGTGTCAGGAAGCTGGACAAGGACCAAATACACGTCCACGGTGTCACAAGTCAGCATCCAGTGACTTCAAGGATGTGAAGTGTCTCTAAGAGTTTCTTAAATGTAAAGAAACTTTTTTCCTATGTGGCTTTCTCTGAAACACCTTCCTTCTTTTTCCACATCCTCTGTCTTCAATAAGGTCAGTTCGTTTGAGCCTGCCCTTGGTCCTGCAGCTGTCCTGCAGTGGTGGCGGCTACAGCCACAGTCCACTGTGTCTCCCCAGCTCCGCTGGCCTTCGGCTCCATCGGTGCCACTTTTCCTGTCTTTGCTGCCCTTTCGGCCTTCTCGCCAACCCCTCTCTGGGCTGTTTTGTGACGTGTCGCCTTGATTGTCCTGGGGAGGCCAGGAGTTGGTGCACTTGCGATGTGCTGTGTCCGTGGGTTCTGTTTACTGTCCGTAATGCCGCATGACCTTCCTGTGACTGCATCACGAGTCCTGGTGTCCAGCAGTGTAAGTCCTCTTGAAATGTCCTTCTTCAACATTGTCACAGCTGCTCAGAACCTCTGTATCTACGGGTGTTTCAGCTGGTCAGTTTTCACTTTTTAAAAATCTCCTGGGATCTTGACCAGGAGTACATGGAGAACTGATACCTAATGTGTAATCTTCCGGTCTGTGGGTACGGTGTATCTTTTACTATATGTGAGCCATTGTAATATATGTGTACTATTTTGTATTTTTTTCTGAAGCATAACAGCTGAAGGGACAGTCACATGTAATTCATCCATTTGAAGTACACAGTCGGGCTGGGCTCTAGCTCAGTGGTGAAAGATGAGGCTCGCGTGCATGTGTTCCAGGCCTGAGGCCCCAGCACCACAGAGGTTAATAAAGTATACAGCTCATTGTTGTACCGTGGCCACAAAGTTATGCAGATGTTGCAGAGCCAACTTTAGAATATCATCATTTCTTCCGTATAATACCAGCCTCAGCCATATGTAACAAGTCACCTAACTTTCTACCTGTATACATTTGGTTCTTTTGGACATGTCATAAACACAGAGTCATCCAGTAGGCGTCTTTTGTGACTGACTTCTTCTGTCACTTAGTGTAATAATATCAGGGTTTAGTCATAGTATCATATTTATCACTGTTTTATTTTTATGAACAATATTCCCAAGTAACCATAACCTGAAAGTCTGAAACTTTTTGAGTGTCAGCATGGCCTTGCAAGGAGACAATTCCACATGGGTCACAGGTCACAGTCAAAATGTAGGTACCCTAGATAAATTGTATAAAATTACCTTTAGACTATGGGCATAAGGTATATATAAAACGTAAGTGAATGTCACATTTAGACATGAGTTACAACACCAAAGATGTCAGTAGCTATATACAAATATTCCAAAATCTGGAATCGAAAACACTTTTGGTCCTAAGTATCTCAGATAAAAGTTATATAGCAGCAAATGCCTGTAATCCCAGCACTCAGGAGAATCTCTGAGTTTGAGGCCAGTCTGGGCTATAGAGTGAGTTCACGACCAGCCTGGAAGGAATACAGAGTGAGACCCTGCCTCAAAAACAAACAGAAAATAAAAATAAAAGATACACAGCCTATACACTGGGATGCTGAGACAGGAATATTGCAAGTTCAAGTCCAAACTAGGCAACTTAGTGATTTAGTGAGACCCTGTTTCAGAATTTTAAAAAGGGGCTGGGAATATAGCTTAGACATTAACACTGCCACTCTAACAGCCACCATGATCTAAGAAGCTCAAGTCCCCAAGCACATAGCCGTAGTGTGGCAAGTGAACTAACAAACCAAAGCCCAGAGCCCTGGGCAGGATCTGGCAGGTAAAATATTTTCACCCTCTGTATGCAGTTGTTAAATAAGTCTCAAGGTCAAACTCATGTGACTGTGCATGTTGTAGGGTGTGGACTTGCGACCACTCACACAAGTCCTTCACGTATGTCTCTGTTCATCTGGGGCAGCATATGACCCAATGGCAGTTGTATGAAGTGGAAACTGAAATTTGAATAAATTTTCAGTTTTGTCATGAAATCAAGCAATGTTTATTTAAAACTTGGAAAATATTAAAAAGGTCAAAAGAGAAAACAGAAATCGTTGAAGAAAATGTTTTGACAGAATACTTGAATGAATTTTTGAGTCAGTTTCTTCATCTGTAAAGCAGAGAAAAGTAAGGCTGTCCTCGTGTATTTCTCAAAAAGAAAAAGACTTTAGGGGAATTTATATATTGTCTTTGAGCTCCTTAGAGCTCCTTGGAATGTAAGTTCAGGCGCCACTTTGTTCTGGGTTAGTCAGCTATTCTATTATTTTGATCCATTTATTTAGTTGTTGGGTCAGTTTCTTAAATCAGGCACAAAACAGATTTTATCTTCTCACTATAGGGAACCTCAAAAACTACTAGTTTTCTTTTTTATTGATAGGATGTTTATAGATCGGGCAACTTAAAAATATGTATATGTTCACTACATGCTGGGCATGATGGCATATGTACCTGTAATCCCAACACGCCAGGAGTCTGAGGCAGGAGGATCACAAATTCAAGCTGAACGTGGGCAATTTAGCTAGACACTGTCCCAAAATAAAGATGTAGCTGAGGACAAAAATTCCCATGCAGAAGAAATAAACACACATAGAGCCCCTCAGTTTTGTCCTGGTGAGACTCCAAATGCAATTTTGATAATCTTTGGTCTTAAAAATAATAGCAGAAAAAATTCTTCAGTATTTTAAAAGAAATGTTACTAGTTCACAAAAACATTGTAAATGCATTCTTGAGTTCTAAATAAAAAGGTTCATACCAGAACCCAAGAGATTGCTGCTGATAAAGCGCTTATTGCTGACTTGATCATTTAGTTATAGGTTAGGATCACTTTAAAGAGATGAAAACGTGAGCTGGAGGAATAGCTCAGCAGTCAGAGCCCTGGGCAAGCAGAGGCCCTAGGTTTGTTCCCAGCACCTTGTAAGCAGTCCTGGTGCCTCAGCCTCCCGAGTGCTGGGATTACAGGCATGCACCACTGTACCTGCTTTCTAAAGGGATTCATCATGTGTATGATTCCAGGAAAAACAAAAACTTTACCAAATCTGAAAGTGAATTATATATAAGAAAGCCGGAACAAAGGGTCACACTACATATGTTCCTCAGTAAAGCTATACCATTCTGCCTGCGCCTGATGAAAATGCAAAACAGACCTCACCCTAACATCAGAGTATCCCTTAGACTCTAGCGTAGTTTGCTATTAAAAAAAAAAAAATCTCGTGCTTTTGCTGAGCTCTGAAGGGCAGGATAATCTGACTGGCATAAAACACGGGAAAGTCTCTCTTTGACATATAGGAAATTAAATTGGATCGGGTTAACCAACCATTAACAGCTGAGTGACCTCAGCAGAGCGCTCCTTGAGCCCCAGTGCCCCCATCTGTAAGACCACAATGCTAACAAGCGTGCGAGCGTCACTGGCCATCACAAGGACAGAGGTAAAGTGGGAGAGACGCACGTGGCAGGGCTGGGGTGGCGAGAGGGCCCACCGTTTCCTCCGCCTTCATCTCGCTTCATTCATTCTCTCCTCTGTGAGGCAGGGCCTTGCGTGCAGCCCATCCTGCTCCTGAACTCGCGGTGTAGCCCAAGCCAGCCTCAGACACACAGCACTCCTCCTGCCTCAGCCTCCTGAGTGCTGGAGTGCCTGGCTTATCAGGTGCTTGCCTATTCTTTGTTAGATTTTATTTCCCATTCCCTAATCTTTGCATTATAATATATGCAAACCAAAAGGTACCTTTTTTTTTTTGAGATCGAGTCACTCTGCAGCCCAGGCTGGTCCTGAACTCATCGGACTCACAGCAGTCCTCCTGCCTCAGCCTCCTACATGCTGGGATTACAGGCATGCGCCACTGCACCTGGCTTATATGGTGCTATGAATTGAACTCGGCTTTGTGCTTGCTAGCCTTCAATTACTCGTGTGTAGGGCTGGCAGAGGGAATCATGGGAGATAATGACTACAAGAAAAATCAAGACCTGTTACTTGGTGTGTGCGGGCCGGTTTCTGTGTTCATGCATCTCACTCTGAACTGATGCACGGCTTCTTAGGACTGAAAGGTCTTTAGCTATTAAAGGCTGACTAATATTTTCGGAGCAGGGGCTCAAAGATAAAATACAGGTTAGGTGACTAAGGAGGCGCGTTAAATGATGGGCTCTTTACAAGGAGGAACTGACCTTCCAGTCCAGACTGTCCACTCCTGTGACGCCTGTGGCCCGCAGGCTGGGATGTGACTCCGTGTGGCTTCTGTCATTGTGACAGTGGAAATCTGTGACATGCCGGCATCTCTCTTTTCTCTCTAATGTACACCTGACTGAATGTTTCAGCCTCCTCTTATTTAATCTATGTATTGTGTCACTCTCCATCCTGCCCAGTGTCCCATCTGTACTAACGTTTTTGGGCCGCTAGGTCCTTGGGAAGTTGGACACTCGTGTCTTATAATGAAAATTAAAATATATATTTTTTAAAACTACATTTACTGAAAAAAATGAATCTAGTAAACATTAAAATCAGTTTTTGTTTTTATTAGTTTGCATGACTTTTGTGTAATTCGAATCTGTAGCTATACATTGTTTTGTGCAGTGCTCCCCTCCATCCTGCCGCCATCCTGGGATGGAACCCCAGGGCTCACTCGTGCCAGGCAAGGGCTTTACCACCAGCCCAGACCCTGCTCTCTGTTTATCTTTGTTTTTTGTGGCAGGGTCTCACCACGTTGCTCGTGCTGTCCTTCAACTTGTTTGTTTGTTTGTTTTGAGACAGGGTCTTGCTCTGTAGCCCAGGCTGGTCCTGAGCTCATTCTGTAGCCCAGGATAGCCTTGGAATTGTGGCAGTCCTCCTGCACCAGCCTCCCAAGTGCAGGGATTACAGGCGTGTGCCACCTCACCCAGTCTGTGTGGTGCTGGGGAATCGAACCAACTGCTGAGCTATTCCGCCAGCTGATCTTCATGCCTCCGCCCCCTAAGCAGCTAGAAATATGGGTGTGCATTACCATGCTAGGATTGTGTACTGTTTTCTTTATCTTTGAATGGCTGTCTTTGTTTCCCTGTAAATTTTCCTCTGTTGGCGCCAACGCAGAGCCCTGAGCAGGGACGGAGATGGGCAGGAGAGTACTGGGGTGGAGGACAAGGTTTGTTTCTTTTTGGCTCTTGAGGAAAGTTGTCCCAATTTTAATTGGGGAAGAAAAAATTTCATTTTGTAGTATCCTAACTTAAACCACATTGAAATGAGCACTGGGCTGGAGGAATGGCTCAGCAGTTAAAGCACTTGCCTAGCAAGCACTACGTCAAGTGCTAAGTATGTGAGTTCTACTCCCCAGCACCACATAAGCTGGGCGTGTTGGTACATACCTGTAATCCCAGTACTCGGGAGGCTGAGGCAGGAGGATTGCCTGAGTCCAAGACCAGCCTGGGCTCCACAGTGAGTTCAGGACCAGCCTGGGCTGCAGAATGAGACCCTGTCTGAAAAAAAAGAAATGAGTGTCTGCTCTCTGGTAAGCATCGTGTAGACACTGAACAATAAGACAGAAGTCCTGGGCCATATGTGCACACACCTGTGATCTCAGCACTCAAGGAGGCTGAGGCAGGCAGATCATGAATTTGAGTCCAGTTTGGGCAAAATGATAACTTAGCAAGATTCTATCTTAAAATTTAAAAAAAAAAATTTTTTTTTTTTTTTAGAAAGGAGCAGGGGGCAGGGCTGAAGGAATGGCACAGCGCTTGCCTTGCAAGCACAAAGCCCTGACTTCAATTTTCCAGCACCACATAAAGCTGGGCGTGGTTGTGCATGCCTGTAATCCTAGCACGTGGGAGGCTGAGGCAGGCGGATTGTTCTGGGTCCAAGCCCAGCCTGGGCTACACCATGAGTTCAGGACCAGCCTGGGCTGTAGAGTGATACTCTGTTTCAGGGAAATAAAAAAAAGAAGAAGAAGAAGAAAAAGGGGCTGGGGATGTAATTCAGTGCAAAGGCCCTGTGTTCAATCCCTAGGACTGCCAACAGTATAAAGCCAAAAAATGTGAAGATCTCACTCTCAGGAACAGACTTCCTAGTGAGTGGTCAGGGAACACTCTAATGTGCCAAGTAGTGACAGGGCCACCACTCGTGGAGAAGAGGAGTAGAGCTGAGCTGGGAGACATGCATTAGGGAGTGGAGCTTATCAGGTAGGTGCCTGGCTGCATCCTGTGGAATCCATCAAGTGCAAAGGCCCTGAGGCCCTAGGGGAGCTGGCCACTGCCCCAGAAGCCTGTCTGGCTGAAGTGCAGATAAGTGGGGAGGAAACAAGACTGGAGGCTGAGGCGCCGTGGGTGTGGGGCAGTTGCCCAGTTCTCAGGCCTCAGGCTCTTGGGCTCCCAGTTTGAACAGGAATGGGAAAGCACAGGGGGAAAACCATGGCAGGTGGCACGATGGAGCTGTGTAGTGTCTATGGCATCCTTCCGGGTTGGCAGGGCCCACGCGGGTGTTACCCCAAGTGGAAGTGGAAACTTACCCTTAGCCTGCCTTCTCACGGGGCCCTGTCTCCTTACCATCTTGGGCTCCAACTCAGGGTGGGATTTTTGCTAGGTTAATAAAGTAAAGGTAACTCTAGGTTCCTTTTCTTTCTTTCTCTTTTTTTCAGTACTAGGAATTTACCCCAGACCTTTATACTGAGCTAATTCCCTAGTCCTTTTCTTTCTTTCTTTATTTTCATTTTGAGACAGGTCTCACTAAGTGTCTGAGTTTCCCAGGCTGGGCTTAAACTAGCAATCCTCCTGCCTCAGCCTACCGAAGCACCGTGGTTACAAGCATGAGCCACCACACCCAGTATTATAGGTCCTCGAGTGACTGTTCTCCACCAGTATTTGTGTCCCTTGCCATCTGGAATCGGCCTTCTGTCCCTGGGGAGGCTCCTAGTTGGGTTTTGGAGTGAGGCGGGGGACTCCCCCGCCTGGGTGGGGTGGACATTCACCTCTCCCTGCGCGGCTCTGGCTGCTTGGCCTCTCTACTGTCTGTGCAGGCTGAGCTGTCTGTCTGCAGGTCTCTTACCTCCGTTCACAGCCTTGAGACCAGTTCACTTTTTACTCCCCAAGTTTCTGGTACATCGGTTAATGCCATAGATTTAGGGCTAGAGTTATGTGTGGCAATGTGAGTCGGGTTATGGTGACTTTGCTTTCAACCCAAGATGAGGATGAAGCCTGTGAAGGATTGAACTGGGAATTGACCTGATCTGGGGTGTGTGTGTGTGTGTGTGTGTGTGTGTGTGTGTGTATACACATGCACGTGTACCCACGTGTGCAGTACTGGGGTAGAGCCCCGGGGCTTTTGCGCTATGCATCCCCAGCCCAGGTTTTTGTTTTGATTTTGAGACAGGGTCCTACTATGTTGTTGAGTTGCGATGAACTGGGCTCAAACTTGGAGCCCTCCTACTTCGGCCTCCCATAGTGCTGGGGTTACAAACCTGTGCCATCAGGCCTAGCTGGCCTCAATTTCAAAAGCTCTTACTGGGGCTGGAGGAATGGCTCAGTGATTAAAGCACTAAGTCAAGCACTAAGTACCCGAGTTCGATTCCCCAGCACCACATAAACTGGGCGTGGTGGTGCACACCTGTAATCCCAACACCTGGTAGTCTGAGACAGAAGGATTGCCGTGAGTCCAAGGAAGGGCAGCCTGGCCTCCATAGTGAGTTCATGACCAGCCTGGGTTATAGAGGAAGATCCTGTCTCAAAGAAAAAAAGAAAAAACTCTTCCTGCCTTCGTCATGAAGAGTAGACCATAGAGGGTAGGCACAAGGAGACTGGGTGGGAGGTAGCTGTGGTATCCAAGCAGGAAGGGAGGTGGCCTGGGCTGGGGCAGGGGACTCACGGGTGCCTGAACTGTCAGGTAAGGAGAGAGCTTGAGGTGCCTGTTACACTGGCTTGAAATGTCAAGCCACTGCTGGAAATGAGTGTCAGGCCATTGTGTGGTGCCGTAGCACTATAGCCCTGTGAATAAGAGCAGCCCAGTTTCACCTGCTTGGCAGCTTTGACACTGGACACCCACACCCCATGCTTCTTCTTTGGTATTGTGACCATTCCTGGGGCTCACGTGTCTGGCTCCTTCTCGGTCTCCCAGCTCCTGGGAGCGGCCATCTTTGTCCATCTCCCTGCCGTGTCCTGGGTGCTCAGGGCCACAGGCGCAGAGCCAGAGTGGAGCCACAGCTGCAGCTTTCCCCAGGTCCCCTTTCCACCTGAGTCCCACGGCCTACACAAGGACTCCCGAGAGCATGTTTGGTTTGGCTCAGAAGTGCAGATGTGTTCAGGCCCCAGGTTCAGACCTGTAATTCCAGTACTCTGGGAGGCTAAGGCAGGAAGATTGCAAGTTCAAGCCTACCCTATGCAACTTGTGAGAACCTGTCTCAAAATCAAAAATAAAAATGGCTGGGAAATGTAGCTTAGAGTAAAGGCCCTGGGCTTGATATTAAAAAAAAAAAAATAAAAGATGTGGGTACACTGAGCAGGAAGCCACCAGCCCTCTGCCTGTGTCAGGGCCTTTGTGTTAGGCTGTGACACAGGAGGGGAGGGCTGGATTCTGGCTCATTGGCATGACACAGGCCCTCTGCTTCAAAGACCAGCCTAGGCCTAACCCTACTTGTGCATGTCCCTCAGGCACTGCCTAACCCTCCGGGGGCACCCTGCTCCATTTTTAAGCTATGCGAATAATTTAGCTGGTACTGAGATGGCATTTGTTTCCCATGTCCTGAACCTCATCGTTGGGTACCCACTGGGGCAAACCTCATTCCTCTTCCGCATTACGTCTCTGCACAGGTGAACGAGAACGCAGAACGTTGAAGCACAGGCCCAGCTGGGCATGGGGGTGTCAAGGTCGCGCCCCACAGGGCAATCCAGCAAGATCCTGCCTCACATGATAAAGGGCTGGGATATAGTTTAGAGCACGTCTCGGGTGGGCTTCCGGCCCAGTCCCACTACCTTTTGCTTGGACCCTTGCGCAGCCATGTCAAAGCCCCCGTTTCCTCCTCTGTAAGATGGGGGAATATTCGTCCCTGCTTCAGGAGACTGTGAGGCACGAGGACAGACCAGAGTAGGTGCTCAGAGGGGAGGAGGGACTCTAAGTTACTGTGCCCTTTGAGCGTGCCACAGCTAGGTTGGTGCGAGTCGTCAGGCAGAAGACAGTGGGACCACGCTGAAAGTCCAGGCTTCTTCTCCTTTGGTCTCGGTCTCATTTGTAGCGAAATGAAGCGTGGCGTCTGGTGGAGCCTCTGCTAGAGTGACGCCATGGTAGGCCTGATGTCCATGAGGTGTGGTGCAGATCGGGGGTAGGAGGCTGATCAGAAACTTGGGAGCGGTAGCCCTATTTTATTTTTGTGTTTTAAATCTTTTTCAACTAGAACTGGTTGCTGTATATTGGTTTTGGTGGTGGTGTTGTTGTTGTTGTTGTTGTTGTTGTTGTTTTAAACAAGGTCTGCTCTGTAGTCCATCCAGGCTGGCCTCAAACTCACAGCGATCCTCCTGCCTCAGCTTCCCAGAGTGCTGGAATTACAGACCTGGGCCTGTTTTAGTAGTTTTAAAGAAAGTTCACATATAAGCTGGAAGTGGTGGCACAGGCCCTGAGGAGCCTGAAGCAGGAGGATCACGAGTTGGAGCAAGAACTTATTTCAGAATAAAGGTAAGGTATACGAAAAGGCTGGAGTGTGCTCCGTGATAGGGCACCCTTGGGGTTAGTCACTAGCACTGAAATTCTAGATGTAGCGCTTTTGAACCCTGGCTGAAAATGCCTGCGGTTCATTAGTTACACCACAGGCAGTAGCTGTCAGCTGCTTTCATTGTTGACGATCACCTGTTACTCTTTTGGTTGCAATCATGATCGCATCACGATCCTTGGATTTTAGCCTTAATCTACTAATCACTGAAGAGGGAGATGAACAAGGCCAATTGACCTGGGTGAAATAACTTACATAAAACTCTTAATCTTGCTTGTGATCTATGTGTGGATACAAAATTGATAAATTATTTCTCTGTGATAGTCAATACACTTGAGTAAATTAACGTTGTCATTTTAGCGGCACATTAAAATCTGACTTGGGAAATATTTTTTATTGCCAGTCTTAATGCTTTAATTTGACAGCCCCTGTGCACAGCAGGTAGGCTAATTAGTTTCATTGCTAATCAAAAGTCAAGTGGGAAATAAACATTTAATTTGCTTCAGAATGAGTTTGCCAGCCCTGCTGACAAAAGTGTCACCGAAGTGCAGTGTCTCCCTGCTTCTGTAGGTGACGGGAACCTGACTCGAATGTCAGAGAAGATGTCCCCTCGCGGTCTCCTCGGTTCCTGGAGCTCTTCTGTTCCCTTGGTAGGCTGTGTGAGCTCACCTCATAACTCTCTGGAAAGACTTTGATTGATAGATTGATTTTGCGGTACCAGGGATTAAACCTAGGGCCTTCTCGTTGAGCTGTATCTGGATGCAGACCTGTTTTTTTTTTTTTTTTTTTTTTTTTGGGGGGGGGGGGTGGTGGGTTGGATTGGATTGGAGCCAGAATCTTGCTAAGCTGCCCAGGCTGGGCTCCTTGAACTTGTAGAGATCCTCCCACTTCAGCCTCCCAGTGTCCTGGAGTTACAGGCCTACACCACTACACCCAGCTAAAAAGACTCAATTTTATAATGTTTTCTACTGGTAGTCCCAGTAAGATTTGAGTACTCATGTAAAGATAGTAGCAACATTGAGGCTGGGGGAATGGCGCAGCAGTTAAAGCACTTGCCTAGCAAGCACAGAGCCCTAAGTTTGATTCCCCAGCCCCACATTAACTAGGCGTGGTGGTGCACACCTGTAATCCCAGCACTCGGGTGGCTGAGACAGGCAGATTGTCCTGAATCCAAGGCCAGCTCAGCTACAGAGCAAGACCCTGTCTCAAAAAAGGAAAAAAAAAAAAAAAAAAAAGATAGTAGCAATGTTTAATTTTGTAAATACTTTCTTATGTGTGAGTTTAGAAATTTTTATTCCTGTCATGGGTTTTATTGGATTCCATTTATTCGTCCTTCCAACTTTATAAGCCATCCCTTTAAGGAAGAAACTATCCAGTGTTGCCATCTCAGGAGCTCTATTGAGTCCCTTTTCTTACAGTTCCCTCCCTTTTATGCCCTCTCTCTCTCTCTCTCTCTCTCTCTCTCTCTCTCTCTCTCTCTCTCTCTCGCAGCCAGGCGCCCGGCATCCAGCCCAGAGATTCTGGTGATGTAGCTTCCTGCTTAGGAAAATAAAAATTACATAAGCAAACCTACTCTGTCCCTTTTTTTAAAGTTGTTTGTTTGTTTGTTTGTTTGTTTGTTTGTTTGTTTGAGACAGGGTTTTGCTGTGAGATCAGACTGGTCTTAAACTCACAATGTAGGCCAGCCTGGCTTGAACACATGGCAGTCCTCCTGCCTCAGCCTTCTGAGTGCTGGGATTACAGGTGTGTGCCACCACACCCAGCTTTATGTAGTGATGGGGACTCGAACCCTAAGCTGTTCCTCCAGCCCAAAAGTTTTCTTTTTGTGGTTCAGGATCCTGTCTGCTGAACTTCCGTGTTACTACTAAGCCTTGGTGACAGGAAGTGAAAGCTGCCAGGACTGTGGCCCTGGTGGTTCTGAGGACAGGGGCAGCTCTGCACCGAGCTCGGGCCCCTGCGCCTGACACCAGGGACAGGCACGTGCTCCCTGTGCAGCCTGGTTCAGTGCTGCAAGGACCCATGCCTCTCTTCATCCAGACCCTGTCCCTCACCTGAGGGACACCAGTTCCCCAGGAGACACTCTTCCTGTGGGGGCTAGGTGGTGAGTGTGTGGAGAGCACATGGTCCCTCCTGCAGCGCCTGCCTGGGAGTGAGGAGGCGAACTTTTGCTAGTTTCCTCTTCCCACTGTTCGGGTGCTTTCCCCATTCTTTTTCACTACAATTTCCCTTTTGTTAATCGCTGAATGTAATTAGCAGTACTTACTTATTATGCTTCAAAGGCCTGTTGGGTGCCAGGCAGGCCTGGGTCCCCGGATCCCTGAGGATTGGGGCCTGGTTTTTGCTGCTCATGTCTTCCAGAACAACTCAGACCCTGGCTGGCTTTTCCTCTGAGCAGGGCGCTGGGGATTGAGCCCAGGGCCTTCACATTGAGCTATACCCCTAGCCAATTTTTTTTTTTTTAAGCAGGGTCACTAAGTTGTCCGGGCTAGGCTTAAACTTGAGGTCCTCCTGCCTCAGCCTCCCAAGTGCTGGAATTATTGGCAGGGCTCTTGGTGAATGCTGATGCTGACCATGTCAGTGAAGGCCGGACCTCTGTGCTCACCAATCCAGGCATTAACCTCTCCTGGCAACGTTGCACTGATACACCAGAAATGCTGTTTACTGACTATCAGGGGCCCTTACACCCAGTGAGGTTGGCACATAAAATGAACCATAACATCTGCATTACGCATTACTCTTTCTGAGCCATATGAATTTCTTTGTCTTTTTTTTCCCTTTCTTTCTTTTTCTTCTTTTTCTTTTTCTTTTCTTTCTTTCTTTTTTTTTTTTTTTTTGTGGTACTTGGGGTGCAGCCCAAGCCCGTCATACCGAGCTACACCTTTTTTGAGACATGATGTAACTTTGTAGTCCAGGCTGGTCCTGAACTCTTTGTGTAATCCAGGCTGGTCTCAAACTCATGGCAGTCTTCCTGCCTCCGCCTCCTGAGTTCTGGGATTATAGGTGTAGGCCACCACCATCCCCAGTTTATATGATTCTGGGGAATCAAACCCAGAAACTTGTGCTTGCTACCAAGTGCTTTAACTGCTGTAATATTCCTCCAGTTCCCATTTTTGATTTTTGATTTTGAGACAGAGTCTTAGTAAATTTCCCAGGCGAGGTTGGAACTCAAAATCCTCCTGCTTCAGCCTCCCAGATGCTGGGGTGACAGGCCAGCACCAGTGGGCCTAGATCCATAAGAATCACATTGCTGGTACACAGAAAACAACTTGCTATGTACTAAATCTGTAGATCTCTGTTGATTTCATTTATCCAAGCTTTGTTCTGTTCCTCATACAGGTTTTGTTAGATTTATTCCTAAGAACATTGTTTTTCTTGTATTAGTAGTAGTATTGTTTTCAATCTCAGATTCCAGTTGCTCATTGTTTAGGATGCTTTTTTTTTTTTTAATCAGGGTCTCACTCTGCAGTCCAGGCTGGTTCTGAACTTACGGTGTAGGCCAAAGCTGGACTTGAACTCACAGTAATCCTCCTGCCTCAGCCTCCTGTGTGCTGGGATTATAGGCCTGTGTGTGCCACCACACCCGGCTTATGTGGTGCTAGGGAATTGAACTCAGGTACTTAGGGCTTGCTAGGCAAGTGTCTTAACCACTGAGTTATTCCTCCAGCCCCTCCAGTTACTACTCATTGTTAATAACAGATTTATGTGTTAACCATGAATCCTGGAGCCTTGCTGTAACCATTTAATTCTAGGGGTATTTTGGGTCAATTCTGAGGGGTTTTCCATAGAGACAACCGTCTTGTCTGGACAACGGCTTGTGGGTTTCTTCCCGGTCTGTGTGCCTTGGAACCTCACTTGCATGGGGGCTTTAGTGAGGACTTGCAGTATGGCACAGTGGGTGGAGCAGCGGAGGGTCGTCCTTGCCTCCTCCCGAGCGCCTCACGTGCCCTGTGACGTCAGCGGAGCTGAGTGTGGGCACACAGTGTGGACTTTTGAGAGTTTTTCTCCATTCTTGGTGCTCATGCCTTAGAGCTGAATTTTGTTGAACGCATCACCTTTCTACCAGTACGGCCAAGGACTTTCTTCTCCGGCCTACTCTTGTGCTGATGGCATGAACTGAGTTTGTCACACATCCAGTTGGCTTGGCACTCACAGGATAAAACGTGCATTTTACTTATTTTTACGCGTTGCCGGGGTTCGCATGCTGCTGCTTTCTGAGAGGGTGTGGGTCCTGTGGCTAGAGCCCGCTCCTTGCTCAGCCAGGTGGCTGCCAACGCTACTCCCCTTTCTGCTCCTGTGAGACATGGCTCTGCCGTTGTCCTAGTGCTAATGTCTTTATCCAGTTTCCATGTGAGGGTAGCACTTTCCTCGTGAATAATTTAGGTGTTTCCTCAGCTTTTTGTCTTCTGGAAAAGACTTTAGAAAAATAGTATCATTCCTTTTTTAAAAATTTTTATTTTTAAAAATGTTTGCTTGACTTTGCCAGGGAGGACCTGAGGAGCACAGCACAGCAGTTACAGCCCTTGCCTGGCAAATGCAGGGCCCTGGGTTCTATTCCCCGGCACCACATAAACTGGATGTGGCAGCACACGCCTGTAATCCCAGCATTTCGGAGGCTGAGGCAGGAGGATTGCTGTGAGTTCAGGACTAGACTGGATGATAGAGTGAGACTCTGTCTCCAAAAACAAAACAAAACAGTGAACTGTCCCCAGCTCCAGCATTCTGCTGTGGACACACTGTCCTTTTCCGATTAACCTCTCCTGGGTGACTTAGGCCGGTGCTGTCTCTCCAGGAATTGATTTTTTTTTTTTTCATCTGAACTATCAGATATGGAGGCAGAGAGTTCCTGATAATACACTTCTGTCTTTGTCCTTGGGGTCAGAAGTGAAGTCTTTCCTTCACTTCTGACATGAGTAGTTGTTTTTTCTCTTGGCTAACCTTATATAAAGATTGTTAATTTTATGAAGCTTTTTTAAAAAGAAACTTTTATTGATTTTTTTCTCTTCTTTTCCTGTTTTCATTCATTGATTTTTTTTCTTGTAATTTTTATTTGCTCTCTTTTGCTTGCTCTAGGCTTCTATGGATTGCTCTTCTTGCTCTAATTTCCTTTTTCTTTTTCTTTCTTTCTTTCTTTTTTTTTTTTTTTTTGAGACAGGGTCTCACTCCATGTTCTAGGCTGGTCCTGAACTTGCTGTGTAACCCAGGCTGGCCTGGAATACGTAGTAATCCTCCTGCCTCAGTCTCTCCCGAGTGCTGGGATTATAGATGTGTGCCAACACAGGCACTTATGTGGTGCCAGAAATCGAACTCAGCACCCAGCACCTCCGGCCCCCTCTGACATCTCTGTTCTGGATCCCTTGGCCCCGGCGGCCCTGGGGCACCTGCTTCAGGCAGTGTGGTGGTGGAAGTCTGTCCCCTCATACTTCAATTCTCAATGTTCTGGGAGCTTCCCCGAGGCCAGGGGACCTGGGGTGTGACCTGTGGAGGACTTTCTTGTTTTTCCTTCCCCTTAGGAGAGAAGCAGGCGGCAGCTAGCTAGCCACTGTTTCCCTGACCTGATAAAGCTTCATTAAAGCAGCGCCCTTGGCCTTCCAGAGCCTTAACTGGGCCTTGGGCCCACTGTACAACTTTACCCTCCCCATCCCAGAAGGGGAGCGGGGTTGGCTCCAGTCTCTGCCTTAAGTAGCTGAGATGTTGGGTTTGGGGCATGGTAAGAGAAGAGATGGGAGGGCGGTAAAGGGGGCAGGGAAGGCAGGGTGACCTTGGCATGACATACATGTGCACACAATTCTCAAGTTCCATGCGACCATTGTGTATCGCATATGCATACTAATAAAAAAGGGGGGGGGTGCTGATGGGCTCCTGGTGGCAAACTCTGGAGAGTCCAGGCTCCCACGCCCTCCCTTGGGGAATTTGTGAACTGGCTGCACAGTGAGCCTCCAGCCTGGTTGAGGAAATCCTGCCACCCAAGCTCCAGCGTCACTTTCTGCTCCAGAAATGAGATTCTCTGAGCCAACTTTCCTCCGCTTTTCAGGGCAGATTCTTCACTTAGGAGTTCGATTCTCTGATAATTCTTTCACGAAGAGTTGATTCTCAGGTTTGTCTAGCTGGAATTTTTGTGGTCTAAGTATTGTCTGACGAGTTTTCCTCAGCTAGACTCAACCTCCAGGTACCAGCAATCTTCCTGCCTCGGCCTCCTGGGTAGCTGCAACCACATGTGTGTTTCACCACATTCAGCACTTAGCTGGAATTGTAGCATTTAGCTTGTTTCTTTTTGTGATTAAGCAAATGATAGCCTCTAAGCTGGGGGGAGCGGGGGGCAGAGAAAGCAGAGGTGCCCATGCAGTCGCCAAGTAGTGGCCAGACATGGGCTGGCCTGTTAAGTCCAGCTGACTCTACGGGAGAAAGATCAGTCCCAGGCTTACACTGACCTTCATACCATAAAAGGCAGTGAGGGAAGGAGGAAAGTACAGTTAACTATGTTCTCTGACATAAGAGGAAATTGACAGTTCTTCCTTTTGGGACCTGGGGGTGCAGGAAGATTAGAATCATGCTCAGTTGAGTTTAGATGAGGCAGCCATCTATTTCTCCTTTGTTTTGAAGCTTCTAAGAATTATTCTAGAACATTTAGAACACAAAGAATAAGTATGTGTGTAACATGGAAACATGGTATTAATGCAAAGTTATACAACCCCGTGTGGATTTTATTCCCTAAAAACATCTCATTGAGGCTGGGGGGCTTTATTTTGTGGACGGATTTGCTGGCTGAGCCGGGACTCAGCACCCAGGAAGCCAGGCTTCTCTGCAGAGGACTGGGCAGCGCTGTGCCAAGCCAAGCCTATGAAGTGGACCCTCTGCACAGGTGGGAACACCAACACCCCATGAGGTTCCCCAAGGGAGACTGAGGAACTTCCTGGTTATGCATAGGGGCCATGAAGCCTGTTGGAACTGAAGGTGTCCATGTGGGTCCTGGATTCACTGTGGGTGACAGTGACCCGGAGCACCCCACTTCCTAAATATGGGTCTCATTGGCCCGTGTTCCCCAGGGAACCGGGAGCTGGGAGCCGCTGTCATTAGCCTCCACAGGCAGCTTCCTGGAAGCGGTGTGTCTATCCCTGAGAAGCCAGCCACGCTCCTGATGGCTCCGTAGCAAAGCCAAAGCTTGGGTCCTTGACTGCATGACTGCAACCTTTGTTTGGATTAGAGAACTTTGGCTTTCTGGTCTCTGAGCCTGTGGCAGCTGCCAGAGACCTATCTATGAAATAAATAGAGCCCTGGGGTCATTTCCTCCACCAGCACACCCCGCCTCTCCTTCCCTCCGTCACCACCAGAGTGGAAGGAAAGCGTTTTACTTTTCACAAATGAAGAAGTAAAGAAGCAATCCTGCATGAGAGAGCCAGTGTGAGGCTAACTCCGAGCCAGAAACACTCAATGCGGCTAGAGCTCAAGGTGTCAACGACCAGGTTTTGGTGATTGGATTCCAGTTGTACCTTCTTGGCAAAAGGTCTCCTACCCAGGTGATTTTGTGTCCCCTGCATGCCAGATGTGGACACAGTGTTTATTTTCTTCCTGTTTTGGACATAAATGTGGTTCCTTGTTGTTACTAATAAGCCATGTGTGGGGGAAGAGACTATGCAAACATCTCGTTCCCCATCACCATGTGTACCCTAGATTTAACATGTAATAATGATGTTCACCCCAACCAGTCTTCACTGTGATGGTCAAAAAAATGCTGATTTTTTTTTATTTTTCTGGGTGCGGAGCACTTGGGAGTCTGAGGCAGGATTGCCAGGAGTTCAAGGCCAGCCTGGAGTATAGAGGATGACTGTCTCAAGAAACAAAACAACAACACAAGTGGTGATTTCCTAACTCTAATGCCCTTTTTTCCCAGTTACCAACTGGCACTTGGCATTCTACTTTTAGCAAGAGTACTCCTTCCTCCCCCCATGTCTTTTATATATAATCTAATTATATATATATAATCTAACTTATCATTTGTTTACTATTCTTCACTATCTTGGTGTGCAAGTTGTCTCATATTTGACCGTTCCAGCTCCTTCGGGCTGATTCTTATGACACCCACCTATTTATTTATTATTTGTAGCACAGTGCTAGAATAGTTACATATTCCATGAAAGACATTCACTAGAACTGCAGTTGGCGAAGTCCAAAGTGATGGGGGGGGGGGGGGGGGGTGTCCTGGAAAGCGAGCACGCACGTATTCGTTTATCACCATGTGGGCTTTGTTGTTGTTGCCATTATATGTTTTCCTTATCACCTTTGATACTTCAGCTGTCAGAAGCTGGACCCTGCTGTGCAGGCCTGTCACCCCAGTGCTTGGGCAGGCTGAGTCAGAAGGGTCACAAGTTCAAGCCCAGCCAGGGCAACTTCGCAGGGATGTAGCTCAGTGAGACAGTTCTGGGCTCCATCCCCAGTACCAGAAAAAAAGGAAAAGAAAAGAAAAAGAAAACCTGTCAGAAAAATTCTATCCTTTTTTTTTAGTGACACTTCTGTTCGTTTGTACCACAGTCTGATTGGCCAGCCGTAGGTTGGCTCCCTGTGTCATTCTGCTGTCCGACTGCATTTGCAGTGCCTTGTGGGAAGGGGCCTGTGACTCAGTCATTAGTCCGTGCTCTCGGGAATGAGTGTTCGTAAGTTTTGTTATTTAATACTTTAAATCCATACTACCTATTAGCCAAATGCATATCCGTGTGTGTGTGTGTGTGTGTGTGTGTGTGTGTGCATGCATGTGTGCGTGTGTGTGTACCCGTGCGCGCTAGAATTTTGCTAGTCTTAATAATTAGAATATCACTGCTACCCAGTATTTGTATGATTTTTGAGAAAAATTGGTAGTGGACATTGTCTTGCAGTTCCACGGAGTTCCTGGTTTTGAATTGAGGGTGTATTTCACCTGAATTCCTTTGGCTGGGGATGTGGCTGTAAGGGGGAGGCGGCTGTAAGGGGGAGGCTTGTCAGGTACACCTGACACCCTGAGTTCACTCCCAGCACCCCCCCCCCAACACACACAAAGAGCTTTTTGCAATAAGCTCTTTTAATGTTACCATTTCAGGATATAATGTATTTAGGCTGGGTCACATGACTGTAATTGCCTTCAATTTCTCGGAGGAATGAAACTTGGGCCGCCAGGCTGCAAGGGGAGGCAGGCCTGGCGCAGGGGAGGTGGCGTGCGGCTCGGCCCGGCTTCCTGTCCCGGCGTGCGCTGCATGGCACTCCGTGCCGCTCCATTTGAGTCTGGGCTGCAGTGTCGACTCCACCCTCGAATGTTCTCAGGGTTTTTTTTCCCCTTCTCAAAGTCATTTATGGGAAAAGCAGATTACAGGACTAAGAGGAAACCAGGGGGGTGCGGCATGAGAGAACAGTTTCTCCATTGAAGATGAAACTGCCACAGACCAAGCAGAGGCACAGTTGTCATGGTCTGTTTCAAAACACATCCTCAGCCAAGGCGTGTCCTGATTCTCTCGTGACCGAGGGCTCCGTGGCTGCTGCTCTCAGGCCACCTTGGAGTTCGTGGCAGTTGAGGGACAGGAATAACAAGGTCCAGAGCGCCCTTCCTGCCGTGGTGAATGGGCCCTTCATGGAGCTTCGAGGCTGTGGTGGGTGGGGGAGCAGGGCGTGCGCCGGCCGCCGTGTGCTGGGCCGTGCCTGTGCGCGGGCCACGGGACTGGCTGCTACCACGCTGCAGGCATCCCGAGGTCTGTGTTGCGTGGGGCTGTGGAAGCAAAGGGCGCAAAGGAGCACTCTGCAGAGCAGTGTGACTGCCCTGCGTCCAGGCCGGCTCGCCCTGATGATCTAAGCCAGACTATTTTTAGACCTTTTTCCTAAGTTGATCCGACTTGCCAAGAGTAGAATGCTTGATCTTCAAGTAATCGACATGAGTTTTGTTTTCTGTCTCCAACAAGGAATTGCTTAAGGGGCTAAACTAGGTGGAGAAGGTAGCTCGGAATACTTCTGTGTTTGGAATGACTTAACCACACCAAACAGCGTATTAGTTGAATCATATTCTTGGCCGTGTGAAGGCTTCTTTTGTGAAGAATTTCTGTTTGCTTGCTGTTTGTTTTGCATCGGGGACTGAACCCGGGACCTTCCACGGGAGCTACATCGCTCACCCTTTATTTTCTATTCCGTTACAGTCTCCGTAAATTGCCCAGGCTGGGTTTACACTGGCAATTCTCCTGCCTCAGCCTCCCAAAGTGCTGGGATTATAGGTGTGTACCACCACACTTGATATTGTTTGTTTAAGGGGACAGGGGAGGGTAAGCTGACATCATTAAGGTACAGGGTGGGAGGCTTGTGAGTGGGGCCCAGAGCATGGGATGGTTCTGCTCTGACCCACGCTTACTGAGCCAGATGTCGTGTTAGAACTTTGGCTATGAGACATTCACTGTAACCTCACCAGCTTACGTCCCTATAAGAGAGTGTCCTCATTACCCAGGGGGGTCAGGGGTGCCATTCAGGGGCACTTCAGATTTCTGCTTGGGAGCCAGTTTGTGTGGGATGCCCTGTGGAGAACAGAGGGTGACCTGTTACCCTTGCATCTTGGAGACATCCTTGGTGCCTCGGGATAGCTCACAAGGGGGGCACAATGATGAAAAGGGCTCGAGCCTGGCAAGGGCACACGGCCAGTGGCAGGGTTAGTAGGGTACGGGAAGACTCCCCCACACTGACAGCCCTAATGAACAGCACCAGGTGAGCGTGTGTCCCTGGCCCCTTGCATCATTCCTGTGTGTCGCCTTGCAGGCAGGAAGGAGTACAGCTGGGAAGGGCCAGCACCACTGCTGCCCCCAGAAGCAGGATAAGTGAGGGCCTGTTCCACCCCAGCATGGGACCCTTGTCCTGGGTGTGACCTCAGTGAGAGTCGCCTCCTTGCGACAGGCTGGCTGGCAGCCAGGAGCTGGGATTAGGGGCCATGGGGTGACAGGGAGCTCATTCTTACACACATGAAGTACAAAGCAGTGGGTGGTCACGTCGGGAGAAGGTTGGATTTCTGAGTGGGGAGGGGAAGGGGCTGGCGGACTACTGTCTTCAGGTGCTCCTGCACAGGCATGAGGAGTCCCTTGTGCACAGGTGACAGCCGGGGACGCAGCTTGCTCCATGCTTATTTTCTCTCCCTCTTCCCCTGTCTTGACTCATCCCTCTTGCCTGAAGCCATTCAGCTTACCACCATATTCCTTAGTATCTGGCCACTGAGCAGTCACCCACTAGCACGTTCTGGTGGCACTGGCAGTGGTTTCGAGTGACCCTTTCTTTCCCTGGGGACAACCAGGCTGCTTGTTGGCAGAGATGAGTTGTTCCCCTCTGTCAGGGAAGATGGCAGGACGTCAGCTTACTGCCACCAGCTGCAGAAAGACAAGCTGTGCAAGCCAGTGTCCTGCTGCCGCTCGCCGCAGTGAGGACCTCTGTCCCGGAGCAGTCTCTCCCGTCACGGGCCTGTTCCTGCTTCAGACAGTAGTGTCGC
Organism: Ctenodactylus gundi; assembly: GCA_004027205.1. NCBI lineage: Eukaryota > Metazoa > Chordata > Mammalia > Rodentia > Ctenodactylidae > Ctenodactylus > Ctenodactylus gundi. The sequence continues at coordinate 81,667 of PVKB01000612.1, forward strand.
CCCAGGAGACCCGAGGCAGACCCCTGTCCGGCGCCATTCCCCTGGCATTGTCCTTTCCAGCTCAGGGCAAGAACTAAAATGAGAAAGAGAAAATCTACATATGCTCATATGGCTGACAATATTCCGATCACTCTGGGGATTTAGTGAAAATAAAGCATGTGTTCATTCCTTCAGTTATTATGGGGGTGACTCAGCTTTTTATTTTTATTTTTTAAAGTTTTTTTAAAATTTCAAATTAACATTATTTATTTATTTATTCATTGAGACAGGGGTTCACTCTAGCTCAGCCTGGCACTTAGAGGCGTGCACCACCATGAGCTGGGGAATTGAACTCAGGGTCTTGCACTTTGGCAAGGCAAGCGCTTTAACTGCTAGGCCATTCCTCCGGCCCTGACCAGCTTTTTTAAGAGAATTTCAGAATCAGATGTGTAGACGCTGGCTTAGGCAATGAGAGAAAGAAGAGCATGGAGTTTTTACCCATTTTGGTTTGATTTGGGTTTGTTGCCAAATGGAGATCCATCCCAGGACGTCACGCCGAGCTACGTCCCCAGCCCATTTTGTACTGGGAAGTGGCCAGCTTGCCCAGGCTGGGCTCAAACCTACAACCTCCTCGGCCTTCTAGAGCGGTTGGCTCAGAGTGGGTTTGCTTCATGTAACCTTTGCTCTCAGCCGCTCCTCTGGAATCCCGTGGGAGCTCCACAGTGTTCCCGGTCTGTCCCAGGTGCCAGTGCTCTTTGTCCCCTCTCGCGGTGGGGCACCCCTTTGTAGCTTTGCAAGCCCTGCTACGACTTCCCCTCATGTGTCCGGTTTGCCTACAGGCCACGTCCTCATAGAGATTTCAAGCACCCACAAGAAACTCAACGAGACCCTTGACGAAAACGTATGTGGACTGTTTTCATATTTGCAAAATGGTTTTTGTTTCATCTTAAATATTTTGCTAAAAGCCTCAAATCTGACACAACTATATTTCTTCTTGTGAACAGTTCAGAAAGTTCCACAAGGAGATTATTCATGAGCTGGAGAAAAAGACAGAACTTGACGTGAAATATATGAATGTGAGTCCACGGCTCCCTCCACCTGCTTTGCCAGCCTGGGTGGGCCCTTGTATGTTACCTCTTAACTACAGGAGAAGTATTGCAAGAAAAATTTCGGCTTTGGGGAGCATGTTTTCAGAGAACACATCATGACAGGACATCTGTGCTGGCCGCTGGCACGTTCACAAGCCAACATTCAGCACACAAGTGTGGCACCTGTGCAAGTCTTCTGCCACCCCAGCACCTCTGTCCCCCTGCTGCAGCACAGGACTCTCTTCTGCTGGGAGATTCTCACTTTTGTTACCGACAGAGTCCCCCATATTTTTACCAGGACCCCCATGCAGCTGTAAGAAGTATGGGTAACCCCAGAATCATCCCCCCCCACATAATCCCCACAAGGCCTGCCACTCACAGGCATCTGCTGAGGCGTATCCAGTGCCGGGCCTGTGCCTGTATTACCTTACTTCTACCCGCCAGGAGCCCCCTAACGGGTACCTGTATTATCCCCGCTTTACGCGGCAGTGTCCAGCCTGGAGCCTCCTGGGTTTTTGGCCTTCCTTCCTTTTTCTTTTCAGTGAAGAGAATTCTCTTGGGCCACATATAAATTACAAGGTACCTAAGTAATAAAGTGCATTTTACATTTTTTGTAACATTAAAGAAAGAATGAAAGCAGCCACAAGCTGGACATCCTTGCTTTACAGCTTAGAGGGACAGCATGAACTTTAGAGAAGCAGGTAGTTGCTGAGATCACACAGGTGTGAGAATGGCACCCCGCGTGCCACATCCGTCAGGCTCCAGGGCCTGGGTGGGTTTTTGTTTGTTGCAGTCCTAAGAATTAAACCCAAGGTTGTCACTCAGCTACATCCATGGCCATTTGTAGGCTGGGATCCTCCTGCCTCAGCTACACAGTGTGCTGGGGTCACAGCATGCACGGCCACATGCCACTCACAATGCTGTTTTCTTCAAGCTCTGCGGTGCAGACCGCAGTTAGCCATAAGTAGCTGCACTGTGCATGCTGCCTCTTGAAATTTAAATCATAGACCAGCCAGGAACATGTGGTTCCTGACTACCAGTGTCCCAAAGGCTTTAAGGAAAGAAGGAATAAAAGGAAGAGAAGATACCATTGTCCTCAGAGAGCTGGCCTTCTGGTCCCCCCAGCCCCGTCCCCCATGTACACTGGGGACATTAGCAGTGCAGCCGGTTGGGTGGACGGGGTGTGGGCATGAGGCCCTGCGGCCTGCAGGGCAGCATGGTGGCACCCAGAGCGTGTGAGCCGCGCCTCAGTGTCAGCATGCACTGTGGAAGTGGGGTGGAAGGGAGCACGACCACATAGATGGGCTGCTGGAAAACAAGCACAGCACTGAATTTGCAGGCAACTCTAAAAAGATACCAGGCAGAACACAGGAGCAAGTTGGATTCTTTGGAGAAGTCGCAAGCTGAGCTGAAGAAGATCAGACGGAAAAGCCAGGGAGGGCGGAATGCGCTCAAGTATGAGCACAAAGAAATTGAGGTGAGCTTATTGGCAGCGTGGTGGATTGTCACTGATATAGCGTCGGGAGGAGGCTTTCCTGCCTCAGCCTGTGCTGTGTGTACTTGCTGCTGGGCTGCACCTGAGGAGGAGCCCAGCCCTCTGGCCTGGTCAGAGCTGAAGGCTGCAGAGTGAACCCATCAGCATGATGAGTCTATAGTCTCCTAAAAGCATGGGCCTTTCCCCTCACCTCATTTTGAATGTGAACCCACCTGCCCCTTCGTCCTGTGAGCCTAGAATCTTTTTTTTTTTTTTTTTTTTTTTTTTTTGAGACAGAGTCTCGCTCTGTAGCCCAGGCTGGACCTGAACTCACTGTGGAGCCCAGGCTGCCCTTGGACTCATGGCAATCCTCCTGCCTCAGCCTCTGAGTGCTGGGATTACAGGCGTGCACCACCATGCCCAGTTTATGTGGTGCCGAGGAATCAAACTTGGGCACTTATAAGCAAGCACTTTAACCACTGAGCCATTCCTCAGCCCCAAGCCTAGAATCTTAATGACAGAGACGGCTCAGGTCAGGTTACAGCTTTGCTTGGTCTCGTGTTTATCTGTGTCTAGCTAGCGTCTACTCCATTATCAGAATAAGCCAAGTGTAGAGATGGCAGGAGATAAGGGCCAGGCTGTGCAGCTATCTGATGCCCCATGCCACCCCTGCGTGATTGTTACTTATTTCCTAGTACGTAGAGACCGTGACTTCTCGCCAGAGCGACATTCAGAAATTCATCGCCGATGGCTGCAAAGAAGCCCTGCTGGAGGAGAAAAGGCGCTTCTGTTTCCTGGTGGACAAGCACTGTAGCTTTGCAAACCACATCCACCATTACCACCTGCAGGTGAGTGGCCGGCCAGGGCCAGGGTGCGGTGGAGCTCGGCAGTACGGCCTTCTAAGATCCCTCATTAAATAGTGAGGAGCAACACCTTCTCCTTTTCTCATCCAAGTGGGCTTTGTTGTCTTTACCAGGGATGGGCCTGTGGGGGTTGGTGAAGGCCACAGATGCCCCCTACACCCACCAGGACAGCTGGTCTTGTGAGGCTTCACATCAGTCATTTGTGATCCCCTTGACCAAATGGTGGGCCGAGTTCCCTCCCCCTGCTCCGTGCAGCCGTGAGGCTCCAGCTGCACAGCCACTAACACAACATGAGTTAATTCCCTTTTTCTTTTTTTTAACATCATGAATTCTCTTACACCTATGGAAACATCCACAACTGACACTAATTGAGGCCACATCTTTGGTGTTGCCCCTAATGAAGTCCTTTAAAGAGCGCACTGGACCTGAGAAGCTTTGCATGGGCTCCTTTACTTGGGGGTAGAACCAACCTCTCAGCGTTGTGCACACACATGGGTATATTGCACGCTCTATAAAGTTTTTGCAAATTGAAGGAATACTCTGTGCTTAATGCAAACACCTAAGATACAGTTGCTACGCGCAGGACAGCACGGCCGGGCTAGGGCCCACATCTGTCATGGTGCAGCTGCACTATGGGAACAGACAGTGTCCAGGTAGCGGTAGGGCCTCCTTCCCATGGGGAGGGCCTTGCCACAGCCGACTTGGAGCTGCAGAGAAGGGGAAGTGACCTTAAGCTTCCTTCATGTGGTGACACTCCTCTCTCATGGGCCTTTGCAGAGAATTCTGGTATTGGCAAAGTCTTCCTTAGACTTAACCTCGACTCCCAGTTCTGCCTCTGCTCCTTTCTATACCAGAGTTTTCTTTGACCCTCTGAAACTCAGCATGAGGTCTCCCTCCCCACAGCTAGCACATCGCAGTCCTGTCGGATAAAGCAGGCCCAAGCCTCAGTCCTCGTGCAGGGTAGCATTGTCCTGAGGTCAGCGTGACAGTCAGGGCCAGGTGGTGTCAGAGAAGTACCCCAGCCCTGCCACAGAGACCTGGAGTCTGAGAAGAGAGTGCCAGTTCTCCACACGGAGTGTGAGAGACATCCCCACTCCCCTTCCCAGCCATACTACTGCTGTGGAAAAGGGCTTCACTGAAAGGCTTCAGGGGTCTCTGGGAGCACCGTGGCCAGAAGCAGAGGCGGGCTTGGGGAAGCAGGAGAGTCGCTTTGGCTTCCAGGGCCGCAGGGTTGGATTTCCAGAACAGGCTGGGACTCATTTGTGTTGGTGCTGCTCTTAGAAACAGTAGGAAGATGATGCTTGGCATTTCTAGGGCCACCTGGAAAACAGTGGGATTCCTACAGATTGCCCAGCCCCTCTCTTTTAGCTTCCCAGTGGCACACACAGCAACAGGCGCTCTGCCACACAGCACCACAGTAGCCCCGAACTGACGAACTGACGCTGGTCCCATGGTGGCCCTAAGCTCTGGGTCCCCGCTGAAGGCACAGAGGGTCCTGTAGTGCAGGAGCCTCCTCCCCAGCGGGGCTCCCCGCGCCTCTGCTGCTCCCTGGTGTGGCTTGGACTCCAGCCTTCCGTGACAAACACAGAACCAGTGCCACTTTGTCAGCTCATCACACACCATACCCGTGTCGTTACTTTTCTTTTCTTTGGATTTACAGTCTGCGGAGTTGCTGAATTCCAAACTGCCCAGGTGGCAGGAAACCTGCTGTGATGCCACCAAAGTGCCAGAAAAAATCATCAACATGATAGAAGAAATAAAGACTCCACTCTCTACCCCGGTGTCCGGGACACCTCAGCCGTCACCCATGATTGAGAGGAGCAGCATGGTAGGAGCCCCTTGCCTCTTCTCTGTGCCTACGGGGCGGTTACTGGTGGATACAGGCTAACACAGCGCAGAAGGCCGGGGCTGCCTGGAGGGAACCCGGAGCACCTTTCCTTGTCTAGCTAGGCCCGCCTTTTCCGCGGTATTCCCTTGCCTTTGGATTTGGAGTTAGCTCTGAAATGTTTTTATCTTTGACTTAGAAATGCTGTTGTTCCTGTTTTTGGTCATAATGATTCCAGCTGTGGGTATAAATTCATACTGACACAGGAAGTGTTGTAGGTGACCTAGTGATAAAGAATAGAAAACTCTGATGTTACTATCAGAATTTAACTCACCTGGGGGGTGGGGGGAGGTATTCAAGGGAATGAATTTGGGCATTGTAGCTTACTGTCATTTGACCATGGGCTTTATTTCTCTTTCTCTCTGTCTGTCTCTCTCTCTCTCTCTCTCTCTCTCTCTCTCTCTCTCTCTCTCTCTCTCTCTCTCTCTCTCTCTCGGCACTGGAGATTAAACCCAGGATCATTTTCCCACTTAGCTCCATCCCCAAGTTTTCAGTCTGCAGTCCAGGCTAGTCCTAAACTCACTGTGGAGCTCAGACTGGCCTCGAACACACAACAATCCTGCCTCGGCCTCCCCAGTGCTAGGATTACAGGTGTGCACCACACCCAGCTTACATGGTGCTGGGGAGTTGAACCTAGGGCTTTGAGTTTGCTAGGCCAGACCTTTACCTGCTGAGCTATTCCTTCAGTTCTCTCTGACCCTTTTTTATTTTTTGATTTTGAGACAGGGTCTTAGTCCTAAGTTGCCCAGGCTGGAATCAAACTTTGAAGTCCTTTGCCTCAGTCTCCCAGAGTGCTAGGATTCCTGGCCTGTGTGCCTGAGCCTGTCTCACTGTTCACAAACACTACAAGAAACTTGGACTCAGCAAGTCATTTGGACACATGGTCTGCTACGCCAGTCCATCTACAGTGCCTTGACATGCTAGCAAACGTGCGCAAAAGTCATCTGCCCGCCTCCAGGGTAGAAGTCATAAAGCAGGAGGTGCTGCCAGTGGCCCAGAAACGCTGCAGGGGTCTCTAGAGGAGAGAGGGGCCGGGTCGGCCTGAGAGGAACTGCAGTGGAATCAGCCTCCACGCATGCCAGCCGTGCAGAGGGAGGAGCCGGAGCTCAGAGCTGCGATGCATGTGGGCGAGGACCAGGGCATCTCTGCATGGTGGCTGGAGGACTGGCCAGTCTCTTTCCCCCATCCCTTATGTGCCCAGCATGGGCAGCAGGAACTATCATCCCCTCCTGGAGAATGGGCTGGGCTGAGGGGCAGGGCACAGCCCTGGAGAATGGCCTGTGCCTACCCATGTTACCATGGTGATCTGCCATCAAAGGAATGTTCCAGTTCAGACCATCCCGTACAGTACAAAGAATAGGCTCCCCCAGAATGAAGAGGGACAGCCGGAGTCAGCGGGCACTGTAGAAATCCCACGTCCTAAAACAAGGCACCAGAATAAATACCAGTGATACATCTATAGAAAGAGGAGAGAGTGTGACCTCCACAAAGAAGAACACTGTCAGCTGGGCATGGTGGCGCATGCCTATATTCACGGCGCTTGGGAGGCTGAGGCAGGAGTAGTGCCCTGAGTTCTAGGCCAGCCTGGGCTATGTGGTGAGATCAGGACCCTGCCTCAAAAAGGAGTCCACTTGAGCTCGTGGGAATTACAAAGTGGATTATGATTTGTACTTGAAATGACATGGCTGGGATTTTGTGCACAACAACCCAGGCATGGGTGGGCACGCTGGGAGAGGCCGGGCAGGAGAGAAAACTGACCATCCCCAAAGCCAGGTGGAGGCTGCGTGGAGACTGACCATGCTCCTCTCTTCTGCTTCTGTACGTATTTGAAGTCTTTGTAAAAGGAATTTCTTAAATTGGATTTTCTTCTCTCTCATTCCCTCCCAAATATCACACCCAGTAGATGGCCTTATGAGGCCATCTACCACGAGGAGAACTAGCCCAACAGCCCTCCCAGGACGCAGCAGGACTGGAAAGGGGCTGTGAGAAAAATACAGGGGCGCAGGGTGGAGGAATGGCTCAGCAGTTAAAACGCTTGCCTAGCAAGCACTATTTCAAGTGCTAAGTACTCAAGATCAGCACCAGGTAAGCTGGGCATGGTGGCACACACCTGTAATCCCTGCACTGAGACGGGAGGATTGCAGTGAGTTCAGGACTGGCCTGGTCTACAGAGCAAGACCCTGTCTCAAAAAAAGAAAAGAAAAGAAAGACAGGGTTAGCCCACGGGGACAGACGAGTCGGGAGAGAGCTATCCAGTGTCTGCTCACTCTCACCTTCTGGGTGACGACCGGGGACCTCAGTCCACCCTGCCCGTGCCAGGTGACAGACCTTTCATACTGCCCCACTCACCCGTTCCTCCGTCCAGGCTGACCCCATCTAAAGCCACAATCACAATCCCCCTTGGCACATCCCATTCCCACCCTCAGGACGTGTCCCTGGCTCACCTATCTTGCCCTCTATCCTTCTGACATTGTCCCTGTGAGGATTACTGTAATTGCCTTCTGTCCAGTCCTTTTTGGGGCTTGGTTCCCCCCCCCCCCCCCCTATTTTTCTTTGCAGGGAAGCAGGATTTCACTTGTTGAGACAGGGCATCTCACAATAGTTCAGGCTGGACTCAAACTTGCTTTGTTTACCCAGGCTGGCCTAGAACTCATGGTCCTGCTTCAGTCTCCCGAGTGCTGCAGTTTTTATAGGCAAGTCCCAGCACCCACACCCGCATGCACACTGCTTCTCTGCAGCCAGATACCTCCAGCATCTGCATAGACCAGGAGTGAGAATGTGAGGGAGACACCGAATGCTAACACTTCCAGAGGAAGGGAGATGTTTACTTGCAAAGTGAATTCTATTAAGACCAGATTTCTTTTGGCAAGACAAGATGTTTGAGGTAATAGAATGATACATTCAGAATTCTGTGGGAAAAAAATTATTTAGGCAAGCACTTTAACTGCTAAGCTATTCCTCCCACAACCCCCAGCCCCCCCCCCCAAATTATTTAGAATATAGAATCCTACAGCCACGTGGCACGTAAACAGAAACCTAAAATCTGGACAGAAAATGCATTCATGATTCCCCAGGGCAGGTGGAGCAGAGCAGCTGGGTGGATGTGTTGGCTGTTTGGGTAGTTGGTGTGTTTGTTTGTTTTATAATACACTGAAAACGTTTTTTAAAAGGGTGGTTCTCTTGGAATATTTTCAGAATAGGCATTGCTCTATAACTAAGAATTTGGGGAAGGAGGTGGGGCCTAAAGCAATAAGCTGGCCCTAGAGGTCTGTGTCACTCCACTGCTGTGCTATTCTGATAGCAGACTAAGCTAAATGAAGAATTTTTTGCAGGTGGAGAAAGATTATGACACCCTTTCTAAATATCCACCAAAGATCCCCCCTGCAACGCCAGCCAGAGCATACAGCAGTCCTCTGATTGACATGTTCAATAACCCAGCGGCTGTAACACAGAACCCAGAAAAGATAAGCAGCTCCACCGGTAAGAGGTTTAGTTTGATTTCTCTTTAGATTTCTAAAAAATAACTTCTAAAAAGAGTTTGGGATAAATATATTATGAGGGATTAATAAACAAAGAGGTATAAGAGATTCACCCTGCCCCGGCACAGAGCAGCTTCCTCTTGGCTCTAGGCCTTAAGACATTTATAGACAAGTGAAATATTCCCATGATGCTAACTAATTCTATACACTGGTGGACGTTGGTAGAGAGGAAGCATACCATTGAGAGGTGTTATAGTTAAGAACAAACAGGGCATAGACCTGTAATTCTAGCACCCTGGGAGGCTGAGGCAGGAGGATCAAGAGTTTGAGGCCAGCCCTATCTCAAAATAATAAAAATGGCTGGAGGTATAACTCAGTACAAGGCCTTGGATTTAAGTGCAGTCGGTAGGATAGCCTTACTCTGTGTCCATATGTAGTGGCTAGTGAATAAAAACATTTTTCATTGAACTGTAGAAGTTCACATGGCAAAATTATGGTTGCGAATCTCAGCAACAGGCCTTATTTGAGTTCTCATCAGCACTTTCCTGTCTCTAACTGGCGCCTCCTGCCTTAGGGAGACTTGAAGGGCACTGCTTAGGTTTCTTCACTGTTGGTTGTTGCCTCAACAAGTCACAGCGGGGGCCCTTGCTCATGGGCCCTGGGGCCGCCTCCCCCGTAAGGCCCCGCCCACCACTCCTCTGCTGGTTTGCCTCAGGATAAGACCCTTGTGTCCTGTGCTGTGGCTCCTGACCCAGATGTGTGGGGCGCCTCGGGCCCTTCAGTGGGAATGTGGCTGCCGCTGATGGAGCCAGCAGATGGGGGTGTTGGAAGCAACTGGGCAGAAGATGAGAGACCCCATGGTGACAGGCTCGCAGGGGAGACCTCGCCCCTACAGGCCGGTTGGGTTGTGTGAGGTACAGCGCTCAAGTACCCGTACTGTTCGCAGCCTGGCCATTCACATGACTCCAGTTCTTTTCAGAGTTTAGATGAAACTGTAAAATTGCTGGTGGACTCAGTACCACTGGGTAATTAGAGTGGCGTGTTAAGGGGGTATACTGGAATTATTACGGATTTGGGAGAATAACACAGGAGATCTTGACTGTTTGACATTAAATCTCCATCCCAGTTTGTGTCTTCTGGAGTGGTGACTGTGAACCTGTATTGAGCTGAGACATGACGTGGGCATTGTGATGCCCAGGTGTGGAGGCCCACAGGCAGTGCCCGGCACAGCCACTGCCTGGCTGGCTCTGGCCTCCTGACCCAGCTCAAGAGTTTGTTGCTGTTGAGACAAGGTCTTGCTAAGTTGCTCCCGCTTGCAGTCCTCCCAGAATGCTGAGGTGGCAGGTGTGGTTTCTGCCTCTGCCTGTGTGAGTGAGTAGTACCGGTGCCTTCCTTGTGGGAGTGGGGGTAAGCTGGTGGCGCTGAACACAGAGCACTCAGTGAGGCCACCTGGAGACACCTGTTTCCTACCTGCTCCTGTCCCGGTGAGCCGCAGAAGGCTCGCATTTCCAGTTTGTTCCTTTCCTTGTGGCCCAGGACACTGGCAGCGGGTGGGACCTGTTGCCTCATTTGCCTCTGGTCGTAATGACAGTGGTCAGGCACCCAGCCCCAGGCAGATGGCCGGCTGTGCCTCTGATCTTGCCCATGGCAGTCCCTGAGAAGCCCTCGCTGGTGCTTGCTCTAGCAGAGCCCTCGGAGGACCCCAGCCTGCAGCGGTCAGTCTCGGTTGCCACCGGCCTGAACATGATGAGGAGGCAGAAGCTGAGGACCATCTTCCCCCACACGGCGGGTGCCAACACGACCCTGCTCAGCTTCGCCCAGGGCGACATCATCACCCTGCTCATCCCTGAGGAGAAGGACGGCTGGCTCTACGGCGAGCACGACACCACCAGAGCGTGAGTTGGCCCCCGGCCCTCCCACCACCCCCAGAGCTGCGGGGCAAGTTAAGCTGCAGGTCGGCAGGGTACGCATACTTGGTGTGATCGTGAAATACAATGGATTTGTTTTATTTTTAAGAAAATATATTACAATAAAGGACACACTGCCGTGAGTCCCCCTCAAAATGTCCACATGGTAGAATACCCCTGTCCTCTGGCACCTGCCCCTTCCTGAAGCAGTTCTGCAAGCTCCCTCTCATGTCTGTAGTTATGCTGTCATGGCCGCCTAACGTGCTGAGTCCATCTCAGTGTTTTCTTTTTGGGATCCTTTGACTTGCGGGAAGAGCCAGAAGTGACGGTGCAGACCCAGGGGCTCGAGTGGAGGAGGGCGCTGCCATGCTTCCCGGGCACTTTTCCCGCTGGATGGCTCCCCTCTCCGCAGCAGGAGCTGCGCTACGCGGTTTTGATCAGGGTGCTCAGGGACTGGGTTAGAGAGGGGCGAGGCCCAGGTGCATGTGTGTCCAGAGGGGGACCAGAGGGTGGCAGGAGGGAGCTATGGTGAGAGGATTTATCAGTGTGTCTTTTACTTTAATGAACTTTTTAAAATTGAAGCGTTCGCTGTATTTTTCATTACACCTTATATTAGCTCATTACCAGGAGTCATTCCATCTGGGGCTATTTTGAATATATTTTTACATAGATAAATTTGGTATATGAATATATTATTAGCTCAGATAAAGTCACCTCTAACCAAAGGCTTATTATTTTTTTTATCGGTTGCTTTTGACTTCTCAGGGAGGATCTGCATGTCAGATACACTGTTAAGACACAGACAGTGTATGTGTCACCCAGCCTCGCAGCTCCAAGTACCCACGAGACCAGCACAGGTGCTGGGGTATGGCTCAGCTGTTAGAGCACTCACCTAGCTAGAGTAAGGCCCTGGGATCAACTCCCCAACACTCCATAAACCAGGCATGGTGGCTCATGCCTGTAATCCCAGCACTCAGGAGACTGAGGCAGGAGGGTTGCTGTGAGTTTGAGACCAGCATGGGCTACATAGTGCGTTCAGGACCGGCTTGGACTATAGAGTGAGACCCTATCTCAAAGAAAAAAAAAAGCCAATATAGCAAATAAAGAAGTAATCTAAACCACATAAATATACCATGTCCAGCATACACTGGCGCGTGTACTAAGCACCCACCTGTTTATAGGGCCTCAATCTCCCACCTTCGTAGCTTTTCGGGCCAGCCTGCCCAGCTGGCATCTGCTGTGCCCACCCCCAGTACTACACCCAGGCTTCTTTCTCACATTTGCCCTGCAGGAAGGGTTGGTTCCCGTCATCATATACAAAGTTGCTGGAAGAAAATGGGAAGGACACAGCTGTGACCACACCCGTGCCAAGGTAGTGCATGTGGCCTGCGTGTCCTAGTGACAGAGTGCCTGTCTTCACCCCCGTTTCACCCCCGTGCCACAGACTCTGACCTCGCCCTGAGCGTTCTGAGGTGAAACCTCAGCCCCCGTGGAACCGGCTGCTCTGCAGTGGTTCCTGGCGTCCCCAGGTGTCTCGGACCCTCCCAGGCAAAGCCACACCCCACAGCGCCTCCTCTCTACCCCTCCTGCCAGCCCCCTGCAGCCATCCCCTGGGGCCAAGGGCAAGAACCTCCTTATCCTACTGAGTAGCCCCTCTGGGCCTAGATGAGGCCATATACGTGCCTGTTAGGTAGTTGTGGTTGGCTGTCCCCAGGCCCTTGGAAATGACGCATCCTGACTGGACTATAAATCACCTTGTGCTCCGTGCTGCGAGGCTCAGGGAAACCCCACACCCCACGCAGCTGTCCATGCAGACCCCGGAACACCGTGCTGAGCGCCTCCCAGGTGCCCCCTTTGCTTAGTGTCTTGTAATGCCAGCTCCACATTCACCCTAGTGGAGTATCTAAGGTGCCTCTGTGCCAAAAAATCAAAATGAAGCAACACTTTTAAAATGTTGAAATTCTGGCACTCACCTGAAATCCCAGCTACTTGGAGGCTGAGGCAGGAAGATCAGAAGATCATAAGTGCAAATCTAGCCTGGGCAGCTTCGTGAGCCCTCATCTCAAGAAGGGCTCAGGATGTGGCTTAGTGCAAGACCCTGGGTTCAATGCCCAGTACTGAAAAAAGACAGACAGACTTCAAATTTTTCTTCAGTGCGGAGTGCTCAGTGCTTGCTCCAGCTTTGCCATCTTTAGACTGCTACTGTAGAGTCAGCCCTGGAGTAAACGGACCTTCCCCTCCTTTTATCTTTTAAAGAGTTTCTCTTGAGCACGTATGCACAAGGCACTGAAAGCATCACAGTGCTGCACAGACATAACGTGTTGTCACAGTCCCTTAATCCTCACCCTTTTGAGGAGCAGCACCTGTTAGCCTGTGACTCTAGTGCTTGCCAGGGCGCGTGTGGGCGTGGGGGCCTGAGGGGTGGGCCATGCCTGACTCTGCTGTCCTTTGGGCTCCGAGCCCCGCCCCACTGAGGAGCATGAGCACCATGGACCTGCTGGACCAGAGCAGCGTGGCCACACCCCCTCCCGACTACCTGGACTGCACCTCTGCCGGAGCCACAGCTGAGAGGAGAGCAGATGTCGCCAAAACCACCTCCACCTTCAAAGCCCTGGCGCCCAAGCCAGAAGCCCCGTCTCCGGTGAGTGCAGGGCCCAGGCCCCCCGCCTGCCAGGCCTCCCCTCTGCCCTCTGGTTCCTCCTCGCAGCTGCCTGGCATCACCTCTCCAGGACTTCAGCCTTAGCTTGTTTGGTACCGCGTCTTGTCCGTGACGGTCAACATGTGGCAGTTAGCGAGGCGCCCTGCCTCGTGCCCGTGGTCATACTCCCTCTTCTGGCTGCCGAATGGCAGTCCTCTGAGTTTCGCCCTGAAGGGGCCTGCGGTTATGTGCACTGCCCACCTGCTGGCACCGTGTGTGCGTGCTCTGCAACCCTAATCCACTCCTAAGCCTAGACGGAAGGGCCGGCTCCGAGCCAGGCCTGTGCAGGCGTGACGTGAAGGGACAGCAGGGAGGTGGTCCGGGCTCCTCCTCCACACTCGTATCCTGGCACCCAGACTGGACATGAGCCCACAGACTGGCAGTGTGAGTCACGGCCAGGGTGGCTGGACGGGCTGGGCTGGCAGGCTTGCTGAGGACAGCGTCCTGGGGTGTGGGCCTGGGAGCAGTGCAGCAGTGGCCCACGCACCTCTGGTCTCGCTTTTGCTGCTGGTCTTCTCATCACTGTCCACTCCGAGGACTCCCTGCTGCGGCCGTGTAACCCACACGCCAGCCACTCAGGGCGGTGCTGCTCGGCAGGGAATAGCAGCAGGGGACAGCGATCCGGTTGTCGGGTGTCTGCAGGACACGAGCTGCCGTCTCCTGGGCTCCGGCAGCAGGGTCAGGTCTGGGAAACACCAGCTGCTTGAGGTCGCGCTGGGGAGCCTCCTGGGTGAGGTGGCGCCACCACGCTCCGCTCGCTCTCGTACCTTCCCGGCTGCTCTGCGTGTCTGACGCTGGGGACGCTCTGTGAAGAATGGCATGAGTCTGTGGGAATGAGAGCTTCTCCATTCTCTCCTCATGGCAGAAGGGCCGCTACTCGAGACCCAGTACGTCTTAAAAAGTCCACACAGTTTAGAAAGTCAGAAATGACTTTATGGCTTTTCCAAAAGCATAAAAATTCCTTTTGGCTGTGGAAAATCTTTGACAGCTGCACCTCACAAAATTTAGGAAGTTAGGCCCAATGGCACAGCCCTGAAATCCCAGCACCGAGAAGCTGAGACAGGATGATTTCAAGTTCAAGCCTAGCTTGGGTAACTTGGCAACGTGGTGAGATTATGTTACAAAATCAAAACTACAAATGGTCTGGGCTTATTGGGAAGCAGAGCGTGAGGCACCGTGTGAGGGCCTGGGCTCATCCCCAGTGCCACCAAAAACAAAAAATGAAATCACACATACGGTACGTTGTTAGGTATGATATGACCTCTGGGCCTCAGTGCCTTTGCCCTTTTTGCGAGATTTTCAACTGTTTCAGAGAGAAGATGCTAACATACGTGAAAGGAGAAAGCTCTCCCAGCTCTAACAACTCCCGCCTCCTCACTAGTCCTGCCCGATGCCTGTGCCGTGCCCGGTTCATATGTCGCTATCACCAGACCTCAAATCGTTTTGTCTATAAAGCTTTGAAAGGCTCATTTTTAAAGCATAACCACAAGCCCAATATCATATCTTTACAAGCTGACAGACTGTCAGCCAACCACTGCCCCAGTTCTGATCATCTCATGAAATCATCATTTATAGAACAGCTGTCTGAATCCAGACCCAGCTCCACTCTTCTTGGGTCGAGAAGTCCCAGGACTTTTTCTATCAACAAATCTCCTTCTGTCCCTTTGCTTTTTTTTTTTTTTTTTAACGTAGAAAACCCCGGTTATCCTGAAAGGTGTGCGCTGTCGGCATATGCCTGGTGTCCCTGGTGCATCCCCCTCCCTCCTGCACGTTGGCAACTCAGCAGCTGGAGCCCACGGCCTGGTTACTATTCTGTTGTATGGCGTGTGTCCCGGTCTCCACAGCCTGTCTGTGACATGGGCAGCTCTGGGTGATGCCGCTTACAGCAGAAGAGTCTCACCTGAAACTCCTAGAGAGCAGAGGAGTTAGGAAGGACAGCACTGACCCACTGGCCAGCCTGGGACAGCCGCCCACGGCCTGAAACGAAGTGTGTCTTTATTCTCTGTGGTGTCTGCACGTGGGGAGGGAGCGCTGACTCAAGAGTTCTTGCTTAACAGAACTGGAGACATTGAAAAGTTCAGTTTTAAATATCAATATAATCAATAATGATAATTTATGCCTTGTTTAGCATTTGGTTGTTTCAATGGGACCCAGCTTTGTTTGTTGGCTGAGTCATAGCCTCCTGTCAAGACTGGGAAGTGGGTGTGGATGGCAACATGCCTGCCTCTTCCCACCTCCCCGGGCCCCGGGCAGCAGAGCTGGACGCCTAGGCCTAACGGGGGGACCTGTGCGCGCTGGCCTCCTGCAGACTACGGGAGCAGCTCCCAGCCGGCCCCCGACCAGCAGAGCTACATGCCTTCACGTCCCCGTCCCCCATTTCTCTCTTGCAGACTAGAAAGTTTCCCAGTGTTCCACGTCAGCAGCTGTTCATTAACTGGCTCCATGTGAGAATATTTAGAAGCTCTAAATGTCTAATGGGCATGCCTCCTGCTCAGCACTCTGGGAGGCTGAGGCACTTCAAGCCCAAGTTCAAGCCCCACCTGGGCAATTTCATGAGACACCCCCTTCAAATAGAAAAGGCTGGGGATGGAATTCAGTTGGAGAGCACACGCCTGGCATGCACGAACCCATAGGTTCAGTCTTCCCAGTATGTGCAGCAGGGAGGGACAGACAGACATAGAGAAAGAGCAGGCAGTGGTTTTGGAGATTCTGATAATTAGGGCCACAATTATATGTAAAATTATATATACTAAAGAGGAAGTCAGCCGAGGCCTTTTTTTAAGCACTTGCCATTAGAAACACCCACTTTTGATTTAAGTAGATTACCACAAAAAAACATGAGCTTTTCTTTCACTGCTGTGTTTATGTTCCATGACTCGACTGCTGTTAAGGAACATGGCTTTTGAGTCGCTACACTGTCTCCAACTGTGCTTCACAAATAAATGGGTAAGGAAGTTATTTCAGTATGGAAACAGGTAAGGATGAGTGTGAAACTAACATTTACTCAGTCCTTCCCATCACCACTTAATAAACAAATAGAAATTTTAATATATTTTCATCTCAAATGCTGCCATCTGCTAGATGCCTTAAATATACACTTAGATGAGGCTCTCTCTTTAAATACATGGTCACAGGGCCCAGGGGTGCAGGCCTGTAATCCCAGCACTCTGGGAGGCTGAGACAGGAGACTAGACTGCAAGCTCCAGCCCAGCTTGGGAGACATTAAAAGGGGTATCAGGCTGCAGCTGACTTCGAAGGCCCTGGGTTCAAGCACAGTACTGTGTGTAAAATTAGAAAATCCAAATGCAGTCACTGCTGTAGGTTCTTGATAAAAAGTAAAGTCCATGTTTGACCAGGGTTCCTTTATGAAAACTAAAGTTTCTGATCACTTCATCTTCATTTAAGGGACTTCTTTTTTAAATAGCAATTTTGGAAAAAATGATAAAAAATTTTACAGGAGCCTGGGGGTTGAAGTGCTTGCTTAGCATGTGCGAGACCCTGGATTCAATTCCCCAGTGCCACATAAAAATTAGCTGGGTGTGATGTGCACCTCTGCAATCCCAGCACCCAGGAGGCTTAGGAAGGACGATTGCAAAGTTCAAGTCCAGCTTAGGCTACACAGTGAGTCCAGGAGCAGGAGAAGCCTTGATTACGGAGCAAGATGCTGTCTTCAAAAAGAAAAAAAAAATTTAATAAGAAAATTATAATTATATTTTCACTTCCAGAATAACTATTATTTCATTCTCTTTCCCTTGTAGTGTGTATAAATGTATTTACACGTATACACCATCACACTCAGCTTACGAGAAATTTTATAAACACTAACATATAAACAAGTTTATAGAACAAAATAAAAAAGAAAGGAAACAGGAAGATAGACTTTCTGGAGATGGGGACAGGACTTTAATAAAAATTAAGTAAGATACAATATGTATATATACCAATTTCCCAGTAATTATGGTGGAAAAAAATCAGCAGTGAAATCTCCAGGAGCAGCTGCCAGCATCGTGCACGCCAGTCCCTTGGCATAAGGACTGGGCCCAGGGCCTTTGCACTAAGCTGCATCTCCTTTATGGTTTTTATTTTGTTTTGTTTTGTTTTTCTGTTGTTGTTGAGACAGGATCTCACTTTGTAGCCCAGAATGGTCATGAACTCACTATGGAGCCCAGGCTGGCCTTGGACTTTAAAGCAATCCTTCTGCTTCAGCCTCCGGGGTGCTGGGATTACAGGCGTGCGCCACCATGCCCGGCTTATGTGGTGCTGGGGAATCAAACCCAGAGCCTCACACTTGCAAGACAAACGCTTTAACTACTGTGCCATTCCTCCAGCCCCTATATTTTATTTTGATAGCATCTCACTGTTCCCCAGGCTAGCCTCAAATTGTGATCCTCCTGCCTCAGCCTCCCAGAATGCTGGGATTCAGCATGTGCGGGCCCAGCTCGGTGGCTCTCTGTTCAGCCCCAGTGCACTCTGGCCCAGAGTGTTAAACACCAGTCGCCACTGTCCCCTGCTGGCTGGGTGCTCCCAGACCCCTCACCTGTTTGGGCCCCCCGCCACCCACAGTGTTGCCTCTGGAACTGCTGCCCCAGTAGCTCAGAGGACTGGCCGTAGGGATGGGAGCCGCAGAGCTGACGGGTCACTGCACCCCTGGCGTCCCCTAAGGCCAGCCTTGGAACGGGCGATGTAAAGGCGAAGTCTGGAACGCAAGGCTGTGCTGTGCAGGGTGCGTGTGGCCCACTGGAGGCCCTGTGGCTCCAGCAGCTGGCTCTTCCCTGTTGGGGCTTCGCTGTCCCCATTCTGGGAATGAAGGTGTGAGCTGGGTAAGAGGCGCAAGCCACAGAGGCTGCCATGAGTCGGCGAATGAGGATGAGGTTGGGTAGGGCTGCCTTGGTGGTAATTGACGCAGCCTGGTGAGGTGGGGTGGTGTTCTGCCAGACCTAGTGGTGCTCTGGGAGGCTGAGTCAGGAGGAACACAAGCTCAAGCCTGGCTGGGGCCATTTAGTGAAAGCCTACCTCTAAATCAATAAATAGGGTAGGGATCTAGCTCAGTGTGAAGGTCCCAGGCTCAGTAAGCAGGCTGAGAAGGAATGGGGGGCCTTGTTCTGTCCACCAGCTTTGCCTCTGCAGGAGGCCCCGCCCCTCCGGGCCTGTCGCCAGCAGCTGCCAGCAGGGTGGGTACCAGCAGTGCTGGGTGCTCTTGGCTGAGCAGGTGTCTTCAGGCACCTGGCTCTGTGGGGGACCCCCCAGCCCTCACAAACCTGTACAGCTGAGAAAGCAGGGGGACAGCCAAGCGTCCACCCCAGGCGGGTACTGCGGGTTTCTAGGCTGGAGGGGGCAGGGCTGCGAGGTCTGCTGCACCCATCTGCTGGTGGTTGTGCTTCCAGTTCCAAGGCTGTCGCTGCTCCTGGCTTTTTGTTTGTTTGAGACGGTAGTTTCTTTAGTCCAAGCTGCCGTGAACTCACTAACTTGCCCAGGCTGGGCTTGAACTTGGGATCCTCCTGAGTGCTAGACTCTAGATGTGTGCCACCACACCTGGCTCTGCCCACGTTTCCCTCTTGGCCTGGCCTGCCTGGCCCCCTGGGGACGCAGGCTCACCCAAACTGTCCCAGTCCTGCCCACTGGGCCCCCACCAAGTGCGCGCACAGGCTGAGGTGAGGAAGGGGCGCTGCGGGAGAGTGAAACCTCCAGGGTCACCCTGAGGCACAGCCCGTGCCAGGAGAGCAGCATCTCAGAGTGAGGGCCCACGGCACCTGCTGACCTTGTGCTGGAAGGGAGCGGAGCGTGGGATCCCTGGAAGAACCCAGATGTTAGAGTCCATGCCAGCATCTCCTGCACGTGCTGCTGAAACCCGCTGTGTGGGCTGTCCCCTGGCCCCGAGTAGGCTGGCATCCTGAGGGACCTGCTACGCATTTCATACTTGGCCAGGAAAAGATCTCACACACACAGTCCAAAGTATGGTTCCAAACACATACCACTTTCCCGATCGGGGACATGACTGTGCCTTACAAGGAACCCGTGCCCAGTGTACACCACACAGAACAAAGCACACGACAGACGGCCATGACAGGACTGACCAGGAGGAGTCACGTCTGCATGCCCCACCGGTACCATCTCTGCATCCTGGCACTGAGTTGGCCTCGTGGTTTCCCGTGGCATCCTGGTGGCCACACTGGGGCCATGCGCAGCCTGAGCACCACGGTCCACCCCAGCTTGAATGTCCTCAGTCACCTTTCACCTCCCCTCAGCAGTTTCTCTCGCTGTGTAGCCCAAGCTAGACTTGACAGGAGATCTCCAATCTCAGCCTCCCAAGTACTGGGATCAGGCACAGGCCATCACGGCTATGGCTGCTGGCCAGGTGACTTCCAAGGATTCACTGTGATCGCTTCTATCAGACGTAGTGGGCCAAGCTCATTAACATGCAGCTGAACTCTTTCAGGAACCTAAGGCACAGCAGCCGGGGCAAGTGGCTCCGGTAACAGGGTCTGGGTCTTGGGAGGTGGTGCGTGCGTCATGGGCAGACAGGACACACTGCGCTCCCTCCTGGCAGCGTACCCATGCCAGCCAGCACTCTAAGCGGGCAAGCCACAGGCCCCTGTTATATTTTTAAAATAAATCATAAATAGGCCCATAGTCAC
The DNA here is from genome assembly GCA_004027205.1 of Ctenodactylus gundi. NCBI lineage: Eukaryota > Metazoa > Chordata > Mammalia > Rodentia > Ctenodactylidae > Ctenodactylus > Ctenodactylus gundi. Next base: position 101,675 of record PVKB01000612.1, read on the forward strand.
ATTATATTGTAATATGGAAGTTCCGAGGCCGGTGGGGAAGCTTGGCATGCCCTGGAGGAATGGCACTGCCCAGCCACCTCCAGCTCCTTTAGGGTGTGTGGTCCTGGGGCTCTCAGACCTGAGGTCCCAGCCTGGTGCCCCAGCGCACTGCTGCCTGGGTTCTTCTGTGCACACGGTCCCCAGGGTGCCCTGGCCTGCCTTTACTTCCCCCTGCGAGTTTGCCAGAGGCCCTGTGCCTGAGATCCCTGGGAGCTTTCTGGGGTGCTGGCCCTGGTGAGTCAGGTGGCTTTGTACTGCCCTCTGCTGGCAGCCACCTGGGTCACCTCCACACGCACAGGCAGTGACTTCCCAAAGAGGGCAGCAGCAAAGGGTTTTTATAATAACAAACACTGTCTTATTAAAAGATACAAATAAATGCCAGTGCTCTTTTGAACAGAAAGGAGCATAAATTCAGTGTCTAATGAGCCTGTGTTGTAAGTTTTTCTAGGAATTTTCCTTAAATGTCTTTATTAGTATAAATTTTTCAACTGTTTTTATTAGCATGTGCCTGTGGCTAAGTCGCACTCACCTCGCAGACTGGCACACTCCCGTGGCATTTTGGTCATGTCCACCCCACCTCCCTCGGGTCCCCCAGCCCAGCCCGTCTTCCTGTCTCCTACCATCTTGTTTTGCTCCTTTGAATTCTATCTTGAGTTTCTAACGTAAGAGGAACCGCGTGGTTTCTGACCCTCGGAGCCCTGGTGAACTGCACTTGGCACTCAGAGGACGCACTTGCTCTCCTCGTGGCAGCCGTCCTCCACTGTGCATACATAAATGTTCTTTATCCACCGTCGACAGCGAAGATTTTTAAGACTATAAGCCTTTTGGAATGAACGGCCTGGGGCCACCACTGTGTCCCTGGTGCCTGGGTCTTCCCGGGGACCTGAGAGGTGGGGCCCAGCAGGGCTCTGGGGGTGCCAGCCCCTGTGGGGCTTGGGCAGTGCCTCAGGTTCGGTTCGACAGTGGACCCGTTGTAGTCGTCTGCCTCACTTTCTGGAACCTCCTATGAGACCTGTGGCTCTGGCCGTTGGCAGCAGCCCGCAAACCAGCAAGGTTCTGCTGCCGCTTCACATACTGTTCCATGTGCCCCTCCGTTCCTCGGGGTGCTGCTCCCCAGGAGCAGATCGCCACAGCCCTGCCGAGCCCGCTGTCTTCCGGGTTCTGTGCTGCTCCGCTGCTAGCAGGCTTCCTCCCTGCGGCGTGTCTGCTGTGCAGCCTGACTGGCAAAGGGCTGAGGCCTGTGATCAAGGTTTGGGGGGCAGGCTCGTCCCCCGGTGGGCAACAGGCATTACAGATCGGCACAGGCAGGGGTCCCTGCGCAGTCGGGGGCAGCTTTCTGCCCCACTCCGACAGATGCTGGCGAAGGGCCTTGGGTCCTGAACATGGTCTCACGCTGATTCAAGTGAACTCGGCCACCACGGCAGTCTGAGTGAGACCACGGGTGCATTTAAGGCAGTCCGTGTACTCCCGAAGGCCTCAGCTAGCAGCCTTACTTCAGATATCCCAATGTCAGGAGCCTCCGGTAAATTTCCTCTCTCTCTCCTCAGAGCAATGCGAATGGGACAGCCAAGCCGCCTTTCCTCAGGTATGTGCACCTGTGCTCTGAGCAGCTCCTCCAAGGTGACGCTGCCCTCCCGAGGGTCAAGGGGCTGGCCGTGTCCCCAGAGGGCCCTGCTGGAGAGCTAGGAGAACCATGGCCATGGGCGTAGTGCTGCACCATCTCCTGACCCCGTCCCTGTCCAGAGTGGCTCTCCTCCGTGCTCCCCTCCCAGTACAGAACTAAAATGCCATGGGCCTCAGTGCCAAACATTTAAAGCTTTGGACTGGGCCAGACATGGTGGCACATGCCTGTGATCCCAGCACTCAGGATGCTGAGGCAGGAGTATGCTGTGAGTTTGAGGCCAGCCTGGGCTCCATAGTGAGTTCAGGACCAGCCTGAGCTACGGAATGAGACCCTGTCTCAAAAACAAACAAACAAAAAAAAACAACACAATGGGGTCTGTATACAGCAGGAAGGCAGCAAGTGACAGAATTTCACACACCGTGTACTTCATTAGCTCTTCTGACATGATGTCCTGCGCCAGAGCAGGACTGTATAGATATTTTTCCTCCCCTGCAGTGGAGAAAACCCCTTTGCTACTGTGAAACTCCGCCCCACGGTGACGAATGACCGCTCAGCGCCAGTCATCCGATGAGGATGCCCAACTCCTCACACTAACCTACTGCCTGCGGAATGAGGGACCTGTTCAAGACATGGCCTGAGACTGCCGGACACTTTGCCGGAAGGTGCCGGGGAAGGTGCCTGGTCTCCGTGTACCCCACGCCTCTCGCTGGGGTCACCGTTGGCCCATGAGCACCTGTAGTTTAGCGAGCAGCCCAGTCCTCTTCTGTTCCAAACATAGTAAATTTCGTTCTGATCCTTACTGTATCTGTTTTCAATAGCCTGTGATTTTACTTTAATGACAGCCAGCATAGGGGACAGACTGGCTCTCGTGATGGGCTTTCTGCAGCTGGATGCAGATGAGGCCGCGGCAGGTGAAGCATGGGCCCTTAGGTAGCAAAGTGACAGTGACGTTTATCCTAAGAAAGCACTGTAAGTTTGCATCTTAGCATGCAAATCATAATAACAATATAATTATGAAAATGTATTAAATGTAATAATTTTTAACTAACAAATTTTAAACTGTTGATTAGAGACTGAGCTCTCCCAGGTGAGGAACTCCGATTTAGACCAGGCTACCACCTGCTGGGAGCACCACAGCCAACTCACTTGGCAAACTGTCCCCCAGAGCTGCTGGATTCTGCTGTCGTCTCCACAGGGGCCTGGCACATGGAAATATGCTCTCCGCAGCTGTTACTGCCTCAGTGGGAAGCCCTGGGGTCCCGTTTCTTGTCTGTCTCCATCAGGTCCTTGTGTGCAAAGGCCTCAAACAGCTGGGAGGGAGGAGGGGGACGCGGGCTACCTCTGCCCTGGTTGGTCAGGCCAAGGCCAGCGCTGCTGTGGTGTGGAGGTCAGGATTCACTTCACACCCAGGCCCCTCACCACGTAAGGGAGCAGGTGCTTAGCACTGAGATCCCAACATGCAAACTGGCAGCTGGACGCAGGCTCTCTTCAGCCAGGCTGGGCACCGTCACGCACCCCACGTAGGGCTGCTGCAGGACTGGGGGACCCTCTGTGGCCTGCAGCACTGTCTAGAGATGGTCCCTCCCCCGTGTCAAAGGACAAGCAGGGCCAGGAGCCGCTGTTCACCAGGGTAGGGGACACAAGGAGGTCACAGCTCCCGAAGGCCCCTAAGTGTGCGGCTCCCACGGGTGAGGAGGAACCGAGATCCCCACAGTGTATCATGTTCATCAGTAATGAAGGTGGGTGTGAACTCCCAAGCCCTCGGTGCCCACACGAGGAACCCAGGTGCGCTGGCCGCTGGGGCGGGGCACGATGCTGAGCAAGGGAACCAGCTAAACAACGGTAGGAACCTCATTTATTTCAAACAGTATTTCTCATATCCTCAAGTTGAAGACTGCAAAAAGTAAAAGCAGTGCTATCTCGGGTTGTCACTAACCTTGGGACAGTCACCCCCACCCCCTTACTCCTCCAAACCAGTCCCGATGCGGAATCCACAGAGCTACTGTACATGGCATTTACATTAGAAAACAGCCGCGGGGTCCTTTAGGCAAAGGTGGCTCCGCAGTTGGGGCACCTCCGCTTCCTCAGCGCGAAGCAGCAGATGAACCCGAAGGGGAACAGGATGATGGCCAGGAAGATGCCCAGGAAGGTGAAGCCGTCCTCCAGCACCCCGACCCTGCGGAGGGAACAGGGTGGGTGAGCGCCGCGGGACTGGGGGGAGGCGAGCCGGTGCGTGGGGGGGCTGGGGCCCCACGGAGGGGGGTTGAAGCTGATCTAAAACAAGGCATGCAGGCTGGATCGGTGTAGGGAGTCGCACGTGTTCTTTCCCGTGACCCTCAGGAAAACCCAAGAGTGACTGGGATCTGGGTTTGGCTTTTCTGGTGCTGGCAGTGGTGAGATGCGGCCCCTCCGGGGCCTCCCCACGCTCCCTGAGGCCGCAGGAACCCATCCCGGGGACAGGTGCAGCCACACTCGCTCCAGCGTGGGCAGTGGGAGCCCTGTGAAGGTCACACTGGCCATTCCTGGGAAGTTCTGGACCCAGAGCTAAGACACAGGAGAAGCCCCTCAGCTCGCCCCTCCCCTGGCCCCGTGTCCCCTTCCTGTACCACCAGCCCTTCAGCCCCGCCCACCCCTCTGGGTCTTAACCCACTTACTGTCCCCATGCCCACCTCTTCCAACCTTGGGTCACAGCTTTAGAAGTCCAAGTCCAAAGGTGAACCACATGCCCAGGCGCCCCAGGGCAGGGCAAGGGCCCCGCGGCACCCCTGGCACTCCTTCTAGGAAGGGGACTGCTTCTGCACCTCGCTGGGGCAGGAGGCAGCACACAAAACAAAGCAGGATCCACCGAGGTCTGCTTTTCAACTGCCTAACACCGCCAGCCAGGCCTCGTGGTACCGGCTAAAATCCCAGTTCTGTGGGAGGCTGAGGCAGGAAGATTCCCAAGTTTTGAGTCCATCTTAAGCAACTTAGTGAAAACTTGTCTCACTGAGAAAGGCCTGGGCTCAAATCCCCAGTACCACCACAAAAAGAAAATGAAGCATATGTGATGCCTGCAGGTCTCCCACAAACCCACCAGACCCAGGGAGTTCCCACCCCCCACACCTGGCCTGGCCTTGCGCTCTGCAGAGAGGGGGCCCAGCACCCCTGGGGCCCCAGGCAGGCGGCCCTGCTCTGCTTCCCACGTGGAGGAAGTTACCACTTGTGTATCTTTCACAACGATCCCCTTGGGCCCACAGGGTCACCGCCCTTTCTCAGCCCTATTCAGGCAATCTTTGCCAGTGCCTGCCAGGGAGTAAGCCTCTGCCCAGCCCATCCTGCCCCACCGTGGGCCTGCCAGAGCACCTGAGCCACTCTGTTAGCCTCAGCCCTCCGCTGTCCCCAGCACGGAGGGGACAGGATGGGCCTTGTGCCGAGACCTTCCAGGGTGGTTGCCAGGAGACCAGGGGGCCTCAGTCCATGCTCTGTCCTCTCCCAGCACCCACGTGAGTGCCCCTGCCTTTGGATGACGTCCTGAGAAATGTAGGCTCCCTGTTCCCGTGGGGAAATGTCCCATTGGCCGGGTGCACACCTGTCATCCCAGCACTCTGGGAGGCTGAGGCAGGAGGATCATGAGCTAGAGCCCAACATGCCCAACTCAGATTTGTTTCAAAGTAAGACTCGGGTGTAGGTTGGTGTGAAGGCCCTGGGTTCACTTTCCAATACCTCAGAAATAAGTAACACAACTATCCCATGAAAAAGCAGACGGCCAAGCGAAGTGAGCGGAGAAGCCCTCCCTCTGAAGACACGCCCTTCACTGAGCCACGCCCAGGGGGAGTGCAGAGAGAAAGGAGACCTGAGGACTGCGAGGGGCTGCGCCTCTGGGGGGCTGCGCGGTGGGGCTGTGGGGCTCACGCCACTGGCATCTTGGCCACATGCGCCTCCCCGCTATGAGGTGCTGCCGTCCTTTGGGACTTAGGGATCACGTGCTCAGGGCAGCTGTGCCCAGACCCACCCTAGGCTGCGCCAGCCCGGGAGGACGGGTCTCACCAGGCTCTCCGAACCACCAGCCCCACGCGAAACTGACTCTCAGCGGCGGCAAGGGCAGCCTGCCTCTGCCCACAGCCGTCAGGTGCTGTCTGCTGGCCAGAGCGCCGCCACCCACCTCGCCCTGCCTGGGCCTCTGCACCCACTCCCGGGGAGGCCGAATCCACTACTGTGTCTCTGGAAGAGTAAGGACTTCCCTCCGGGTGTGCCCACACGGGGCTGTCACCCCACAAGGCTCAAACATCTGTGGCAATGAGACTGTGACCCACCACTCCGAATCCACAAGAATAAGTGGAGCCCATGTTCTGACCAGGCCTCCGGAGGCCGCCTGGCACCTGTGAGCTCTGTTCCGAGCCTGGCATTCGATGGGCCGCGTCCCGAGGCCTGACCACACCAAATGCCAGCGGGCTCCAGGACAGGGACTCTCCTAGGTGGGCAGCACCCTCCCCTGGCAGCAGGGTGACCTGAACTCCCCTGCGGCTATTAAGAGCCTTATTTCTTCCACTTCCTGTGAAGATTCTCATCTCAGTGCAGAAGGATTAATCTTGTAACTATCATACTACCACTGTGAACCACAAAAGAAGTACTGGCATAATTTAGATTTCTAAAACCCAACATCTGAGAAACACAACCTGCCCTCCAAGCCAGTCTGGCTTTGTTTGGTTTGCTGAGACAGGGTCTTGCTCTGTAATCCCGGCTATTCCTGAACTTACTACGTACCCCAGGCTAGCTTGAGCACACGGCAATCCTCCTGCCTCAGTCTCCTTAGTGCTGGATTACAGGGTTGCTGCGTCTGGCCAGGCCAAGCTAGGTTCACAGAACTCGGCAGGCTGGCTGGGCACTATGACACAGGCCTGTCATCCCAGCAGAGCCAGAGACAGGAGGATGTCATGTCTAAGTCCAGCCTGAGCAACTCTGCAACTTGGCAAAACTGTCTTGAAATCAAAACTAAAAAGAACTCCACTCACTGGCTGCTGCACCAGCAGGGGAGACCAGTGTGTCCCCTGCCTCTTCCTTGCCATACCCAAAAGACTCAATTCTGCCAGTCCAGGACAAGTCTCAACTCTGCCCACGAGCTCAGAACCTTCGGGTGATGTATCACGTGGGGAGCACCAGGGAGGGTCACAGAAGCTGGGAAATCAGGAACTGACTAATACAGAAATACATCCTTAACCCCTGAGAACCCCCAAACCCCCAGCACCATATGGATGGTATCTTCGTGACGAAGCACCTGTACTTCCTCTGCTACCCAAAGCCAGGGTCTGGACAGAGCAAGCCGGTCCAGGGAAGACCCCACATTTCCACTCAAGACTCCACAGGGGCCCAGGGAGGCACCGCAACAGGGACAGGTCACTAGCACCTCAGAAAACAGCCCACAGGGCAAGAGGGAGAAAGGCAGTTCTCACACGGACTCCGCTCCCAGGCCCAGCCAGATGTCCTGAGACTTGACCTGGGCTGCCACACCAACCCCAAGGTCCAACTCCCGCCACTGGGCCTAAGCCTGAGCCAGGAGGCTGGGGAGGCCACAGCCAGGCCACCTCAGGTTAGGGAGTGTGCGGGGGGACTGGGGACACAGCAGGCCACTCCACCGGCCTCCAGCACAGCCAAAGCCCCTACCCGCTTCCCCAGAAGAGGCCGGAGCTCGGCTCCTGGCCGTAGGCAGACCAGCCCCCCCTCTCAGAGACTCCTGGGGATCCACCGTCCCTTCAAGCCCTCCCTGGCCAGCCCCCGGCCTGTAGGCGCAGGACTCTTCCAAGGTCACCAGCAGCCTCCAAGAGACCACCCTGTGCCACACCCCACCGGGGCAGCTGCACTTTCTCTTGGTTTCCAAGAACTGACTGTCCAGGATCCCTCCTCTTCTCGGGTCCCTCTCTGATGACCACAGCCCAGCCAGTCCTTCTGGGGCCCCAATTCTGCCTATGGCTAGTGCTCCCAGGCTGGCTGCAGAAACTACTGTGCTCTGCCTAGGGGGACAGTCGTGCCCCTACTGGCGGGGAGGAGCCAGCCCCAGAGGCCCAGCACATGCAGGGACACTCACTTGGCCGGGCAGCCAGACTCCAGTGGGCAGAGCAGCCAGATGCCTTCCAGAGGCCAGATGCCAAAGCCACACTTCTGGTCTCTGGCTAAAATGGGAAGGTGGAGTCAGGCACCTTCATGGAGGCGCAGACAGTGGCAAAGTGACAAGCGGCGGGAGCCTCTGTGCCAAGCTCGCTCAAAGGGAATCGCGGACGTGTGACTTGGGCAAATTCCTGCCCAGCCACCGGGGAGGGAAGGAACCAAGACCAACAGGCTGGATCTGGAAAAGGAGGCAGTGTGATCATGTGACAAGGGTCCAGGGCACGCCAGGCAGAATTCCTGTGTCCCTACAAAGGAGCAACCCCAGGACACTGCCCTCTACCCAAACCGAGGACAGTCTCGGACATCCCCTCACCCAGTGCTGCCGCCGATACAGCCAGCAGGGAGGGCACTATGGGCACAAGACAGGCCCCAGCCTGAGAAGGGCCTTTACTGCCCTCCAGATGGCCACTCCCAGCCTAGGCAAAAGGGACCAGGAGGATCAAGGCATGCTTGGGATAGAGGTGAGGTCCAGGCAAGGGAACCCCGAATTAAAGCCCAGTCTGGGAGAACCTGTCTCAAAATGAAAAAAGGCTGAGTGGGCGGGGGTGCTGGAGGAACAGCACAGAGGTTAAAGTACTTTCCTAGCAATCCCAAGACCCTGGGTTCGACTCCCCAGTATTACATAAAGTGGGTGTGGTGGCACACACCTGTTAACCCTAACATTCTGGGAACCTGAGGCAGGAGGACTGCTTATGTTCGAGGCCAGCCTTGGCTATAGACCAAGACTGTCTTCAAAAAAGAAAGAAAGATAAAAAAAAAAAAAGAAAAGAAAAGAAAGGGCTCCATCTTATGTGGCACACACACACAAAAACTGATCTGGTCTCAACCTTTTTTGCCACAGTGAGGACAAACCCAAGGCCTTCCTGGTGAGCTACATCTCCAACCATTTTTTGAGACAGTGTCTTACTACGCTGAAAGTTATCCAGGCTAGGCTCAAACTGTGACCTTTCCTGCCTAAGCCTCCCAGAGTGCTGGAATTACAGGTGTGGTCTTGGTCCCAACTTTAAGGACCAGGCAATCCCAAAATTGTCCTCTGAGGACACAGTGTCCTCTCTGCTATCCACCACTACTCAGGGGCATGGAGGAAACAGCCAGTGCCCACGAGAGCTCAAGACCTTCCCGTGAGGGCGGAGGTTACAACCTGGCCTTGTCCCACTGCGGGCCACCCCTGCCTCCATCTGCCTCACTACCCCAATGCTGGTCTCCCCTCCTCCAAGTCCAGGGTCTTAAGCTCTTAAGCAGAGAAGAGCCTCAGGCTAGCTCGTCAAAACATCCCTAACTCCAAGAAAGGGAAACAGAACCAGGTGCACCTGGCAAGGGCAAAAACCGAACCCAGCTCCTCCACCAGCTGGGGCCCGTATCCGAGTGTGGACAGACACAAAATCCCAGCCAGACCCCTCTGCTCCACGCCTTTTTTCTTGTTCCTTCTCCTGGTACTAAGGATTGAACCTAGGACCTTCACACTGAGCATTTTTTCAGACAGGGTCTAAGCACAACACTTCTCAAACTTCAAAATACTCCGCTCTCAATAAGCCATCAGCAGGACTGCGGGGACGGGGACCTCAGACACAGGTGGCCACCTTCCTAAGACTCTGTCCCCCTCTACCTGCAACTCTGTAAAAGGACTTCTTCCCACGCTGTCAGCACGAGGCACCTCAGCTCAGCCCCTGGCTCCCAGGCAGGCTGTCCTCCTCCTCCACCAAGCCCACCCGCGGGCCTCGCGGAGAGCGGCCGGTTTCATTGGTTTCCCACCGTCCTCTGCCTCGGAGTCCTCGGCTCATGACCGCGCCCCAGTTTGGACTGGGGTCCCTCGGTGGCACGCGAGCGGCCCAAGGCTCCCTGTGCGCGGGCAGCTGTTTGTAGGGCTCTGAAATCATTAACTTCCCTGCGGTCCGCTGTGGGCCTGATACTCTTTTGAAATGAAGCCCGAGCCTCTGAGTTCCATCTCCAGGACCTCAACTTCCTCCTCGCAGCGCCCGGCCAACTCAGTCCCAGCGTCCCAGGCCACCGAGGCACCCCCACGACCCGGGCAGGAGCCGGGTCTCGGTCGGGTCCCCACCGCGGGTCCAGCTTGGGCCCCGTAAGACCCGTCTGTCCTCAGAAAGTTTCTGTCGGCTACGGTTTGAGAACATGATGGGGGACCCGGCCCAAAACACCCCGCTCCCGCCGGAACAAAGAACTACGGGGTTTCCTCCCTGGGCGGGCAGTGGCCAGGAGTGGCCGAGCCTCGCTCCGGATTCAGCGGGCTCCCACAGCTGTCCCCGTCCGCCCCCTGGGCCACCTGGACCCCCGCCCTCCTCGGCTCGGTGCACAGCAAGGCCACCTGGCCCAGCTCCGGGGAAAACTCTCCCTGAAGAGTCACCGCACAGGGAAGTTGTGGACGCCGCAGAAGCGCGCGCCCCGATCCCACGCGCACGGGCGCCCCGGGCCGGCGGGGAGACCGTCCCATCGTTCCCGGGGTGCAACGCCGCCTCTCGACTCTCTCGGCTCCCCAGGAGAGCGAGCCCCACGCCCTCGGCCACGCCGCGGCCCGCCAGCCAGGCTGCCGGAGGCACGCGGGACCCGGCCCCGCCGCCGCCGCCAGGTCCCCCACGTGCGCGCGCGGCCCGGCCCGGCTCACCTGCACACCGGGCAGCCGCCCACGACGACGATGGAGTTGGCGGGGTAGCGCGTGACCGTCCGGCTGTGGATGCTGTAGACCCTGGGGTGCGGCGTGGGGATGCCTGGGGCGGGGACGAAGATCGTCAGTGGGGGCCCCGCTCCCGGCCTCCCCCCCGCGCAGGGTCCAAGTCCCCGCGGCCCCGCGGCCCACCTGTGACGAGGTAGGGGTAGGGCGGCGGCGGGGGCGCGGCGGGGATGGCGCCGTAGCCGTGCGCGCCGCACGCGTAGTCGCCCTGGCCGGCCTCCAGGTTGTAGGCGGGCGGCTGCTCCCGCAGCAGCGGCTTGTGGTCCATGGCGGCCCGGCCGCGGCGGCCCGGGCGGCTCGGTGGCGGCCCCGCGGGAACGCGGCGCTGGCGGCGGGGACGGCGGCGCCCCGGCGGCTCGGGCCTGGGCGGCGCGCGCGCGCGGGGCGGGGCGGGTCCCCGCCCTCCCGCCGGTCACAAGATGCGGGTCACGTGGGCGGAGGCGGGGCGGGACCCCGGCAGCGAAGGGGCGGGCCTTAAAGGACCCCGCTCCCGGCTTCCCGCCCACCTGACGCCCGGATCCCCTTCCCCCGAGCGCGCCCCTTCCGTTTGCCGCTAGTGAGATCGGGACGTCCGTGGCCCGCGCCGGCCCGGCCGAGTGGACCCCACGCAGGCCGCCTCCCCCGCCGCGCGTCCCTGCGGCGGCCCGGGCTGCGCGTGGGGAAGCCGAGCCCCCACCGGTGGGACCCACCCCACCACGGGCGCACGGCTCCCTTGTTTGATCAGTTGAGTCACTTAAAAGGGTTGTAAACCAGCATGGGGCTGCACCCCTGTAATTCCAGCACTTTGGGAGGATGAAAGTTCAAGTCCCACCTGGTTAATGTAACGAGTGGGTCTCCAACGGGAATGGTGGAGGGGCGGAGGGAGGGCTGGGGGTGACAGCCACTGAGAAGGCCCTGGTTTCAGTCCCCAGTACTGCAGAGCGAAACTGCAGCGCTGTGGTGACTGGCTGCAAGTGACCCACACACTTCCCCTGGGCCAGACCTGCTGAGCGTCCTCCGGCCCCTTGCCGGGCGTGGGTGAACCCAGGAGCCTGCCCCAGGGAGACCTGTCAGCGCCTGGCTGCTGCCAGCCCCGCGGGAACACTTCCCCACACCTGAGGCCTATAATTCTAGAACTCAAGAGCCACGCTGAGGCAGAAGGTCTTACCCCCAAGAATGCCCAGCTTGAGCAACTTGGCACCCCGATGAGACAAACAGCGGGGAGTGCAGCCCACTAGGAGGCTCTGGGCTCGACCCCCCAGGATGAGAGGGAGAATGTAGCTTCTGGAGTGTGACGAGGAGCTCTTGATGAGCAGGGGTGAGCCAACCATTGGGTGAGCAGCCTCTGTCTAGGGCACCCAGGGTGCAGCCGAGTGGTGCCCCCAGCCCGTCAGCCACCCACCAGGTGAGGGCGCTCACCTCCCCCACCTGAGGCACAGGGCACGCCCTTTCAGCATGGGTGGGTACATTTCAGTTCCCTGGTCCTGTGCCCCCCTTCCCGCCCACAGTTTGCTGATCAGACCCCCAGAAGCTAGAGCCTCTGGGTTCCCTCTGCAATCAGGGATGTTTCCTCCTACTTTTGCTCCTAGTTACGAATCCAGATTCGGAGCCAGACCTGTAGTCCCAGCACTCCGGAAGCTGTGGCAGGAGGGGCACAAGTTTGAGCCCAGCCTGGACAATTCAGCAACTTAGTGAAACCCTGTCTCTCAAAATTATATATATATATATGGACTGCCGCCGCAGCTCAGTAAATAAAGTGTGTGCCTCAAGCCTAAGGCCCTGGGTTCAACTCCGCAGCACCACATAAACTGGGTGTGGCGGGGCACTCCTGTAATCTCAGCACTCAGGAGGCTGAGACGGGAAGATTGCTGTGACTTCAAGACTAACTGGGCTACATAATGAGTCTAGGACCACCCTGCACTATAAAGTGAGATCCTATTTCAAGGAAAAATATTATTTTTTAATTAAAAGGGCTGAGGATATAGCTCAGTGTAAAGGCCCTGGGTTCAATCCCCAGCACCACAAACACTCAAACCCCCTCAAATTTGTGAATGCCTGGGCAGGGCTTTGGGATTGGCTGGCACCGCTGTGAGATGCAGCTCATACAAAGCAGGGCCTGGCTGGGGCGCACTGCATCCCGGTTCCCTCTGCTCCGGGGACAAAGGTGGCGTTAATGGGGGCAAGAAGAAAGAGCAGCTGGGCAGGCAGCCGGACAGTAAACGTGAAACTGCATGGAGTGACACTTCTGCCGTGAGAGGGTCAGAGGTGCCACAGACGAGGTGGCCACGTGTCCAGGAACCCTGGGAGTGCCAGGATCACAGCCTCGCCTGGAGCCCAACAGTGGCTTGGCTTCAGAGACCAGGGCAGGATCCTTCCCGGCAGTGGGAACAGCAGGCAGCTCTCTGCAGGGACTCTGTGTCACTTGGTGTGGCCAGAGCCCAGGAAAGGCCTCTGGAGGACTCAGGGATGACCTCAGACACAAGGAAGGGGCAGCCAGGCCCTGTAAGAGCCGAGTAGGAGCTGGGTCTTTTGGTACATGTGTCTGGTCTGTAATTACAACTGTCTGGGAGGCTGAGGCAGGGGGACCACAAGTTCAAACCCAGCCTAGGCAATTTAGTGACTCAGACTATGTCTCAAAAATTTTAAAAATAAATAAAAGGGCCAGGGCGTAGCACAGTGGCCAGGGTTTGAGCTCCAGTACTTCCACCACCACCCTCCCCCCAAAAATCTAATGGAGGAACTCCACGGAATATGGGGGGGGGGGGTGTATGGTAGGAATGCCGCAGTAGGGCTGAGGAGGAGAGAGGCAGGTAAGGGGCTGTGGCCTGGGCTGCCCAGGTGACGGGAGGCAGAGCAGCCACACCTGGCTGCAGCCTTGGGCACTGCCCAGGAGAGGGCCTGGCAGCCCTGGCATACCTGTGGATATGGACCAAGCCTGGATCCCCACACATGTGCCCGGGACCCAGGAAGCAGTATACACTGCTGAGAGGTGCCCAGGGGCACAAACTCTGAGGAACACCTGTCAGCACAAGAACACTGGCACAAAACGGGCCACCCCATAGGGTAGGGAGTGGTCTCTGGTTTTCCCAAGTGGGCCTGTTTGGAAGGGGATATTTGAGCAGAGAGGGATGAGCCAACACAGGAAGGGAGGGCAGTCTGTGGGCAGCAGCACCTGCAGCTGGCCCCCAGCAGATCACCCACAAAAGCCAGAGTGGCTGCTGCAGACAGGAGCTGGGAGCCGCTTCTCTGATGCTAGGAGATTTGCTTTTGTTTTTGGTACTGGTGATCGAGCCCGGGGCTTCACATCGAGCTACATCTGCAGCCCATGCCTAGCATGCACAGGGCCCTGGGTTCAATTTCCCAGCACCACATAAAAATTGCCGGTCATGCTGGCACATGCCTGTAATCCCAGCAGTTGGGAGGCTGAGGCAGGAGGATTGCCTGAGTTCGAGGTCAGCCTGGGCTACATAGTGAGTTCAGGACCAATCTGGACTGCAGAGAGACACCCTGACTCAAAAAAAAAAAAAAAAAAAACAGCAAAAATAGAATTCTAGCACTCTGAGGCTGACACAGGAGGATTGAAAGTCCCATCAGGACGACTTAGCAAGACCTTGTCTGAAAAAGGAGGAGAGGGCTGGGGATGGAGCTGAGAAGAGGATCCTGGGTTCAGGGTCCAGTACAGGGGGAAACAAAAGTTTGTACTATTTCCATGTCCGTAAAACAAGTGGACATGTAGGGCTCAGTGGGAGGCTGAGGCAGGAGGAACTGCCAGGCAGGGCCCAGCCTGGGTGACTTAGCAACCTAGGAAGACCCCGCCTAGAAAGCAGAAATTGGCTGGGGATGTAGCCCAGCGTGAACGCCCTGGCCCTGACCTCCAGCAGCGCGCAAGCACACCTGAATATATTTTTGACTAGTGAGTAGGAATGTTTTCTGTGGGGGTTGGCAGGGGGCAGGAGGTATGGACACAGTGGGGTGGGCCAGGCCGTGGGAAGGGGGGTCATTGTCCCCCAGATCTTGCCAGACACTGTGCCTCTCCTCTACCGGAGGAAGCCAAGAGAAAGACCCTGCTCATCTTTCCAGGCCTGAAGTGGAGCTAGCAACCTGTCACAGGGGCAGTGAGTGCACGTGAGACCTGGTGGCTCACACGGGGCAGGGTGACCAAGGGAAGGAAGCAAGCGTAATTTCCAAATCTAAGGCTGCAGCCGATTGCCCATCCTGCTCAGGGAAAGATCTTGCCAAATATTTGCTGAATACTTGCTAAATGTTTGTCTCAGATAAACATTTTTTTCAGTTTGAGTTTTATAGTAAGCCTGCAGTAAGCTTTATGAGTCTACTAGGCAAACATTTCTACATATTTTATATGTTAAGCATGTTACTGCACACACCCAAAAATGTCTCTTTTGCTGAGCGGCACTGGAAGTCCAGTCACACGGTACATATTTTTGTTTATCCTCAGCCCTTTTAAGACTTTTTTTTTTTTGAGACAGGGTCTCGCTCTGTAGCTCAGGCTGGTCTTGAACTCACTATGGAGCCCTGGCTGGCCCTGGATGCAAGGGCAATCCTCCTGCCTCAGCCTCTTGAATGTGCCACCATGCCCAGCTTATGCGGTGCGGGGGAACTGAACTCAGGAACTTAGCGCTTGGTGTAGCACTTACCAGGCAAGCGCTTGGACTGCTGAGCCATTCCTCCAGCCCGCCCTTCTAAAACTTTTTTTTAAAAAAAGATGGGCCTGAGGGATGTAAACCTTTAACCCTGGCACCCAGGAAGCCGAGGCATGAGGATTCCAAGTTTGAGCCCAGCCTGGGCAACTTAGCAAGCAAATGAGACCCTATTTCAAAATCATAAAGGGAATGCAGATGAAGTTCAGTGTGAAAGCCCCGAGCTTGAACTCCAGTACAAAAATAAATAAATAAATAAATAAATTTAGACAGGATCTTGCCGAGACTCTACATTGGCAAGGCGGGGCTCGAACTTGTGATCATCCTGCCTTAGCCTCCCAGAATGCTGGGATTACAGCACACCACACCCAGCTCTGTCCACTTATTCAAGAGTACGCACTCCTTCCTTCTACAGGGGCTGTCCCGCCTGCAGCACCCTGTGGCAGGGTCTCCCCGGAAGGTAGTCACAGCCTCCAGGGCCTTCTCACAAGGAGGAGGAGCCAGTTCTGAGCAGCAGGTGCCTGGCCAAATCACTTCCCGAGATGTCACACCAAGCCCATGAAAAGCCACTAGTGTTAATGGCTGTACTGGCTATCGGATAAACAGGCCGCAGCTCGGAAGTCAACGCTGGGTTGGTAAGCAGCAGGTGCAAAAGCAGTTGAGCGCCTTTCTGAATAACAGATGAGTTGGTCAGCGACAGCCTCAGACCTCTGGACTGGGACAGCGGGGCCAGAAAGTGCAGGCGGGAGCGGGTCGGAAGAACAGCTGGCTCTTGTCAGGAATGTTCTAGGGGCTTCCTGGGTCACTAGATTCCCGTGGGCCAGCCCTTCCTTTTGTGTGTGTGGCACTGGGGACTGAGCCAAGCCGGTAACACCGAGCTGCATCCCTCGCCCTTCTCGTTACTATAAGGTTTTGGTTTGTTTTCATCTTGAGACAGTGTCTGGGCCACATTACTAAGTTACCACGCTGGGTTCAAACTTGTGATCCTCCTGCCTCAGCCTCCCAGACTGCTGTGATTACGGACCTGTGCCACCGAAGCCCAGCTTCCCAAGTCATCCTTCCTATACAGAACTGCCAGGGAGAAGCCAGCGTCTGCTATGCACATGATCTGTGTCTGCGCTGTTAGTAGGTTCAGAGTCCAGGGCCAGGACAGAAGGACATTACTATCCCCAGTTCACAGATGAGCAGACCCTGGGGCCCCCTGAGCCCCATGTGGGCCAGAGAGTGTCTCCTCTCTGAAGCACCTAGTACATAGTTCTTGGAATGATCACTGACCTCAAGGTCATGTGACCTGGCTCTTCCATGGGCGGTAGGATTCAGACGTTCCTGGCCTTTAGAACCAAAGTCTGACACCAGACAATGAAATTCACCCCAGCCATCTCAGACCTTCAGGCTACAAATATGTCTGGTCATTCCAGAAGATCACTTGTGATTTAAAATGAAACAATTAGGTTGGGCACAATGATGCACGCCTGTAATCCTAGCACTCAGGAGACTGAGGCAGGGGGACTGCTGAAAGTTTGAGGCCACTCTGGGCTACATAGTGATCTCAGAACCATCCTGGACTATAAAGAGAGACCCTGTCTCAAAAAAAAAAAATCACCCCCAACATAAATGACAGGGTAGAAAGAGAGGCAATGGTCAGCTAGGAAAGGGGTGAGCCTCTGAAAAAGGGGTGGACATAGACAGTAATTCCCCAAACCCCATGGTTCTAATGTGTTGTAGAATCTGGAATCCATGTATTTACCAAAAAATGTTAAATTTAAAAAAGATATAAAAGAACAAAAATAAAACAAATCAAGAGCAGCTGGTATGGCAAGAAATGCCGGCACTCTGGGAGGCTGAGGCAGGAGGATAGCAAGCCCAAGTCCAGCCCGGGCGACTTCACAACCTAGTGAGAACCTGCTTCAAAATCAAAACTGAAAAACGGGCTGGGTGTTGCTTGGTGGAAAGACCTGGTCTCGATCCCGGTACCATAAACCACCTGGTCACCAGTGCCCCGAATGGGAGAGAGGCCAGCAGAGTCGTGCTCCCTGGGAGCGGTTTCTGTGACCGTGGGGTGCCGTGGGGAATGTTGCTACCAGAGCGCAGGGGCCCAGACCCTGGCAGAGAGGAGCCGAGGGGAGCGGGCAGCACCTGTCACTCACCACCAGAGTTTCGAGGCAGGACACAGCTGGAGGACACAGCTGCACAGCTACCCTGGAGTGGAGTCGGGGACGGCATGACCTTTGCTCAGTAAAGGACTCTGGGGACCTGCCCACAATGGTGATTCGCAGGAACCCCTGCAAGACACAGGGGCCCTAGGCGGTGTTGTGCAGCCCTGGGGCTCGGAGCCTGTCCTTGAGAGGGAAAGAGGCACAGTGGGCAGCAGCCACCAGGGAGTGACTCCTTCTCTCTCCCACCAGGTGCCTTCGCCCTGGCTTCCGGCCTGTCCCCCTGCCCAGCCCTCTCCAGGTGCCTCTCACATGTCGGTCCCTCTCCCTGCCCTTCCTCACTAGGCCCCTGCATCCTCACCCCTGGCTGTGCCCGGTATCCATGCCACCTACCTGCTGCCTGCACTGTGGAGGCCATGGCCGGCCCCGGTGGGACGCCTGGGAGTGGAGGGAGGGATCCTGTGGTCAGCCTGGGAAAAGTCCCCTATGGTCCACCAGCAGAGCAAGTGACTGGTATGAAGGGGGGGGACCCAGAAGACTGGCAGGACAAGCCCCGCGGGGGCCTAGGGAGGTGCTGCCCAGGACCAGGCCCTGAGGACAGAATGTGGCAGCCTCACAATCCCACCCCACGCCAGGATTCTCAGGTTCCAAGTGGGAGGCCTGCTGCTGGGAGGGTCTCAGTGCCAGGGCTGCTCCAGGGAAATCCTCGACTCCACTGTGATCCTCGACTCCACTGTGACTCCCGAGAGGGGCCTGGGGAGCCAGCCAGGGAAGACAATATGACCCAGCACCAGTGCCAACAGCCCTGTGGCCCCGGAACGTCTCAGCAGTGACAAGTGGGGTGAGGACGGTCACCTGAGCCACAAGGAGGCAGGAGTCACCCCCAGATTCTCTGAGCCAATTCTAGTCAGAGGACTGAAAGGCAGCTGTGTTCATCTTTGGTGCATCCGGTTGTTGATTTGCTTTTTGAGGTGGTTGAGGTTGAGCCCGGGCCTTCACGCTGGGCTACAGGCCCTGCCCTTTTCTATTTTAAGACATGATCTTACTAAGTTGCTGGACTCAAACTTGGGGTCCTCCTGCCTCAGCCTCCCGGAGTGCTGGCATTGTGGGCCTACACCGCCGAGGAGGCCTGGCCTCAGTGGACCCTGCTGGAGGGGCCGACAAGGGAGCTTCTGCCCCTCCCCGCATCTGCTGCTCCCGCTGCTCAGTGTGAGGTCTGAGGAACCGTTTTTCGGGGTACCACTCTCCAGGCCTCACTAACATGTCCTTTGCCCAAGTCAATTTTTTCCCATGTGGGTTCACACGGTGTTCTCCGCCTGCTTTTGCTCTCTGTCTTCTGTCTCACCACAGGACACGTCTCTGTTCGCTGGCGGGCCGGGCCGGTCACTGAGACACCAGAACCCACATCCTCACTGTGTAGCCCAGGGATGGAATAGCATCCGGGAGTCTGAATCAGTGTTAACAGTTTACTGTCCCTGGGGCCAGGCTTCTAAGCAGCTGGAGGGAGGAGGGTCAGCCAGGGTAACAGGGCAGGGGCCACTCACTGACTGAAGGAAATCTGGGATCTGAGAGTCGCCTAATTTGCGGGGTGGGTCTCTTGAAACTTGATCACGTGATTTCTGGTAAGGGTCTTAGAGTAGGGGGAAACTTTGGGGATTTGAGTCCAGGGAAACCTGAGCTGCGTGCCATCCTGGGCCTGGGGTAAGCGAGGAGCTCCACTCCTGCCGGTCTCCAGACGAGATTATCGGGGGTCTGAGCTGCCTTCCACCTTCCATTATCCCTCAGCCTAGTCAGGTCCCACACTGAGCTACGCCCTCAGCCCTTACATTCCTACTACTTTTTTCTTGTCTCACTCTGCAGCCCAGGCTGGTCCTGAACTCACTGGTGTAGCCCAGGCTCACCTTGGACTCAGGACAGTTCTCCTGCCTCAGCCTCCTGAGTGCACCACCATGCCCCGCTGTATGTGGTGCTGGTGAATCAAACTCAGGGCCTTGCACTTGCAAGGTGAGCGCTTCATCTGCCAAGCCATTCCTCCAGCCCAAATTCCTACTTCTTTTAAGCCGAAATGGAAAAGCCCTTCTTTTCAACAATAAATCAAATTAATTCTCTTAAAACATTTAGCCTGGAGTTACAAATTGTTTTGTTTTGTTTTGTTTTTTGCAGTACTGGGCCTCCATACTAAGCCACCTCTTCACACCTTTTTGAATTTTTTATATCAAGACAGGATCTCGCTAAGTCACTGAGTTGCCCACACTGGCCTCAAATTCAAGATCTCCCTGCCTCAGCCTCCCAGAGTCCTGGGATTACAGGCCTGTGCCACTGCACTGGACTTGGTTGATTCCTCTCTATTTTTTAAATAAATGCAACATATAAACTTTATCTAACAAAAGTAATCGGCCACATCAAATAGGCATTTATATTAAGAGAAAAACTGTCTAGATGAATTGTTTTCTTTTGTTTTGACAGGGCCTCACTCTGTAGCCCAGGCTGGTTCTGAACTCATTGTGGAGCCCTGGCTGGCCTTGGACTCATGGCAATCCTCCTGCCTCAGCCTCCCAGGTCCTGGGATTACAGGCCTGCACCACCACGCCCAGCTTTATGCGGTGCTGAGGAATTGAACCTAGGGCCTGCAAGCACTTTAACCGCTGTGCCATTCCTCCAGCCCATATCTAGTTAAATTTTAAACATCTTACAATAACGTACCTGCACTTGCATTGTGTGTGTTTTGGGGGGGGTTCCTGTTTGGGTACTGGGCATGAAACCCGGGGCCCTGAGCACGCCAGGCAGGAGTTCCACGCGCAGCCCTCCATGTGGACTTAACTGAGCTCTGCTGCCGTGACCAATACGGCTCACGCCCAGTGCGGGTGAAGGCTTTGTCCATGTTTCATGTGTTGGCTGAGTGCTCCCGGATATACCTACGCAGTAAACCTGGAAAGGTCGGAACTGCATGTTGCACGCACACCTCACTCTTGTGGCTCTTTCGGAAGAGCTTGTCTAGAGAGCAGACCACGCTGTCCTGGCCCCTCACTCCCGCCCGGACCAGCCCAGCCGGCTCCGCTGGCCTCAGTTCCTCTCCAGGGCTCTTACGACATCCGGTGGAATAAGTATCTGAGTTCGATTCCTCAGCACCACATAGGCTGGGCATGGATGGCGGCGCCTGTCATCCCAGCACTCAGGAGGCTGAGGCAGGAAGACTGCTGTGAGTCCAAGGCCAGCCTGGGCTCCATAGTGAGTTCGGTCCTATCTTAACAAAAAAGACATCAGTTTGGGGTACTCGTGTGGGAAGTGCTCAGGGTAACACCACGTGCCGGCACTCACAGCGCTCACGAGAGCATGTCCAGGTAGCCGAGTGCCTGTGTGCCAGTGGCCGTCCTGCCGGTGCTCGCAGTGCTCACGACCGCAGGACGCAGGCCAGGCCGCGCGGCGACGCACCTGGATTCCAAGGAACAGCACGAGCACCGCGTGGGGCAAAGGAGGCCGAGGCCTGTGTGCTGACCGCGAACCAAGCCGTCTTCGCTTTTGGTCCTGGGATCGAGCCTGGGTCTTGCTAGGTCACTAAGTTCCCCAGGCTCCCCTCCCGCCTCAGCCTCCCGGAGTGCTAGGATCACAGGCCTGCATCACTAGGACCAGTTCAAAACAAATTTCTCACTTTCAATGTCTCAAGGTGGGCGTGGTGGCCCACTCTTGTAATCTCAGCACTGGGAAGGCTGAGGCAGGAAGATTGTCTTGAGTCCAAGGCCAGCCTGGGCTACTTACATAAGGACCAGCCTGGACTACAGATGAGACCTTGTCGCAAAATAAATAAATAAATAAATAAATAAATGAAATAAAATAAAATAAGTAAAGTTGCTTTTTTTTAAAAAGTACATTTCATTTGCAGCTTCAGCAAAGTCCACACCCTGCACGACTGCTTCGGTGACCTGCACCCTTATCAAACTTTCTAACATGATGCGCTTTTAACGGTGAGATATAAATCCCAGCACTCTGGGAGGCTGAGGCAGGAAGATCACAAGCTGGAGCCCAGCCTGGGCAATTTAGGGACTTAGTGAGACCCTGTCTCAAAAAAGAAAAAGGCTGGGAATCTAGCTGAGTGTGCAAGGTTCAATCCCCAGTGTAGCTGAATAAACAAATGAGTAAAATAAACAAATGGATATGTAAAACACAGGACTATGGACCCCAGCTTTGGGTTCCTCTGACGGATCTAGTCCTGTCATTATGAAACAGGGACCAGAACTCCTTAAGAGTCTGTATTTCCTCACTAAACACTGAACTGAAACCAGACTGAGCCTCCAGCCTCCCTGTGGTTCAAGAGCCCAGGGCGGTGCATTGCCTGGTCACCTGGAATGCCCCGGAGCTGCTCCTGGCCTGACTGTCACATGAGCGAGCCAGGACAGGGCGCACAAAGTCCCTTCCCAACTGGGTCTCAGAGCATTCTCCAGTAGGACAGGTATCGCTGGCTTTGTTCCGTGTGTGTGTGTGTGTGTGTGTGTGTGTGTGTGTGTGACAGAGAGAGAGATTGGGGATCCAGCCTAGGCCCTTCACACTGACCTAAATCCCAACCCATATTTTTGTTTTATTTTGATTTCGAGATAGGGTCTCGCTATCACTAAGGTCACTAAGTTGCCCAGATGGTGCTTGAACTTGTGGCCCTCCTGCCTCAGCCTCCCAGAGTGCGGAGATGACGGGCCTGTACCAGGCACGGAATCCATCATTTATAAATTCCCCAGTCCAGGGTGTCCTGTGAGATGCTGTGCAACACACAACCACAAGCCTGGCAGTGTGGCACAGTTCACCCCCAGTCCCTCGGTTTCCACGGCTGGGCCGTCTGCATAGCACTCCAGGGCTGAGGGCACAGGGTAAGGGCCGTGCTCCCGCTTGGATCCTCTGCTATGTGTGGCCAGTGTCTCTTGCAGCAGAGAACCAGGCCCTGCTTCCTGGGACCTTGCTGGGGGCCACCCTGAGGCCTTGGCCCCCTGTCCCCGGGGGTCTGCCCTGCCGGAAGCTGTGCACACCCGGGCAGTGCAGCTTTACCAGGGAGGGGCCACGTCTCTCGTGCTAGGTGGGCCAGCCACTTTCCGTGGCTGGGACACAATGGCTGATGCCCATAACTCAGAGCAGATAGGCTTACTTGGTTTCAGGGTCCCCCCCATGGGCCCACGGGTGCTGGCTGGCTCCAGAGCAGGAGCACCATGTGGAGGAACGCTGCGCGGCGCAGGAGGCCAGGGCCAGCTGCCATCCCCAGGCCTGGCATGCCTGCCCGCCTGGATCCCAGCACTCAGGAAGGCGAGCCCCGTCTCAACAACTCAGTGACCTGGTGGGACTGTTTCAAATAAACAGTAAGAAGCAGGCGGAGGGCACCCTCGGTTTCCCACCCCCTCTGACGAGCAGAAGCCTCACCCTCCTCCCTCCCTCGGTCCGTCCGTGCGTCCTTCCTTCTCCTTCTGTATTTTTCCCAATAAAGTGTTCTTCTCACAACCTGCAAACCAAGTGGCGGGACGTAGCTCAGTGGAAAACCCTAGGTTCACCCCCAGTACCACAACAAAGCAAGACAGAAGCCAGGCGTGGTGGCACAGGCCTGTCATCCCAGCACTCAGGAGGCTAAGGCAGGAGGATGGCTGTGTGTCTGAGACTAGCTTGGGCTCCATAGTGAGTTTGGGACCAGCCTGGACTACAGAGCAAGACCCTGTCTCAAAAAAAAAAAAAAAAAATCAGAACAAAAGAAGGGTCTGGGGCAATAGCACCACCTGCCCAGAGAGCCCGAGGTAGAGCTGGATTCCCCAGTATCACGTCATAGCTAGGCGTAGCAGTGCATGCCCGTAATCCCAGTACTCTTAGGAGGCTGAGGCAGGAGAATTGCCCAGAGTTCAAGGCTGCCCTGAACTACAGAGAGAAACCTGGTCTCAAAAAACAAAAACAAGCAAAATCGGACAACCCAACACATACAGCACCCAGTCCCCTGGGTAGCTCCCCCACCCACTCAGGCTGGCACTCACACAAGGTTTTCACCTGTTGGACAAGTGCAGCCAGGGGCTGGAGAATAACTCAGCACTTAAAGCGCGTGCCTAGCAATGTCAGGACTCGGAGTTCGATTCCCAGGCACCACGTTCACCCGGCATGGCCGCACAAGTGTAGGACTGCGTATCTACCTAGCTAGAGGCCGCAGGTCCGGCCCACTCTGGAGGGGAGGGGTGATGTGTGGAGAGAAGGGAGCTCAGGGAACACACCAGGCACTGATGGGCACCAGTGGGTGCTGAACTGTGGCTTTTCCTCCGTACTTACAGCCACACTGACAGAAGCACATCTCTGGAATTTCCACATGACTGTGGCTCTGTCCTGTCCCCACAGCTCCAGCCTCAAGGCATGCGGCCTCCTGTCCCGGTCAGCCGCGCTGGCCGCCTGGCTGACACGCAGCCTTTGCACTCAGTGGTCACGCTGTCTGCTGCACACTGCCCCCAGCGATCCACGGGCTCCCTCCATGGCTGTCTTTAGGCCTCTGCTGAAAGGTCACCCGGATTGGGCTCGGTGGCACAGGCCTGTAACCCCAGCACTGTGGGAGGCTGAGGCAGGAGGATCCCAAGCCTGGGCAACTTAGGCCCTATCTAAAACCAAAACTAAAAATGAGCTGGGAATGTAGCTCAGTGAGAAGGCCTCGAGCGCCATCAAGATGAACAGGAGAAAAGACGCGCACAGAGGGAAATCACACAATGTGGTTACCTAAGGCAGCTATATTCGGGGACTTCTTCACACTTCCTGGTTTTGTTTGATGTTTTTTGTTGTTTTTTTGGAGGCAGGGTCTTACTCGGTAATACAGGCTAGTTCTGAGCTGACTATGTAGTCCAGGGTGGCCTAGAACTCATGGCAATCCTCCTGCCTGAGCCTCCTAAGCGCTAGGATTACAGGCATGTGCCACCATGCCCAGATTATGTTAGTGCTGGAGAACAGAACACAGGCCCTTGGGCTGCTAGGCAAGTGCTTTAGCCACTAAGCGATCGTCCAGCCCCTTTTAATCACTTCTTGATAGAGGAAAAGAGAGAGGTGTGGGCAATCATCGGAGAGAAAGAGTGGGTCCTTGCATTGCCCAGTGGCACAAGCCTGTACCCAGCAGTCTGGGAGACTGAGGCAGAAGGATCACAAATTCAAGCCCAGCCTGGGCAGCTTAGCAACTAAGTGAAACCCTGTCTCAACATTTAAAATTTAAAAAAAAAAAATTCTTTGTTTGGTACTGGGGATCGAGCCGAGGTAGGGCCTCTGCACTGAGCTACATCCTGGGCCCATTCTTACTTTTTATTTTTTTGAGATGGAGTTTTGCTCTGTAGTCCAGGCTGGTCCTGAACTCACTATGTAGTCCAGGCTGGTCTTGAACACACAGCAGTCCTCCTGCCTCAGCCTCCTATGTGCTGGGATTACAGGTGTGTGCTCAGCTTTCTTTATTTTGAAACAAGGTCTAAGTCATTAAGTTGCCTAGGCTGGGCTGGAACTTGGGATCCTCTTGCTTCAGCCTTTCCACAGTGCTGGATTACAGGCCTATGCCAGAAGTCCTGCCAAAAAAAAAAAAAAATACACACACACACACACACACACACACACACACACACACACACACACGTGGTCTGGAAGAATAGCTCAGCAGTGAAAGTATTTGCCTAGGAAACACAAGTCCCAGGTTCAGTTCCTCAATACCACATAAACCAGGTATGGTGGTGCACATATAATCCCAGTACCTGGGAGGCTGAGGCAGGAGCATTGCCTGTGTTCAAGGCTGGCCTGGGCTACACAGTGAATTGAGGATCAGCTTGGACTATACAGAGTGAGACCCTGTTTCAAAAAAGAGAGAAAAAGATTTTTAAAAAGAGCCAGGGACGTAGCTCAGAGCAAAGACCAGGGATTCAAGCTTCAGTGCTACACACATACGAGAAAGAGAGAGAGAGAGAGAGAGAGAGAGAGCAGACCCAGTAGAGTGAAATTAATTTGCAAGTGGTGTTCTTTGGACTCTGAGTGAGCTTTAGATATACACTATCTTGTGACGAAAGTCCATCCAGGTGGGGCCACAGCCCTCAGTCCTGTTCTGTTACAGAGCACGGAGTTTCAAGGGGGACTGTGCTTCTCCTTGGCGGGTCCTGCCTAGGCCAGAGAAGGGGACAGCAGAGTCATCCCTCAGTCCCTGCAGCTGGAGGCCGGAGGAAGGAAGGAAGCAAGTTCCCACAGCCTTGGTGAAAACCTGAAATTCTCACTCAGGATAGAGGGGTCAATGCACGACAAATGGGACAATGTCCCAGCATTCAGAAAGAAAAGACAAGGGCTGGAGGAATGGCTCAGCAGTTAAAGTGCTTGCCCAGCAAATGCTAAATACCCGAGTTCGATTCCCCAGCACCACATAAGCTAGTATGGTGGCACATGCCTGTAATCCCAGCACTCGGGAAGCTGAGACAGGAGGATTCCCTTGAGTCCAAGGCTAGGCTGGGCTCCATCCTGCGAGTCCCTGTCTACAAAAAAAAAAAAAAAAAAAAAAAAAAGGCCAGAGGGCAGCTTCCTGACATCAGCCAGAAACAGATGACTTTTTTTTTTTTTTTAAAGAGACTGGCACTTGAACTCAATTTTGATCTGAAGACCAGGTCTCACTAAGACTCTGGCTGCCCAGGCTGAGCCTCAACTTGTGGACTTCCTGCCTCAGCCTGCCAGAGTGATGGGACGACAGGCATGCGCCATCACGCCTGGCTAGATTTCTCTGTGCCGCCTTGACCCTGCTCTGCCCAATATTCTGTTTACTGACTTGAAAGTAGCCACCCAGGGGACAAGATTTCCTTGCTACGAGGGACATCCGGGTCCTGCAGGTACAGCTGGGGCACACTTTCTGTTGTTTTTTTGAGACAGGGTCTCGCTCTACGGCCCAGGCTGGTCCTGAACTCACTATGGAGCCCCGGATGGCCTTGGACTCACGACAATCCTCCTGCCTCAGCCTCTCAAGTGCTGGGATTACAGGCGTGTGCGACCACGTCTACTTTCCATGGTAGCCGGCAATCAACTCAAGGCCTTGCACCCCTTGGGCAAGCTCTCTAACAGGGGAGCTGATCCTCCAGCCCCAGGGTGCAGTTTCTGTTGCCAGCAATCCTTCCCAGAGGTGGGGACACTGCCCCCTAGTGTCCTATCTCAGTCCCTGCGTTCAAAGCGGCAGAGGGACGGCAGACTCACACAATCCCTGGTTTCTGTCGTTGCCCTACCGCTCACTAGAGCCTTTAATGCCCCCTGAAGGCCTGTGGGGCTTAGGCTCCAGCTCGGCGGCCCTGGCAGCTCTCACTGGTGGAGCATGGCGGGGCCCTCTAGCCATGGGGGGACGCACCTCAAGGCAACACTGGGGCCCTGGCCCTCCTCTTCATCTCCCACTTCCCAGCTGCCTTGAGGGGAGACGCTCTGCGCCACCACCTGCTCCCTTACGGGGTGCTGTCTCCCCCCACCCTGAGGCCAGAGGGGCCAAGGACCCCGGACTGGAGCCACCGAAACCGCGAGCCTCAGTTTACCTCCCTCTTTTGCTGACGTCCTTCACACCAAGCTACATTCCTACCCATTCTCAGTTGTGATGTTGAGACATGGTCACTTACTTCATATTTGTCAGTAATATGTGAACCTTTTAAAAATTTAATTTCTTCTTCTGTACTGGGGATGAAAGCCAGGGCCTCGTGCACGCCAGTCAAGTAAGTGCCGCACCCCTGAGCTACATCCCCAGCCTGACGTGATCTGCGGACTTCCTACCTCAAAACAGGAAATGGAGTTCCCCTGCCCCCATCCTTCCATTTTCCATGCTCACAACGTGTACATAACAATATTTGTTAAATAAATAAATTACCCGGGCTGGGCTTGAACTTGTGATCCTCCCGACTCAGCCTCCCGGAGGGTGGGAGAAGAGGCCTGGGCCACCCGCCTCTCTCGTAGTTGATTTATTTCAGGTGCGTGTGACAGTAACGGAGGTTGGCTAGCACGAAGGGGACCTCCCGTCCTCCGCTCCAGGAGCCAGGGCGTAAGAGCAGGTTCAGAAGGACACTTGGCCTCTGTCCCTGTCGCTAGCCGGCAGGGCAGGAACACTGGGAACGTCCCCAGGCACAGGGTGTTTGCTGTTCTCTATCGAGCCGGACTTTATGTCTCAGAACCCGGGCTGGGCGCCAGAAAGAGTGGCAGAGAGCTGGAAGTTTCAGCCCCGCCCACAGCCTGTGGAAAGGAGGGGCTGCCTCAGCTTGAGGAGGACACACTGAGTTGAGTGGAGCCACTGCTGGAGGTGAACAAGAGGGGTGCCTGCCAGAGGAGCTCCCTGCCTGCCTCCTGGCTCTCCCAGCTGCTGGTTCCTCACTTGTACTTTGTAATAAGTCTTGGGGGGGGGGGGGGGGGAATTGGCACAGAGTCACAAGGCCTTGAGTTTGATTCCCCAGCACCATACAGGCCAGGTGTGGTGGTACATGCTTGTAATCCCAGCATTGGGGAGACTGAGGCAGGAGGATTGTCTGAGTCCAACGCCAGCCTTGGCTCCATAGTGAGTTGAGGACCAGCCTGGGCTACAGAGTGACACCCTGTCTCAAAAAACAAAACAAAACAAAAAATAACGGGGGCTGGAGGGCAGGCACTGTGGTTAAAGCACTTGCTGAGCAAGCACACCCTGGGTCCTGGGTTAGATTCCCCAGCACCGCATAAACTGGATGTGGTGACGCACACCTGTGATCCCAGCACTTGAGAGGCTGTGACAGGAGGATTGGTGTGAGTCCAAGGCCAGCCTGGGCTCCACCGTGAGTCAGGAGCAGCTTGGACTACAGAGCGAGACCCTGTCTCAAATAGAGAGAGAGAGGGAGAGAGAGAAGAAAAAAATTAGGAGGGGCTGGGTCGCAGCTCTGTAGTTAGAGTACTTGTCTAGCATGTGCAAGGTCCTGGGTTCGATCCCCAGCACCACACAAAAACTAGCCAGGTGTGGTGGCCTATAACCCCAGCACTTGGGAGGCTGTGGCAGGAGGATCCCAGGTTTGAGCCCAGCTTGGGCAATTTTGGAACTTAGGGGGACCCTGTCTCAAAATCAAAACTAAAAGTGAGCTGGGGATGTGGCCCAGCGTGAAGGCCCCGGGCTCAGTCCCTAGTACCACGAGGAAACAGCACAACAAAAACACACAAACAAACAAACAAGAGCCTGTGGCCTCAGGCCTGCTCCTTATTGTCCCCACGTGGCTGCAAGCTCTCTCTGCTCTGGTCATTGCTTCCCTCCTTGGTGACACACAGTGGGGGACACCTTTCCTGCTCCAAGTGACAAGGCTGTTGAAGTCAACACAAAAGCCAAAGATTGATCATGACACTGCTTCACTTTTTTCTGTTTGTTTTTGAGACAGGATCTTGCTCTGCAGCCCACGCTGGTCCTGAACTCACTGTGTAGCCCAGGCTAGCCTCAAACTTAGGGCAATCCTCCTGTCTCAGCCTCCCAAGTGTTGGGTTCTGGCATGGGCCACTATGCCTGGTTTATCTGTGGAATGAAGCCCACCTGTGCCTGCTATACAAGCTCTTTAGCCCATGGGCTGTGCCCCTGCCACCCTGCCGGCTCTCACGCTCTCTCCGCTCTGTGGCACTGGGGGTTGAATCCAAGGCCCACACATCTGTACGTCCCCTGGCCCCCCTTGATATTTCTTATTTTGAGTCAGGATCTCACTAAGTTGCTCAACTGAAAAAAAGAAGGTTGTTAAATTGCCCAAGCTCAAGATCCTTCTGCCTCAGCCTGCTAGAATATATATATATAATTTTTTTTGAGATAGTCTCATTGTCATCCAGGCTGGTTCTGAACTTGCTGTGTAGCCCAGGCTGGACTCATACTCACAGTAACCCGCCTGCCTCCGCCTCCCAGAGTGCTGGGATGACAGGTGTGCAGTTGTAAAATACAACGCATGGGGGAAAGTGTTCAAGAGATGTGAACATTGGGAGTCATCATAAAGCCACACGCACCTCACCAACACCCCAGACGAGAATAAGAACAGCAGCCGCAGCAGCAAATATGGAGGAACAGCACAGTGGTTAGAGAGCTCGCCTTGCAAGTGCACAGCTCTGAGTTCGATTCCCCGACGCTACATAAGCTGGGCGTGGTGGTGCACGCCTGTAATCCCAGTACTGGGGAGGCTGAGGCAGGTGGATTATCCTGAGTCCAAGGCCAGCACTGGCTACATAGTTAGTTCAGGACCAGCCTGGGCTACAGAGCAAGACCCTGTCAAGAAAGAAAGAAAGAAATGAAAGAAAGAAAAAGAGAGTTCTTGCCAGGCAGGTGTGGTGGTGCGGGCCTGTAATCCCAGCACTCTGAGAGGCTGAGGCAGGAGGATCGCCCAGTTGGGCAATGTGGCAACTTAAGGAGAGCCTCCCTCAGAATGAAACTAAAAAATGAGCTGGATGTAGCTCAGTGCAAAGGCCCTGGGTTCGAGCCTAGCATAGCACACAGGAGTGGCTCCCAACTCTGTTCTTTCCCTAGCACTGACAAGTGAACCCGGGGCCTCTCCCATACCAGGTGTGCACATGCCCGCCGAGCCGCGGTGGTGCCCAGCCCTTTTTGAGACCAGGTCTCACTAAGATGCTCAGCCTGGCCTACGACTTGTGTGCATATGTTAGTGGAGACAGCCGAGTGCCTTCCCACGCAGCGACATCCCCAGCCGACTTTTTAGTTTTGATTTGAGACAGGGCCCGCTAAGACGCCCAGCGGGACCTGCAGCCTGCGGCTCAGCCTCCGGGAGTGCGGGCCTGCGGGGCTGAGTCAGCGGCCCACTGCCTTTATGGCATGACTTGTCCCAACTAGGGTCACATGTGTAGGTTTCTGTTCTTCCTTCTTGCATCTGGCCCGCACCCCCTTTCAGTCTCAAAAGCATCTGCGCAATTCCCTTATGCTTTCCTGGAAAACGGGAGCGCTGCGTTTCTAATCTCTTCCTTTTCTTTCATTTTGCAGCACTAGGGACTGAGCCTGGCCTTGCACCAAGCTCCAACCCTAGCCCTGTCTTTTATTTTGAGTCAATGTCCTTCTAAAGTGCTCAATTTGGCCTCAAACTTGTGATCCTCCTGACTCAGGCTCCCTGTAGCAGGATTACACGTGTCTACCATGCCTTACTATAAATTTTAATTCTGCCCTAATTCTGGGACAGCAGAAGACTGGCTCTGAGGAGGTGTGGATACGCAAGACGGAATGCTGTGGAAGCTTCCACCTGGTGGTGGGGTGATGGGAACACTGGTTTCCCTACCTACCGGGGGCTCCTCACCCCTGGGTAGGGTGGATCCTGGACCCTCTCTGAAACAGCAGCTGGCAGGGCCCCACTTCGGTGCTAGAGAGGTCGTGGGGAGGGAGAGCTCAGGGTAATGTCACCAAGTGTATAAATGATTGACTGTGAGGGCTGGAGGTGTGGCTCAGCAGTTAAAGCACTTGCCTAGCAACCGCTAAGTCAAGTGCTAAGTACTAGAGTTCGATTCCCCAGCACCACATGAGTCCATAGGCCAGCCTGGGCTCCGAAGTGAGTTCAGGACCAGCCTGGGCTACAGAGGGAGACCTTGTCTCACAACAAAAAAAGACTGACTGACTGTGAGCTGTAGCAAGACTCCATAATTAGCTTGTTTGACAAATTATATTTTTTGAGACAGGGTCTTATTTTGTAGTCCAGGTGGTCCTGAACCCACTAAGTAGTTCCAGCTGGCCTCAAATTCATGGCAATCCTACCTCAGCCTCCCGAGTGCTGGGATTACAGGGATGTACCACCTTCACAAATTGTACTTCTAAAGCCAAACTACTTTTTTTTTGAGGTAGGGTCTCTCTGTAGTTCAGGCTGGTCCTGAACTCACTATGTGAACTCATAGCTATTCTCCTGCCTCAGCCTCCCAAGTGCTGGGATTACAGGAATGTGCCACCATGCCCAGTTTATGTGGTGCTTGGGAATCAAACTCAGGGCCTTGTGCTTGCTAGGCAAGGACTCTAACCACTGTGAGATTCCTCCAACCCTCTAAAGTCAAACCATACAGACATGGTGGCACATGTCTGTAATCCCAAAACTCTGGGAAACTGAGGTAGGAGGACACATTTAAGTTCAGCCTGGGAAATTTAGCCAGACCTTGTCTCAAAACAAAAGAACAGGTCATGGATGTAACTCAGTGGAAGGGCACTTGATTCAATCCCTACTAACTACATCAAAAACAAAACACAATTTTTTTTTTTTTTGTCTTGCTCTATAGCCCAGGCTGGTCCTGAACTCCCTGATGTAGCCCAAGCTGGCCTTGGACTCAGGACAATCCACCTGCCTCAGCCTCCCGAGTACTGGAATTACAGGCTTGTGCCACCACGCCCAGCTTTACGAGGTGCTGGGGAATCATACTTAGGGCCTTGTGCTTGCAAGGCGAGTGCTTTAACCACTGCGCCATTCCTCCAGCCCAAAATTTCTTTTCTTCACTTTTCTTCCCCCAGTGCTGGGGATTAAACCCAGGGCCTCACACACACTAAGCAGGTGCTGTCCCTGAGCGCCACCCCAAGCCCCAGAAGTTCCTTGTACAGAACAGATGTAACACAGATTGTACTTTGGCTTTAAACATTAGAAGTTTCTCAGACCGCTGCCGAAGAGTAGCGGTCACGGTCACGCGGTTTGGAGCAGTCTGCAGCCACAAAGCCAGCCCAGCCCAGGGCAAGTAGGGTACCTGCCCACCACACACACACACCAGGACTTCAGTAGGGGCAGGAGAACAAGGACATTTCTCTTCAGCCACTTAACAAACTTTCTTTACTCCAGTCCTTGACTTTTTAAAAATTGAGACAGTCTCGCTCTGTAGTCCAGGCTGGTCCTGAATTCACTATGGAACCCAGGCTGGCCTTGGACTCATGGCAATCCTCCTGCTTCCGCTTCCCCAGTGCTGGGATGACAGGTATGCGCCGCCACACCCAGCTTATGTGGTGCTGGGGAACTGAAACCAGGGCCTTGCGCTTCTAGGCAAGTGCACCTACTGCGCACACCTACTGCGCCTTTCCTCCAGCCCCGTCCTGCGTCCTGCACGGTGCATCTACTCCAGTGACAGCGTCCTCTCCCTGCCCCGGCTCCTCGCCACTGCATCGCTCCCAGGAGGAAGAGGGTTCTCAGCCAACCTGAATCAGCAGCGGTGGTGACGCTGAACTTGATGCATGGGAAGTGGCTGCAAAGCCTGTCCAGGGAGCCCTTCCTCACTTTGGCTCTGTATGAATGACTTTATGTAACAAGTTCTGAGTTTCCTCATGCTAGAGTGACCACTGGTGGCATACTGGCTCAGCCCACATCTTGTCTGTTTTAGGATTTAGAGCTTTTGCAGTTGCAATCTTTCTTGTCATTTTTGTTTTCAAAACGAAACATCCCATAACCAAGAGAGGTGGCACAGGCCTGTCATCCCAGTACTCCAGGAGGCTGAGGCAGGAGGACTGCAAATTTAATCCCAGCCTGAGCAACGCAGTAGTAATTTACCAAGACCCTGTCTCAAAAATTTAAAAAGGGTGGCGAATGTAGGTCAGTGCGAGGGCACGGGGTTCGGTGGACCTCAGCACTCCTGGACCCCGGGCACAGGCCTGGAATCTTGACACTCTGGGAGGCTGAGGCAGGAGGATCGAAAGTTTGAGCTGTAAGTGACATGTAGCAGTAGAGTGGCACATTTTCAGGATAATGGTGACCTCTCGTTTTTGTGGGCTTTACCCCCATGTGACTGTGGATAAAGAGGAGTGGGAGGAGACACAAAGGCCACGTCCCTGTAACCTTCCTGGCCCTGAAATGATCCCTCAGATTTCATCCGAAAGGTCGTGAACTCTGCCTATAAAAGAGGCAGAGGGAGGGTCTTGCAGACCAGAGATAAAAGCCCCGCCTGCCACATTTCGGGGCGCTGCTTTGCCTGTGTGGTGAGGCGTGCACGTGTCTTGCACTGTATCAAAGTTCCCTGTACTCCGGGCCTCTGTCCTTCCCTTGCTGGGACATCTGAATCCCTTGGAGTCATTTACAGCAGAGTCCAGCCTAAGCAACTCAGTAAGACTCTATCTTGACCTTAAAAAAAATTTTTTTAATGGGTTAGGGACAGCAGGAAGGGCCCTGGGCTCAATCCCTAGTACCAAAAAAAAAAAAAAAAAAAAAAAAAAGAAAAAGAAAAAGAAAAAAAAAAGGCAAAGAACAAAAATGCAGGCCTATTCCTCGGGTTCAGTAAGAGTTGATCTTGAACCTTGGCTTGCAGGTGGAAAGAGGAGGGACCTGAAGCAGGAAGCTGGGTGGGGCATGTGGGACAGAGGGCTGCATACAGGACTGAAGCCAGCCACAGGGACTGCTGCCAGGGCCGGAGCCCCAAGGCTCACGGGAGCTGGCAGGACAAGGTACTCAGAATGGCAGAGTCCACCGTGGAAGATCCCGAGCTGCTGCCTGTGGCCAGTGGGTCCCTGCTGAGGCAGCGTGGCCATCTCTCCCTGTCCCATGCAGCACAGACATATATGCAGTAAGTTTGTCACCAGGAAGGCAGCCCTCTGTCCCTCGTGTAGAAGGGCAGTGACCTCCGGGACACTCCTTAAGTACCCAGGGAACTCCCACTAAGTAGTGAGCTATGAGCAAATAGCCCGTAAGTCCACAAGAGCAGGGATGCGGTCCCCCTCCGGAGGGAAATGCCGGATGTCCCCACCACAGCTCACTGTGTTCTCCCCCGGCACCTTCAGACAGTACCAGGCCTACAGCGGGTGCCTCGCCCCAGGAGCAAGGAGCTGGCCTGGCGGGGAAACGTGAGGCCTGGATAACAAGAAATGACAGATGATGGGGTAAAATTAATAGAGCAGTCAAGAGAATGAGGGCCTTCCCTCGAGGCACAGGCAGGCAGGACCCCTCTGCTGGCAACGAAGGGCACCGGCTCTGTAAGAGCTGAAGAATAGGGTGCAGGGAGCCTGGGGTCCCCAGGGTCTGGTGTTCCAGACCTTGACTGAATCCCATTACAGTACAAGAGCTGTGGGAGGGGAGGGGCAGCCCCTCACCTGTGCCTTTTTTTTTTTTTTTTCCCAGTACCGGGGATTGAAGAACCCTGGGTCTTTGCACTGAGTTACATACTCACCTCAGGCTGGTCCTGAATTCACTGTGTAGTCCAGGCTGGCCCCGAATTTATGGCAATCCTCCTGCCTGGTGCTGTAATCCTAGTACTCTGAGGCATGAGGATCACGAGTTCAAGCCCAGCCTGGGCGACTTCATGGGAACTTTTCAAAATCAAAAATAAAAAAGGGCTCTGATGTAGCTCAGTGTGAAAGTGGCTAGAGCTCAATCCCAGTATCACACAGAGAGACAGTGAGAGAGAGAGAGAGAGAGAGAGAGAGAGAGAGAGAGAGAGAGAGGAGGATGAGGGGGGGCGCCCTTCCACTGTAAGCACACCCCAGATCACCTACAATACTCTTCCACTAGGCTCTGCCTCTTAAGGCTTCCAGCACCTCCCCACAGAGCAGAGCGGGGACCAAGCCTTTGACAGATCGGCCTCTGGGGAATATTCCAGATACAAACTCTAGAAAAAGGGAAGTCAGATGCCCGCAACACTGTTCAGGCTGTGTCAGGTTGTGCCAGGCCTTTCCCCATTGTCCCCAACTTTTTTTCATTCTCCATATTTCTGGGTATGCTTATATGTGGGGCAGGGTGCTGGGATAGGGCCCTGAGTTATATCTCCAACCTATTTTTATTTTTACTATTTATTTATTGAAATAGAGTCTTATTCCATAGTCCAGATCTTGAACTCACTATGTAGTCTACACAGGCTTCAAACTCATGGCAATCTTCCTGCATCAGCCTCCTGAGTGCTGGCATTACAGGCATGTACCACCATGCATGCCTAATTTTTATGTGGGGGTTGGGGGGGTTGAACCTGAGGCCTTGTGCCTGCTAGACAAGGGCTCAAACCACTGAGCTACACCCCTAGCACTATTATTATTACTATTTTTTTTTTTCCTGAGATAAGGTCTTGCTCCGTAGTCCAGGCTAGTCCTGAACTATGTAGCCTAGGCTAGTCTCAAACTCATGGCAATCTTCCTGCCTCAGCCTCTGAGTACTGAGATTACAGGCATGTGCCACCATGCCCGACTTATGTAGTAATGGGGAATCGAACCCAGGGCCTTGAGCTTGCTAGGCAAAATGTCTAACCACTGAAATATGGCCCCAGCCCCAGGCCTGGCTAATTTTCACGTGGTGACAGGGAATCGCGTCCAGGGCCCTG
Organism: Ctenodactylus gundi; assembly: GCA_004027205.1. Classification (NCBI taxonomy): domain Eukaryota; kingdom Metazoa; phylum Chordata; class Mammalia; order Rodentia; family Ctenodactylidae; genus Ctenodactylus; species Ctenodactylus gundi. Next base: position 137,159 of record PVKB01000612.1, read on the forward strand.
CACGTGTTTATGAAGTGCTCTAACCACTGAGCTGTGCCCCTAGCCCTTTATTCATTTTAAATTTCGAGTCAGGGTCTCACTAAGTTGCTAAATTGCCCTGGTTGGGCTTGAACTTGTGATCCTTCTGCCTCTGCCTCCCAGAGAGCAGGAGACACAGGCCTGCGCCACCGGGCCGGCTTCGTTCTCCACCCTAACCTTCCTCGGTGCCGGACCCACTGGGTTCAAGTCCCTGGAGTCCATCACTTGCAACACGCGTCTCTCGCCCCGCGGGCTCCCCGGTAAGACGGGGTTCTCGGGAGGATGCAGGGAGAGGGGCATTTCGCTTACATCAGCACCCGGAACCCACGGAGGAACCCACGGAGTACTCACGAGATGGAGCCTGGCTGTCCCTGTCAACGCAAAGCTCGTGCGACACACGATCATTTATTCACACCACGCCACACTCTAGTCTCGAAGGCGCAACTTCCCCAGGATTCCTCCCGCGATGAGCCATTTCGTTGTTGTTTCGAGGTCCCGGGAGGAAGCGCAGGGCCTCTGTTAACTGCGCCACACCCCCAACCCGTGTTCTGAGTCGTTCGGAGTCTCGGTCGTCCGAGCGGGGCTCGATTTTGCGGTCGTCCAGCGACAGCCGCACCACGCCGGCTAAGAATGGAGCTCGACGCCTGTGTACTCCAAAGCTCCACTTCAGTCCCACGGAACCCACCGACAGCCGTCGCTCGTCTCCTCCCAAGTCCCAGGCGCGACGCCTACACACGCCCACGGTCGCCAGCCGGTGCTCGCAGGCACGCCCCCGGCCCGCCGCTTTCTTCGCCGCGGGCCCCGCGTCCACACTGCCCGCTTCGCTCCCGCGGCCCGGTCCTCCGAGGCCGGCTTCGCGCCGGGCGGGGGCGGGGAGCTCCCAGACTGGAAGCAGCCGCGCGGACTCGGCGCGCTCCCGGAAGTGGGCGGGCGCGCGGCCTTGCGCGTCGCCCCGCAGGAGGCAATCGTAGCTCAGCAGCCAATCGCGTCACGGGGGGAATGGCCAATGGGCGCCGGCCTGGCGTCCCGCTTCCGGCCCGCCCTCTGCTCTGTGGCCCGGGAGGCCAGCCCGCTAGCGGTGCCGCGGAGGCAGCATCTCCGGAGACGTCGGGCCGCTGGCCGCCGGCCGGCCCAGGTAAGTCACGCGCAGCGTCCCCTCCGCAGCGGCGGCAGGATCTTGGCGACGGGAGCGCCCACTGCTCTGGGAAGGTTGCGGGTGCGGGAGGCGGCGGCGCCCCCTCGTCGGCTGCGTTTCCCCGGACACCTACGGGGAGGGGCGGGACCTGTGCACACCTGGAAGATGGCACCCCCGTTCCTCTGCGCGCCGAGTGCCCGGCAGGTGCCGAGTTCAGATGACCCCCCCCCCCCGCCCCAGCCGTAGGACTGGAGCGAGTTGGGAAGGCGATCGCTGCAGAATGGGGTGACGGGGACCTCTGTGGCCACCTTCCCGGGCAGGAGCGGGAGCAAATCTGCTTGTGCTGGGATTAGGGGGAGCAGATGGTCCGGGCCCTGCACTCCGACATATGCCACTGGTGGCAGTGCAGGGGCCCCACCTGTCGCCCAAGTGCAGAAGAAACTGGGAGGCGAGCCAGGCTGATTCAAGGCACCTTCTGCCCGGTGAGGCGGGACCGACCCTGTCCTGGAAAGACTCGCGGCTTCCTTCCACCCCTGTAGACCCTGGGGTCCCTTTCTCTTTCGAGGAGTCCCCGCGCTGAGCAGCCAGCACACTGCCTTAGTGGCCTTCCTGGAAGCAGTCCTAAGGCAGATGCTGAGGAAATAAATGCGTGGGAACTTCCTCGCACAGTGTCGCTCTCTCTACCGCACCTGCCCCCACCGCGCGTGGGTCCTTTGGCCTCTCTACAGGGTCTGTGAATACACTGAGGCGGAAAGCAGATTGTTTTGAAGGTGCTCTGATTTTTTTTTTTTTTCCTGAGACAGGGCCTCGTTCTGTAGTCCGGGCTGGTCTTGAACTCACTATGTAGCCCAGGCTGGGCTTGACACTCAGGATCCTCCCTCCTCAGCCTCCCATAGTGGTGGGATTGCAGTCCACGCCTGACTGAGCAGGCCATCTTAAATCGGGAACAACTCAAATTCATTCGCTAGACGTTATGGGTGAATTAGAGGTTGCGTCTTTGGAAAGTGATCCTGCACTTTTCTCATTTCTGCAAGGCAGAGAAATCCCGGGATTCAGAATCATGGCATTAAGACTCCAACCTGGTGCCCCTCTTCCGCACCGCCCTTCAAAAGTCCCGTGTCCCAGTGCCCAGGGCAGGAAATGCCGTGTGGGAGGCTGGGGATGCATTCTGGCAGAGGCAGAAAGGAGGTATGACTGGTCAAGTGCATTTACTCCAGTCCCCCCTGGCAGGGGAGGATCTCTAAACACAGCTTCCACCAGTGCCCAGAAGGTTCAGTTATGTCTGGGAGGAAATTACTGCTTAGCCGTTTGTCTGAAGGCAAGCGTCAAAGCGATACAACTCAGAGGCTGGCACACCGCTCAGTGGTTAAAGTGCTTGTGTAGCGTGCACTTAGCCCTGGATTTGATTTCCTGGCATCACATAAAAATTAGCCAGGTGGGGTGGTGTAAGCCCACCATCTCAGGACTCAGGAGGCTGAGGCAGGAGGATTGCTGGGAGTTCAAGGCCAGCCTGGGCTACATGCTGTGCTCAGGACCAGTCTAGACTGCTAAGTGAGACCTTTTCAACTCAGCGTGGAGACTGGATCTGACTGAGACTGAGCTACTTGCTTACACATGGAATTGTGGGATATATGTGTGTGTGTGTGTATATATATATATAGAGAGAGAGAGAGAGACAGAGAGACAGAGAGAGAGAGACTGGGTATCCCTCTGTAGTCCAGGCTAGTCCTGAACTCACTATGTAGCCCAAGCAGGTCTCAAACTCAGGCAGTCCTCCTGCCTCAGCCTCCCAAGTGCTGGAATTACAGATGTACACCACCATGCCCAATTTATGTTGTGCTGGGGAATCAAACTCTGAGCCTTGAGCCTACTAGACAAGTGCTTTACCACTGAGCTATTCCTCCAGCCCCTTGTGAGCTATTCTTGAAGGCGATTTTACAATGTTATTTATTATATTTTACTTATTCATCTGTTTGTGGTAACAGGAATTGACATAGGCACAAGTTACATGGCAAGCTTATTCCTATTTTTGATTTTGGGACAGTCTTGCCAAGTTGATAAGTTGCCTAGGCCAGACTCAAACTTGTGATCCTCCTGCCTCAGCTTTTCCAGAATGATGACATGACAGGCCTGCACCACCAGGCCCAGCCATGGTGTGATTTGAAAATAACACCGTAGAGACTGATATTAAAAAAAAGAAAACTTTCTTTTTTTTTTTGGCCAACGAATTTGTGATGATTTTCAAGTATCAGCCAGACTGGAAGATTTCTTTTTCTTTCTTCTCTTTATTTCTTATTTGTTTTTGGCTGAGCTGGAAATGAAACTTGTTTACTTTTTTTAAAGTTTTTTATTAGTATGTATTTGCAGCATGTCATAATGACAATCAACTTGAGATGTTAGTGTGTTTACATACTGTATTTTGTCACTTTTGCTTTGCTCTCCCGTCATGCTGCCTAGCTCCCCCACACTTTCTCTCCTTGTCCACACAATCTGTCTTCTTACTTTCTTCCATCTCTTACTTTTTTTAATGACTTTGTTTTCTCCTGTTAGAGAAACCACGTGATATTTAACTTTCTGGATCTGTTTCATTTCGCCAAGCGTAATGGTCTCAGGGTATATCCATTTTCCTACAAATGGTTCAAATTGATGTATCTTTATGGCAGGGTAGTACTGCGTTGTGTATGTGTACCACATCTTTATCCATCCGTCTGTTGATAGACATATACCAGCTGCTTTCAGGATTTAGCTATTATAAGTTGTGCCATATAAACATAAACCTAGGCCTTATGTGTGCTAGGCAGCTGCTCAGCCACTGAGCTGTGTCCCTGCCCCAGAACTATGCTGTGACCATCCTTACGTCCTCTACCATTATTTATACTGTTGATATTTTATTTATTCTGGAGACAAGGTCTTGCTCGATAGTCCAGGCTGTCCTGAACGCACTGTGTAGCAGAGGCTGGACTTGAATTCACAGCAATCCTCCTGACTCAGCCTTCCAAGTGCTGGGATTACAGGTGTGCACCACCCCCTGTGGCTTATGTGGTGCTAGGGAATTGAACCCAGGGCCTTGCACTTGCTAGGCAAGAGCTTTTTACCCTCTGTCCTGTTCCTCCAGCCCTGTACCATTGACACTTGACTTGCTCTGTCACATCCCGACCCACCAGTGGGGTCCTCAGTTGTGAGGACGTCCCTGAGGTGTCACTGTCCTGGAGCCGTAGCTGTGTCTGGGCCCAGGGTGCAGGCTCGAGGCTGGGGTGGGTGGGGGTGATTATGTTGCACATTGGTTGAACAGCTGGCGGTGCCCAGCACTGTTAGGAAATGACAGGGCCCAGGATACAGGCCAGACAGAAACGGACTTAATTTTTTTTTAAGATGTGGGAGAGAAGTGGCATTGTATGGTAGCAAGTGCTAGGAAATCAGATAACATCATTACCGCTCAGTTCTTATTGGGTACTGGACATTGCTTCTCATAAGCAATCTCACTTAATTTTTACAAGGTAAGCAGGTTACAATTCCTTTCTGATTTTTTTCCTTTGGTGGTGATGGTATTGGGGATTGAACTCAGAGCCTTCACACTGAGCTACATCCCTGTCTCTTATTTATTTTTAAGACAAGGTCTTGCAGAATCACTAAGTTGCTTAGACTGAGCTCAAATTTGTGACTCTCCTGCATCAGCCTCCCAGCATGTTAGGATTACAGGCCTGCACCACCAGGACCTTTCCTTTCTGACCTTTTTCCATTGGGAAATTGGGGCACAGAGAGGTTAGCTAGCTTTCAGTCGTGCTAGGAAGTGCCAGGTTCTTACAGCGTAAGTCTACACAGCTCTGAATATTCTCAGTCACTGAGACAGTGGCCGGAGGACTATTGGCCTGACAGGCAGGAAGGAGGGGTTAGCAGGGTCCTCGGGGCCTGGCCCAGGCACCCGAACACTGGTGCCTGTTGTTGGGGTGCTCCAGAAGGCTGGGCTAACTTCCTGTGTGTCCAATAGGACTGGTCCCTTGGGCGGAGGAGGCCAGTGGTCCAGTGGGAGCACGTCTGTCTGGTTGCTGCGTTTCTCTCCCGTCCTGTCCACTTTCGGTTGGGGTGCTCTCTTCTGCCCTTGTCTTTCTGCCCCTCATTCCACCATCATGTCCTTCTTGACCCTTGCTCCGCTTCATGGTTGTCAGTCTCATTCCCCCCCCGCCCCCCCAGAGCCACTGGCTCAAGCCCACGCGTCTCCTTCCAGATCACTTCCGCCGGGCCTTCCTCAGGCTGCTGGGTCCTGGGTGTGTTGGTCACTTTGCCTTCCCCGGAACAAAATACCTGACACCTGCAGCGGACAGCAGGAGAGGTTTATTTTAGCTCGTGTGTTTGGGCTGGACCGCAGGGTGGGTGAGCCTGGTAGACAGCTGCTCCCCCCTTCCCCCCCCCCCCCCAATTCCATGACAGCCAGGAAGCAGGGAAAGAAGGGAGGAGCCCGGATGGGCACCTCCTTCCAGGTCACCCTGCAGTGACCCCTCCTCCAACCAGGCCCCGCCTCTGAGCTGCAGCACAGTCAGCTGGGCACTCAGGATGGATGAAGCCACCGAGGAGCTCGGTGCCCTGCGATCCAGTCACCTGCCACACAGGGGACTGTGGGGGGCATTTAAGATCTAAATCATACACTGGTGTGTGGCAGGAGCTGGGCAGCCTGCCCAGCCTCCAGACACCCCAGTAACCCTGTTTCCCGGGAGAGTCCCCCAGCCGCACTGGCTGGGTGCTGCCCTGGGGTTTTCCCCCTTTTAGGGGAGGTCCCTGCTCCCATTTTGGATGTAGGAGCTGCCTTGTCAGACTGGGGAATCGAACTCGGGTACTAAGTGCTTAATGCAGCGCTTGCTAGACAGGCTCTTTAACCGCTGAGCCATTCCTCCAGCCCATGCCAGGCTGTCCCCATCCAGTCGCCCTGTTTTGACTCCCTTGGCTCTGGCCACGGCGCACTGGTGCAGTGGGAAGTGTGCTCCTGCCAGACGGCGTCACTCTGGGAGCAGGGGACAGTTGGCGACAGGTTACGTACTCCTAGGGCACAAAGAAAATGGAGAAAGCTGGGCCCGCAGAAGCCTGCAGTTCAGCAATCTGGGAGGCTGAGGCAGGAGGGTCACAAGTTCCAGCCCAGCCTGGACAATTGAGACTGTCTCAGAATGGAAAAAAAAAAAAGGCCTGGGGCTGTAGCTCGGTGTGAAGGCCTTGTGCCCAGTCCCTAGAACTGAGGGCCAGGGAGAAGAAAGGGAAAGACTGAATCAGAATCACTGACCATTACGTTCAAGGAAGCAGTTGTATGGATGTGACTTTTTTCTGGGTATTTTTCTGTATAATTGAAAAAAAGATTTCCTTATAACAAAAAGAAAGGATAGGTAAGCCTAGCCGTAAGCCAGGCCCCGCTTTTGAGCTTCTGATCGGAGCTCTCCTCACCTCACGGCCTAGTAGCGGCCTAATAGCGTAGCAGGCAGGCGTTCCCAGGTCCCCCTCCCAGCCCTAGCCACCCCATACCCCCCCTCTATGGAGCAGCGCGCTGACTCTTACCCCGTCGCCCCTCCAGCCGCGGCACCATGCCGGCCTCTACGCTGTGGGCTGTGGACCTCTTCGGCAGAGTGTACACCCTGTCCACGGCCAGCCAGTACTGGGAGTTGTGCAGAGACGCCCAGCTGGAGTTCAAGCGGGTCAGCGCGGCCCTGCAGTGCTGCTGGGGCATTGCCTGTGACAACCAGGTCTACCTGTACGTGTGTGCCAGTGATGTCCCCACCCGCTGCCGAGAGGAGGCCTATGAGAACCAGGTAGCAGCCCACATGTGTTGGCAGTTGCTGAGGGGATCAGTACCCAGGGACAGGATTAAAAGGAGCTCAAAGCCTGGCATGGTGATACTATGGGCATGTAATCCCAGCCCTCTGGGAGGCTGAGTCAGGAGAATCACAAGTTCCAGTCCAGCCTGGGCAACCTAGCAACTTGGTGAGACTAGATCTCAAAACAGGAAATGAAATGGGTTGGGAATGTAGCTCAGTGTGAAGGCTCTGGGCTCCATCCCCAGTACCACACCCACATACCTGCGTGCGTGTACACACACACACACACACACACACACACACACACACAACTGTTTCCCCATGCACGCAGAGCTGGTGAAGCAGAGCCCTAGCCCTTATGTTGGCTCTTGCCCCCATACCATTGAGCATCTGTGGACTGGAGCCTGGGTTGTGTCTTTACCACTGAGGTCTGGGAAAAGTCCCCACAGCGTGGATTTTAGGTTTCTAGGAACCTTGGGTGGCTTGAACCTTCCACCATCTTGCCCCTTGGAGTGCATGGCCGTGGTGGGTTCCCACAGTGATACACTGGCTCCTGATGAAACAAAAAATGGGGTCCAATTTTTTCAAAGTACTGGGGTTGGGAGCTGGAGGAATGGTTTAGAAGTTAAAGTGCTCGCTTAATAAGTGCTAAGTCAAGTGCTGTGTACCTGGGTTCGATTCCCCAGCACCATATAAGCTGGGCCTGGTGGCGCATGCCTATAATCCCAGCACTTGGTAGGCTGAGGCAGGAGGATTGACTTGAGTCTAAGGCCAGCCTGGGCTCCAAAGTGAGTTCCGGACTAGCCTGGGCTGCAAAGTGAGACCCTGTCTAAAAAAAAAAAAAGAGAGAAAGAAAGTACTTGGGTTGGAACCCAAGGCCTCTGCACTGTGCTACATCCCTAGCCCATTAAAACCCTTTTTTTTTTTTTTTTAAATTTTGAGACAAGGTCTTGTAAGTGGCTAAATTGCTCAGCACCTTACATTCTCCTTGCTGGAACACAGTACCCAACACCCACAGTTTAAGAAAGGAAAGGTTTGTTTTAGCTTACAGTTTCAGGAGGTAGCAGTTCACTCACGGGCAACTGGCAGTCATGGAAGGCTTCGGGGGCAAACCGCTGTTACGGCATCACAGGGGGAAGGATTGGGGCTTGGGGAGAAGCCTGGCAAGAGCTAACCCTTCCAGACTACACACTCAGCAAGCCCTCACACCCTGGGTGACACCCCTCCCAACCAGGCTCCACCTCCTAACCCCGTGTGAAATCCATGAGGCCCATAGACAATTCCCAGCATCCAGATACATGAGGCCTTTGTGAAACTCCAGGTCCAAGCCATAACACCCAAGTTGGGCTCGAATTTGTGGCTCTCCTGCCTCAGCCTCCCAGAGTGCTAGGATCACAAGCCTGTGCCACTGGCTCTTGATGAAGGGCCCAGGGAAAGGGGGTCTGTGGTCCCTGAATCCTAGGCAGGCTTTGCCCTGTTTCTCTCCATGGAAGTGAGCAGGAGGGTTGTGGCATCCCTCCTAGGCCCCTCCTGTTGGGCTCAGACCTAAGGTTATCTCTGTGTCCCTGGCCCCAGCGCTGGAACCCCATGGGTGGCTTCTGTGAGAAGCTCCTGCCGAGTGACCGCTGGCCGTGGAGTGACGTGAGTGGGCTCCAGCCCCGGCCACTGGATGGGGTGGCGCTGCCCTCACCCCACTGGGAGTGGGAGTCTGACTGGTATGTGGACGAGAACTTCGGCGGGGAGCCCACCGAGAAAGGGGTAGGTGACCTGGGGGCTGGGGTGGGAACGCAGCAGGCCGCCCGGGATTAGGGTTGGTGTGTGCAGCTGGCCGCAGCCTGCCCCGGTCTCTGCTTGCTGTGGTTTGAGCATTCAGGACATTGTCAGCTCCCTTCTTCCTCTCCTGCCCACCGCGAGAGCCTCACAGAGCCCCCACCTTGGCATTGCAGGGGTGGACCTACGCCATCGACTTTCCTGCCACCTACACAAGAGACAAGAAGTGGAACTCGTGTGTGCGGCGGCGGAAGTGGATCCGGTACCGGAGATATAAGTCCCGGGATGCCTGGGCCAAGGTCCATGTGGTGTGTGTGTGTGTGTGTGTGTGTGGAGGAAGGCTGGCAGGGTCCCCAGCCTGAGGGGGACTGGGACAAGCCATACTGCTGGTCCCTTCTTGTGGGAGGTGGCCATCCAGGGAGTGAAGCCAGATCAGGTGGGGGACCAGGAAGCACAGAACTTGTCCCCAGGGCTGGGCCTGGGGACACAGGCCTATAATCCCAGCTCTCCGGTTGGCTGGGGCAGTTGGAACTGATCACAGTTTCAGCCTGGCCTGGGTAACTGATGGCTTAGTAAGACTCTGTCTTAAAAAAAAAAAAAAAGATGGGTGGTGTGGGGAGGTAGGTCAGTGTGGAGGCCCTGAGTCCAATCCTTAGTACTAGAAAGAAAAAGAGTTTGTCCTGACCCAGACCTCCCTTCCCCCACCAAGGGGCCCACATCAGGCTCCAGTACTATTCCTGTGACCTGAAGAGGCACCCAGAGACCAGCTCAGGGACAGGAATCCTGGGCTGGGGTTCTTCTGTGGCCCCTGGAGGGAGGGGACTCACTTGGCTTTCTGTGGGGTTGGGAGGAGCCAGGACAGCAGGGCTATGGCCATGAGCCTGAGAACAAGCACTGGAAAGCCCAGAGGGGCCCACGGCTGGGACCTTCTGGCCTGATGCTGCTTTCTTTGTGAGGTTGGGCTGCGTGGGCCCAGCTGAGAATGAGTGGGCGCAAGGGGACAGAGCGCCTGGCCAGGTACCTAGAAGGTAATGACAGCCACTGTTTGTCACCTGCCCATTTCAGATCCCCTCCAAGGATGACCCCAAGGAACTGCCTGACCCCTTCAATGACCTCTCTGTAGGCGGGTGGGAGATCACAGAGGAGCCCGTGGGCTGCCTCTCTGTGTGGGCTGTGTCCTTGCAGGGAAAGGTAAGGCCACCCCTCCTGGGCTGGAGTGACAAGTGGGGAAGGAGTCCTTGAGGTGAGGGAAGGGAAGGGAGGCACCCTGACCACCCCTTGGCACCCCGCCCCTGGAGCTGGGGTCCTAGGGGCAGTGTGTTTCCACATCTACCGCCATCCCCGCTGGGAGTCCCGGGCCTCTGAGCCCTAGCCTCCACCTTCCCCTCGTATTTCAGGTCCTGTCCTGTCCCTCCCCCAGCCCAGCCAAGCTCAAATGCCACCTGTGGTGTCCCTGCGGGTGGATTCTGGGCTCCCTCCTAGTGCCTCTTGGGGCCCCACAGGAGTATGGTGCATGGTGGGTGTTCTGTGGCATGTGTAGGTAGGTGGTGGGCGGATGGATGGATAGATGAAGGTGGGAGGCGAGCAGATAGGAGGTGGGAGTGTTAGTTACTTATTTGCTAGGACATGATACTGGACGTCCACAACTTAAGGGAGGAAAGGTTTATTTCAGCTCACAGTTTCAGAAGGTCTCAGGTCATTCATGGGTGCCAGGCAGTGGTGAAAGCACATGGCAGAGTCCCAGCAGGAAGAAAAGCTGTTGACAGCATGGCAGACAGGAAGCTGAATGAGCAAGGAAGGGTGGAGCCTACATACATCCTTCCAGGTCAAGCCCTGGGGATCTGCCCCTTCCGGGTCAAGCTCAGTGCTCTGTCCCATCAGACCAGGCCCCGCCTCTTATCAGCACATGGTTCCACAACATCCCAATACATCTGGCATTCCAGATCCCACCCGTACAGTGAGTATGTGGTTGGATGGGTGGACGGTGCTGAGAGGAGGAATCCTGCTCTTGGGGAGTCTGTGAGCCACAGGCAGGAACAAAGCCACTCCTGGCAGCAGCAGCAGCAGAGTAGTGGTCCTGAGTTCGGGTCACCCAGGCCTTCACCGTGGTTTTAGGTGGCGAGTATTCAGTGCCTGTTACCACAGCCTGGCCCCAGGACTGCTGCTGCGTTGGGCCAGTCCCCACCTGTTGTTCTCGCAAGACCCTCAGGGCCACGGCTGGGCCTGGCTAATTGCAACCACTTTTTGCCCGCCGTGTCTATGTGGCAGAGACAGAGTTCCCATCCGGGAGCTGTTTCCATCTGGACACAGAGAGGAGAGGGTGGAGCCACAGTGGGCCACTGCCGCCCAGCGCCACTCTGGCGGGCCGCACAGGTGGCGCCAGGACCTTGTGCCCCAGGGCCTTGGCAGGATCCGGAGGCCAGACCCTGCTGGCACGGCCACCACCCTCTGATACCAGGCATGCAGCTCGGCTGAGAAGGGGGCTGCTCAGTTTTCAATCACGCTCAAGAGCTGTAGGCATGTTAGACCCTTGGATTCACGGGTGCCGGAGGAGCCCATGCAACACCCCCACCTTCTCCTGGAGGTGGGGTCCTGATGCCACATTGCCACCAGGTGGTGCAGAGCCCCGGGGGCTGGCTGGGAGCGCTGGGCATCTCGGAGAGGGATGAGCCGCAGTTGGTGGGTGGGAGCGGGGTCTGTCATAAGCAGGTGAAAGAAACCTGGCTGGTGGCACCTGCCTGTAACTCCAGTACTCTGGGAGGCTGAGGCAGGAGCGTGGCATGTTTTAGTTTGGCCTGGGTAACTTAGTGGTTTAGTGAGATGCTGTCTGAAAAAAAAAAGGCAGGGCCAAGAATGTAGCTCAGTGTATAGGATCTGGGTTTGATCCTCAGTAGTGAGGGAAAATAAAAAAGCAAAGGAATGCCCCACCGGGCCACTGAGACCCTGGCTGCCATGGGGCTGCTGAGTTTGCAAGCCGGCAGCAGGTTAGGGGGCCACCTGCATGGTCAGGGTGCCCTAAGATCCCCATGCGTGGCTGCGTGGGAGGCAGATGGACCAACACAGGTGCCAGGCCCTCCTGTCGCCCCCAGGTGTGGTACCGAGAAGATGTCTGCCACCCCAACCCGGAAGGCTCCTCGTGGTCCCTGGTGGACACCCCCGGGGAGGTCGTCCAGATCAGCTGCGGGCCGCACGACCTTGTGTGGGCCACCCTGTGGGAGGGGCAGGCCCTGGTCCGAGAAGGCATCAACAGGAACAACCCCAAAGGTGGGCAACTGCGTCTGGGGAGAGAGGGGCCTAGCTCCCCAGTGCTGGGCTCATAGAGGCTGCCTGGGGTTTGTCTGGGGCCTGCTAGGAAGTTCCTGGTCCATCGTGGAGCCTCCGGGGTCAGAAAACGGGATCATGCACGTCTCCGTGGGAGTCGGTGTAGTCTGGGCTGTCACCAAGGACCGGAAGGTACGACAGGGAGATGGAGGCAGGAGGGTGGGTCATTTAACCTCCGGGGCTTCTGTTGCGGTGAAGTCATCTTTATAATAAATCTGGCAGATCTGGGCCCAGTGGTGCACGCCTGTAATCCCAGCACCCTGGGGGGCTGAGGCAGGAGGATTGCAAGTTTGAGTTTAGCCTGGGTGATTTAGTGAGACCCTGTCTCATAATATAGACCTGCAACAGGGCTGGGAGGTTGTATACAGAGCAGTGAGAGAGCCCCTGGTCTGATTCCCCAGCAGCACGTAAGCTGGGGACAGTGACACATGCCTATGATTCCAGCACTCAGGAGGCTGAGGCAAGAGGATTGCTGAGCATTCTGGACCAACCTGAGCTCCATAGTGAGTTCAAAACTAGCCTGAACTGTAGAGCTAGACTCTGTCTCCAAAAAAAAAAAGGGAAAAAAAGAAAAGAAATAAAGAAGAAAAAGAAAAGGAGAGGAGTGGGTGTAGGCCCATGAGAAGGTCCTGGATTCAGTCTCTGGGACCAGAAGGGAAAAAAAAGGGGGGGCTGGAGGGATGGCTCAGCTGTTAAAACGATTGTCCAGCAAGTGCAAAGTCAAGCACCAAGTACCCGAGTTCGATTCCCCAGCACCACGTAAGCTGGGTGTGGTGGTGCACGTCTGTAATCTGACTGTAATCCCAGCACATGGGAGGCTGAGGCAGGAGGATTGCCATGAGTCCAAGGCCAGCCTGGGCTCCATAGTGAGTTCAGGACCAGCCTGGGCTGCAGAGCGAGACCCTGTCTCAAAAGAAAAAAAAAAAAAAAAGACTTTTTTCAAGCATTAAGCCAGAGAAAAGAAGTTAGCAGGGAGCAGGGCGGGTGCAGGTGAGGGCAGGCACTCAACCCTCCAGGGTGATGCAGAGAGTGCCAGAGGCGCACTGCAGGGATGTGGGGGACGGGCACGCAGTGGCCCTTCCTTCCCAGATGACATGCCTTACACATTTAGATGACATGCCTTACACATTTAGATGACAGCTGAAGTGAGAATTACTCATTTGCCCTTCCTGGGCCTTCACAAAAGCCCTGTTAGCCAGGCCTATAATTCTAGAACTCTAGGAGGCTGAGGCAGGAGGATCTTAAGTTCAAGCCTAGCCTGGGCAACTCAGTGATTTAGTTATCTCAAAATTGAAACTAAAAAAGGGCTAGGGTTATAGCGAGTACAAATGCCCTGGGTTCAATCCCCAGTACCACAAAAAATAAAAAGCAGCAGCAGCCCCATTTTTGTGACCCTCCAGGAGGGCATGTTTGTTTCTATCTCTTCCAGGTGTGGTTCCGAAGAGGCGTCAACTCCCACAACCCCTGTGGCACCAGCTGGATTGAGATGGTTGGAGAAATGACGATGGTGAACGTGGGGCTCAATGACCAGGTAGGCGTGGTCCCAGCTCTGGGCCGGTGTGCCCATGAGCCATGTGCTGAGCCTTCTCACCGGTGGGGCTGCCCTGTTTCAGGGTGCCCAATGGCTGCTTCTGCCATGGTCCCTAGGGTCCCTTCCCTAAGGTCCCTTCCCTAAGGATCCTCAAAGCAGTAAGCACAGGTCTGCAGGGGCGGGGGTCCAAAGCCTGGAAGGTGTCACTGGAACATACTTGATGTGGTTGAAAAATATATGTGTTTAAATATTTAACATTTGTAATATAGTAGAAGACATACTGCCATGAACCCGCTGAAAGTCCTCCCTTGCACTTCAAGAAAAATTGTTCTTGTTTTTTGAAGCAGCTCTGGAAGTCTTAATTGAATGTCTTAATTATTATTTTTATTATTTTTACTTATTTATTCATTTTTTTGAGGCGGGATTCCTCTCTGTAGCCCAGGCTGGTCCTAAACTTACTCTGTAGCCCAGGCTGGCCTCTAACTCATGGTAGTCCTCCTGCCTCAGCCTCTTGAGTGCTGGGATTATACATGTGTGCCACCATGCTGGGTTCATTTTTATATGGTGCCCAGGAATTGAACCCAGGGCTTTATACGTGCTAGGCAAGTCCTCTAACCACAGAGCTACACCCCCGTCCTCCTGAATTTCATTTGTTGTGCTCTCATAGCTGCCTTGATGTCCTGAATCAATTCACAATGACCTTTTCATGGTCATTTTGACTTTGGGCACGAGCCAGAAGCCGCACGTTGCCAGATCCCGTGAGTAAGATGAAGACATGCTGTCCTGGCTTACGGCTGGCCTTTCGGCTGGAGGGCACTCAGTTGCAGCAGTCCCTGGAGTGACAGTCACACCTTGTACAGACGTCCAGAGGCTGGGGACGTGGCTCTGTGGCTGACATGCAGCACCCCACATGCTGGGCATGGTGGCACATGCCTGTAATCCCAGTACTCAAGAGGATGAGGCAGGAGGATTACCATGGACTTGAGGCCAAGTTGGGCTGCACAGTGAGCTCAGGACCAGCCTGAATCACAAAGACCCTGTCTCAAGAAAAAAAAAAAAAAAAAAGACAAGAAGAAACAGGAGAAAGGACTTCCAGAACGGCTTTAGACGGCGGCAAGAGCGGTGGATACGTGTGCTTGAAGCAAGGGAGTAGATTTTGAGGAGGATTCGTGGCTGTGTGTCTTTCATGATGAATTTTTTAAAAATTTAGGTGTTTCCTGTTTTTGACCATGCCATGTGCTTGGAATGGTTGCCCAGTGTGGGTAGAGCTGGTGTCCTGATCTCGGTGCAGCTCCCAGAAGCACAGTCTGTACTTGGAAGGCGGTCCCTTCCCACAGACAATGGGCTTGGGTGTTGCGAAGACCCTGTGGGTGCAGCCCATTGTGGGGGTGGTGGCACTCCGAGCACAGACATGTCCTGAGGGGGTCGCTTCCCCGCCCGCCCTGCCCAGATCACAGGGAAGTTAGGGACACTGGGGGAGGGGTTGTGTCACATCATAGAGTGTCCATCAGCCCCACTTTGGCCTCTGGGCCTTGTCACACCAAACACCGCCTGATGCTGGGAGCTGGCCGGGGTCCTCAGGCCCTGCGGTGCTTCTGCCCTGGATGTCTGTCCTCGCCACATGGAGTTCCCTAACCCTAACAACATTTCTGCACCCCATTATGTTGCCCAAGTTTACACGTGTGACTCCACCCCTGTTGGCCTCTTCCCCGGCCTGCCCGTCTCCTCTGGCTCCATCAGGAAGATCTGCGAGCCCCAGGTCTGCACCTGCCCTGTCTGAACAGCACCTCTCTGTCCCAGGTCTGGGGCATCGGCTGTGAGGACCGGGCCATTTACTTCCGGCAGGGGGTCACCTCCAGTGAGCTCAGTGGGAAGGCGTGGAAGGCCATTGTTGCCACCCGAGAGAGTGACCGGTCACACTCAGGCAGCTCATCAAGCCTCCTCAGGTGACAGCAGGGGCAGCAGGGCACAGAGCAATCCGGGTGACAGAAGCCCTGGGTGGCCTCCGGGGTCTCTGGCCCTTGTGAGTCCCAGGAGGAATACATCAATCCCCAAGACCACAAGGGCCACAGCACTGTGCCCCTCAGCTCTGGTTCTGGTGTGTGGCTTGCTCACCCAGTCCCAATAGGAGCCCCTGGGGCAGCCCACACAGCCAAAGGTGGCACCTGTCATAGTGGCTGGGGACAGCACAAGGGCCGGAGGGGTCGGGCAGCATGGCGCACTAGCTCTGTGTGGGAAGAGTCCCCTCTGGGGGTGGTGTTGAGGTCCCTGGGAGAGGGAAGTGGGACTTCCTGCTGAGGCAGTGGACCCCATGGTCACAGAGTGGCGCTCTAGGCACAGGGCCCTGGAGTTTCCTGGAAGGGCTTGGCCTCACCCCTCCGTGTTGCACCTGAGTGCTGGGCGATTTGGCGTTTTTCCCAGAGTCCCTGGTGGTGTCCCCGCTATTGCCACCCCAGTTCTAGGAACTTATCTTGAGGTCTGTGAGTCCAAAGAGTATGGGCAAGTCCGAGGTCTGTCCCAGCTCTGAGGGCGTAGGCAGGTGACCTACTTTCTGGGCTCCCTTGACTTTACTCTGGGAGTATCCAGGGGTGAGCCTTGACCGAGAGAACATACGGGTTCCTACTGGGCATAGTGGTGCAGGCCTGTCATCCCAGCACTCTGGAAGGCTGCGGCAGGAAGGTCACAAGTTCAAGCCAAACCTGGGCCAACTTAGATCCTGTCTCAAAATCAAACTAAAAAGAAGGCTGGGATGTATATAGCTCAGCTCTGCCAGGGTTCAATCCCCAGTGCTGCACACAGTGGAAACTGTTGTGAGTCAAAGGACTCTGAAGAGAGCATAGACAGTCCGCAGGAAGGCAGACGGGAGGTGCCGACCAATCATGGGTGTGGGAAGAGTTTAGTAATGCAAATATGTAAAACGTGTCAAGAAAAATACTGTACAGCTGAACAACCAAAAGACAACTGTTTGTAAACAAAGGGCAGCTGAATGGTGGGACTTGAATAGGTATTTCTCTAAAGACACAGCGACAACTTCCTGCACATATGGGGTTGCCCGACATCCCGGTCCCTTGGGCAGTATGAAGTAGGAACTCAGTCAGTGCCAGGCCACCCCCACCGCGGGGCTGTGATCAGACAGAGATGCACGCATGAGAGAGGAGCCTAGGAATGGGCCCTCACCAGCCCTCACGCACTGCTGACAAGAGTGAAGTGGGCAGCCATGGCAGGGAACAGTATGGGGCTTCTGGAATATGGCACGTAGCCTGGCATGGTGCTACACACCTGTAATCCCAGTGCTCTGGGAGGCTGAGGCAGCGGGATCCCACGTTCAAGCCTAGCCCAGGTGATTTAGCAGCGTAGTGTGACCCTGCCTCAAGATTCAAAAATGAGACAAAGGAAGGCTGGGAGTGTAGCTCAGCGGGGAAGCCCTAGGCTCCATCCTCAGTACCACCCCGAAACAAGTGTGTCCACTGTCTCCTCCCAGCTGCCTGCCTGGGACAGGTGTACGCCATCAGGTGTTTCAGCTGCCTGGGAAGCAGGTGTCATGTGGGAGAGAAACAGGAGTTCAGAGATGGTGTGTGCCCACGGTCACATGGGCACCGCAGAGCCAGCACATATGCCCCACGAGGCAGTGATGATCCCCCCCATTTTGTCCCCAGCGCTGGCTGCTTCTTTGGTGACGAGGTGCGGGGTGGTGGTGAGTCTGCGCCCAGTGACACCGATGCCTCCTCGGACGCCGAGAGACAAGTCCCTGAGGAGCCTGTCCCTGAGGAGCCACTGGGAAACACCTGCAGAGGGGACGCCGCCCCAGCCTCCACTCTGGCTTCTACCCCCGCCGAGCTGCCCTGGACCAACATTGACCTGAAAGAGCCCAGGAGGGTTACCGACCTCAACCCCAACCCTGTGGGCCTCCCCTCTCTGGGGCTCTTCCCACTGGGCCCTGAGGAGCCCTACGGGGCAGATGACCACCCGCTGTGGGCCTGGGTATCCGGAGGCAGCTGCGCTGTGGAGGCTGGTTCTGCACTCAGGTGGTTCACGGTTCAGTCAGGTAGGGGCCCACAGGGCCGGGGTCCCCCTTGGTGTGCCCGAGGGGTTTGGGACGCAGGGTGATGCTGCAGTATGGAGCAGCCCCCGTGCTGGCCTGGACGCCCCCCTTGCTCTGCAGCCCTGACTGAGACCTTCAGCCAGGGTGTGGCCTTGGGACCTGCTGGAGCTGGTGGGAGAGGGGCACGTGGTGGCTGTGTGTCCCCTGCCCCTCGGAAGTGCTGGTGGGGTGGCCTTGGCCTTCACGCTGAGCTACATTCCCAGACTTCACTCATTCAAGGCAGTGTACGTCGCTAAATTGCCCAGTGGTGCTCAGACTCAGTCCTCCTGCCTCAGCCTCCAGGAATGCTGAGGCTACAGGCAGTGCTCCCGGAAGACGGGGCAGTGTTTAGGCTGAATTCTTGGGGGCAGGAGCGTGACCATCAGGGTGACCATGAGAGGAGACCTGGTGGGGCCCGCTGTGGAGATGGGGCTGCCGAGAACAGCAGAACCTGAGTGTGGAGGTGTGCACCTGTGTGCAATCCCAGCACCCTGCAGGCTGAGGCAGGAAGATTGCAAGTTTGTGCCTAGCCTGGGCAATTTAGCAACTCTGCGAGACCCAGCTTCAAAAAATAAAATGGGCTAGGGACATAGCCGAGTGCCAAGGCCCGGGGTTCAGTCCCAGCACCACAAGAAGGAAAAAAGGGGGGCTGATGCAGCAGGAAGCAGGGCGAGAGCAAGCCTGGACCCTGGCCCTGAGACTCGCCTCCCACAGGCCTGTCCCCCTCGGTGCAAACCTTGTCCCTGTCCATCACACCGGCCCAGACTGCTGCCTGGCGCAAGCAGATCTTCCAGCAGCTCACAGAAAGGACCAAGCGGGAGCTGGAGAACTTCCGGCACTATGAGCAGGCCGTGGAGCAGGTGAGCACCCGCTGTCCCCGCAGGGGCAGGAGCATTCATCGAGAGCCTGCTCTGTCCCAGGCCTGAGGGGCATGGGAGGCGGGGCTGTACCCAGGCCTCTGCCGGCCTGGGGGCCCGAAGGGGGCAGTCTCAAGGGAGATGGTCACACCTCACCCTCACCCTGCCTGAGAGCCCAGCACCTACGCAGGGTGGCGGTTTGTTACAGTGAGTCAGGAGGAGTTGTGGGTGGTCACAGCTTCCCAAAACCAGCCCTTCGTGGCCCAGCCCTGGAGAGAGAAATGGCAGGGTCCCTGCCTGGCTCCCTCCAGCGCCCTGGCCGGGCTGGGCTTGTATAGGGGCACAAGCTCGAGCACACACAGCCAGGCCCAGGCAGGGTCGCCTTTGACCTCCTCCTCGAGCCTCAGTTTCCCCGCCCAGAACGGGCTAACGGTGCCAATTGCAACGGCAGCACGAGAAAGAGGAGGTGAACAGCGACAGCTCTGCCCCATCCTGTTGTCCCTCGAGAGAAGAGGCAGCTGGGAGGTGGGGGGCCGGGCATACCAGGGCCGGCCGTGGCTGTGGGGCAGCTCGGCAGGCGCACAGGGCCGAGTCCCAGGGCCGGCCTGTGACGGTCCGTCTGTCCCCTCGTACCTGCTGCAGTCAGTGTGGGTGAAGACAGGGACGCTGCACTGGTGGTGCGACTGGAAACCCCACCGGTGGGTGGACGTCCGCGTGGCCCTGGAGCAGTTCACTGGGCACGATGGCGCTCGCGACAGCATCCTCTTCATCTACTACATGGTGCACGAGGAGAAGAAGGTACGGCCAGGCAGGGAGGAGGCCCAGGGCCAGGGCTTCCCGGGGAGGCACAGGGAGGGCCTGGGCATGCTGCCCCAGAGTTGGCATGGCAGTCCACTGCCACGGTGGGCAGATGTGTGCCGGCCTGTGCCACAGCCACTCGGGCCGCCCCCCACCCCCCCCAGCTGCTGCCTCCGGGTCTAGA
Organism: Ctenodactylus gundi; assembly: GCA_004027205.1. Taxonomy (NCBI): domain Eukaryota; kingdom Metazoa; phylum Chordata; class Mammalia; order Rodentia; family Ctenodactylidae; genus Ctenodactylus; species Ctenodactylus gundi. The sequence goes on from PVKB01000612.1 coordinate 156,649, forward strand.
CTTTGAGATGAGAAGTCAGATGGGGGAGAGAAAGCTGCTCACCACCTGTAGCTGGCATGTGCCAGGCAGTGGGCAACAAATGACGTTCCTTTAAAATGTCACGCAAAAGCTAAGCATGGTGGCACCCACCTGTAATTCTGGCATTCTGGGAGGCTGAGTCAAGAGGATTGTGACTCTGAGCCCAGGTTGCCAACTTAGTGACTTAGGACATAGTTTAAAATTTTTTAAAAATAGAAAGGGGTGGGGATGTAGCTCAGTGCAAAGACCCTGGATCCCTTCGCCAGTACCAGGGAAAGAAACCATAAAGACGTGCACAAAGCTGCACGTCAGCGTTGGTGCATGCTCAGACCTGTGGCCACCAGGGAGGCTGGCTGCCCATGGGGCCATGAGGCCACGGACAGACTCTACAGCCAGGCAGGGCATGGGGGAGGGCCTGGGCATGGCCACATGGGGCTGGCTTGGCCTATCCTTCCCTGTAGTACCTGGGGCTGGTGCTGACAGGAGAGGACCCAACCAGAGGCTCAGCTGGCCCTCGCCAGCCTGCGGGCTTAAAGCTGGGCCCGGGCAGGTCAGCACCACCTTCCAGGCAGCTGTGAGTGTCTGGGGTCCCTGGGTGTGGTGACGGAGTCCGTCCCTACCCCTAAGGGGCTCATCAGCCAGGTCGAGGAAGCCCATCCCTCCTCCCAGCCCAGAATGCAGGCCCTGGTGCCCTCCTCTCCGAAGGACCCCCCACCCAGCAGTGCAGGCCTGGAGCCTTAGCACTTAGGGCGGTTGAAGCAGGAGGGATAGCCGTGTCCCTGTCTGTGGCCACCCTAGGGCCACAGGTGACAGCCCTGCCACGTGCCTCTCTTCAAACAGTACCTTCATGTGTTCCTGAATGAAGTAACTGTACTGGTCCCCGTGCTCAACGAGGCCAAGCACTCCTTTGCCTTGTATACCCCTGAGAGGACACGGCAGAGGTGGCCCGTGCGCCTGGCTGCTGCCACAGAACAGGACATGAACGACTGGGTGAGTGCGCGGCCGCCGCAGGCTGGGGGATGGGATGGCCGAGTGAACCTGCCCAGCAGTGACTCCTCGTGTCCCTGCACCAGCTTGCCCTGCTCAGCCTGTCCTGCTGTGAGAACCACGGGGTCCGTGGGCGCCCGTCCTCGCAGGCCATCTGGTCCGTCACTTGCAAGGGGGACATCTTTGTCAGTGAGCCCAGCCCCGACCTGGAGGCCCATGAGCACCTGCTGCCTTGTGACCAGATGTGAGTGGCCACTTGAGGACTGGCATGGCCTGTCCTTCCCTGCACTACCTGGGGCTGGTACTGACAGGAGAGGTCCCAGCCGGAGGCTCAGCAGGCCCTCGCCAGCCTGCGGGCTTAAAGCTGGGCCCGGGCAGGTCAGCACCACCTTCCAGGCAGCTATGAGTGTCTGGGGTCCCTGGGTGTGGTGACGGAGTCCATCCCTTCCCCTAAGGGGTTCATCAGCCAGGTCGAGGAAGCCCATCCCTCCTCCCAGCCCAGAATGCAAGCCCTGGTGCCCTCATCTCCGAAAGACCCCCCACGCAGCGGTGCAGGCCTGGAGCCCTAGCACTCGGTGGTTGAGGCAGGAGGATCATAAGTTTGAGTTACAGTAAAACTCTGTCTCATATTCAAAAATTAAAAAGAAGGGCTGGGAATGTAGCTCAGTGCGAAGGCCGTTGGGCCTCGATTACCAGTATCACTAAAAACAAAAGAGAAAGGGGCTGGAGATGTAGGGGTGTTTCCAGGGTGGAGTTGGCAGCTGGGCATCTTGGGAGTAGGATGGGGGTGCAGCGGGCAGATGTTCCCGTGTTGGTCGGGGTTGGGCAGTTTCTGCAGCCTTAGACATGGCAACAGAGATCTCCAAGTCAAACTTAAAGTCCCAGGGGGAATCGGGCCTGGTGGCACACATGTGTAATCCCAGTACTTTGGGAGGCTGAGGCAGGAAGATGGCAAGTTTCAGCGTAACCTCAATAATCTACTGACTTAGTGAGTCTCAAAAATTAAAGAATATGACAAGGACCAGGGATAGAGTTCCATGCAGTTGCCCTGGGTTCAGTCTCCAGTACTACAAAAACAAACAAGCTCCCAGGAGGATTCAGCCCAGGGATTGGTGTGAACAGAGCCCAGGGGGATGGGGGAGCCTGGGCCTTGGTGACCAGTGGTCAACGTGGAGACCAGGAAAGCTTCCCCTTCCCCGCCGCGGCAGTAGTGTGTGTGACTAGCGCCCTCTGGTGATGGGAAAACTGCCCCAACCTGCATAAAGCTGACCCAGCCACTGTCACAGGATAGCCTGAATGGCCTCCCCAACCCCATGCACATGTAAAGGGCCAGACGGCGTGTCCCTGCTCTGCTCCCACTGTTTTTTTGGGGGAACGTGGGCGCTGGGGATCAAACTTGGGACCTTTGCACTGAATTACATACTCATCCTTTCTGATTTATTTATTTTTAAATTTTTATTGTTTTGAAAGGTGTAGAAAGCAGTTGGTTAGGGAAAGTAAAGAAGGGGGCCCAGAAGCTTCCAAGAGTCAGAAGGGGGGGCTTCAATTTGAAATCCTCCTGCCTCAGCCTCCCAGCGTGCTGGGATTACAGGTCTGTGCTGCTCCCCCAAGTTCTGGCACTGCATGCAAGCTGGCCGTACTTAGGACTTCTGTGGCCTGCCCAGCCACATCACACCCCAGAGGGACCCTGTGAGGTGCTGCTGGCCCTCGTCCCTGGTCAGTGTGGATCAGGGATGGGAGAGCAGGCTCCTGAGGACCCCCTGCCCGGGGCTGAGACCCTTGTATCACACACTGCCTCCTGGCCCCTGCCAGCCAGTGTTTGTTGGCAGGGAAGGGTGGTCAGGGAGGTCCCTGGGGTGCTTGGTCTGGGACCAGGGGTTGCAGGCTGCCTTGTCCTTAAGAGGCCACAGACCAGGGCTCCAGGCGGGCAGTGAGTGGGATGCCTAGCCGAGACGCCCACTTCTGTCCCCCTCCCCCGGCCCCAGGTTCTGGCGGCAGATGGGAGGCCACCTGCGAGTCGTGGAGGCCAACAGCCGGGGCGTGGTGTGGGGCATCGGCTATGACCACACGGCCTGGGTCTACACAGGCGGCTACGGCGGAGGCTGCTTCCAAGGTGAGGGCGGCAGGACCTGCTGCAGCTGCAGCCTGACCTGGTGCTCTTCTGCTAATCCCCACCTCATGTCCCTGCCCAACACCCACTGCTGACGCTTGCCTAGCAAGCATCTGGCCAACAGGTGACCTTCACCATTGCCAGCCTCTACCAAACACAGTTCTGGCCAGTGCATGAGGCCAGAGAGGCCAGAGGCCAGGCCTTGCCTACGAGACACCCTCTGGGAACCCACCAGCTGAGCTGAGGACCGGAAGAGTCTAGAAAGGCAACTGCCAGGGCCCTCTAGGGGAGGCCTGTCCAGCCCACGGCCCACTGCTTTTTTGCCCTTGTTTTTTGAGTGAAGAGCCAAGTGTATTGGGCCACATATGAAGTATATAATATTTTTTCGAGTACTTGGGAGGGAACCCAGGGCATTTGCACTGAGCTACATCCCCTCCCCCCACCCGCTTTTTTTTATTTTGAGACACAGTCTTACTTAATAAAACTCCCAGGCTGAGCTCTAACTTGTGATCCTCCTGCCTCAGCATCCTAAAATTAAAGGCCTGTGCTACCACACCCAGCCTAAACTATATAATATAGTTAGTGTACTATATGTAAAAGCTAAAACTTTCTTTAACTTTCTTTCATTATAGCACTAAAAAAAAAATCAAGGGCAAAAAACCGGCAGGCTAGAGGTTGGACACACATGCTCTAGGGAATTCAGTTCCTTGTTCCATAGATACGGCCTTGGGACTGCATTTAGATGGACCCAGGCTCCCCAGTTCCCGTTCCCTGGCCCAGACTGTGGTCCCTCACTTAGGGTATTTCCCCCTTCTGGGGAGGGTTTGGCTGAGGCCCTGGGACTCCCCAGGGTTTGAGTGGCAAGGTGGAAAGTAGTCACAGAAGCAAACATTGAAACAGAGTGTTTTGTGGCTCAACCCTGTGTCCCATGGCGGGAGGCAGCTGCCCAGGGGACCTGGGGTCCGCCGAGCCCTCAGGAGTGCTCCTCTGCTTGGGTAACAGCTGCCCCGTGTGTGAGGCAGGAGCACTTCTGTCTCTGATTTACCATTGAGAAACTGGGCTCACAGAGGCTGTCTGTGGGATCCCAGGGACCTTTGTGAATGGGGGGTAAGCTGGGAGCTGAGCCCAGTGGCACAGGCCTCTAATCCTAGCACTCTGGGAGGCTGAGGCAGGAGGATCAGAACCCAGCCTGGGCAGTTTAGTAACTTAGTAAGACGCTATCTCAAGAAAAAATGAAAAAGGGCTGGGGGGGCTGTAGCTCAGTGCAAAGGCTGCAGGATGAAGACAAGGGGTGAGCTGGGTGGGCCTCACTCCTGCCCACTTCCGGCTAAGGAGCAGGGTCAGGACAGAAGAGGCGCCCCCGAGGACAGAGCATGGGGTGTGGTGGTGGCGTTGTGGGGGGCTTAGTGTGCAGCAGCTTCTCACCTGCCGCTGGTGTCTGTGGGCACGGGTGCCCCGAGAGCAAGGCCACATCCCAGGTGACCGGCAGGGCCTCAGGACTTCCTCTCGGTCCCTCAGGCCTGGCTGGCAGCACCAGCAACATCTACACACAGTCAGATGTGAAGAGCGTGTGTATCTATGAGAACCAGCGCTGGAACCCCGTCACTGGCTACACCAGCAGGTGAATGGCCCCAATTCACAGCCATGGTGCCACCTGGCCCAGCCCACACTGCTCCTTCTCCTTCTGTGGCAGTGGGACCGAGCGAAGGCCGATGTCCCCGAGTCCTACCTTATATTTATTTATTTATTTTGTTTGCTTGGCTTTTTGGCTAAGATCAAGGGTAATATCTGCTCTTATTAGTTCAATATTCAATACCTGACATGTCCTCCACCCAAGGACAGTATATTAAATGGATTTGTGAAGCTGGGAGATAGAGTAGGAACTGGCTCTGTCCACTCCCCGTGCCGACCTCGCCTGGCAGTACATGCAGTGTCTTGCTAGGTCATTAAGTTGTTTAGCTGGACTTGCACTTTGGATCTTCCAGCCTCAGCTTCCCAGGTTACACCCAGCTCCCCGTTTTCCGAGGATGCTGGGCTTGTTGGATTAGGTCACATCCTAATGACCTCCCAGTCTGTCCATCTGCAATGACCCTGTGGTCACATTCAAAGTTACCAGGGGTTAGGATGTCAGCCTCTTCAGGGAACACCATCTGCTTCAAACAAAGGGAAGGTAGCAGCGGCTCTTGACCGCACAGAGCTCTGCGGCCTCGGCGACAGCTCAGTGGCTACAGACTGGCCAACCTCACTGGTTCCCTTCTCAGGGGCCACCAGGGGTGATTCTGTTTTTGCCTGTCGCCTTGGGAAGCAAGGGACCCTACAGGTGGCTGGTTTTGGGGCCAGAGCCAGGCTCACTCCCCAGCGTCCCCAGGAATGGAGTCTGACCTACTGCTAGGAATGCCCGGATGGGCTGGGCTGGTTCTCAGTCCTCTCTTTCCCCCTCTGCCTGTCATCCTGCCACAGGGGTCTGCCCACCGACCGGCCGATGTGGAGTGATGCCACGGGGCTGCAGGAGTGCACCAAGGCCGGCACAAAGCCCCCGTCACTGCAGTGGACCTGGGTGAGCCCCACCCTGGCCCGCCCCCGATACCCCCAAGTATGGGGAGAGGGGCTCCCATGCTCAGCTACGCCCCCTCGCAGGTGTCTGACTGGTACGTGGACTTCAGCGTTCCGGGCGGCACAGACCAGGAGGGGTGGCAGTACGCCAGTGACTTCCCCGCGTGAGTGTCCCTGTCTGCCCTGGGTGTTGTGGCCAGGTTCCTGGGCACTGGGACATCCTAGGCCACCTGGGTCATCCTGCCTAGCCATGGAGCAGCCCCCTCTGCCACCTTAGCTCCTGCCAGGGCTGGGCCACGGGCATCACTGGGGGGGAGGGAGATTCAGTGAACAGGCAGAGTGGCCCTGCCGCACCCAGCTTGTTCCTTTTGGGCCAGGCCCGAAGGCTCTGGAAGGTCCAGAGGGTCAGACCTGAGTCCAGGGCTGCTGGGCTCAAGGAATGTAGGGGCCTGTAGGCCCAAGCAGAGACTCTGGGGGGCTGTGGTCCCTGAATTACATGGCTAGCACCGGGGGCAGCCCAGGCTCCTTGGAGTGAAGCAGGCACTGTCCCAGGAGCCCCAAGTGCTGGAAAGTGGGAAGCTGAGGCGGTGGGCAGTTAGCCTGTCGTGGAACAAGAGTCATATCTTAGCGGAGGGAGACGTGCGTGGGGGCCTCAAAGCAGACACTGCAGGAGGAGGAAGCAGGTCCCAGGAGAGGGCTGTCCTGGGGTGTTCCCGCAGCCTTGCGCCCCAACTAGACAGAGGGCTCTGACGGAGCTTGGGAAGCAGGGAAGGCCCAGTAACACTGAGCTGAACCCTCAGGCCAGGGTTGGTCCTGGCCCCAGGGAAATGTTTTATTTTTGTGGTACTGGAGATTGAGCCCAGGACCTTCATGCTAAGATTTATTTATTTATTAATTCCCCAATAAGTATTTTTATTTTTTCCCACCACGTATATATACACACATATATACAATACATAACATTTACAGTGAACTTGAGTATTTTGTGCACATATACATCACATATGCATTACAATCCCTTCCCATTTTGGCCTCCCCCCCCCTCCAATTCCCCTAATTCCCACTATCACACCCATTTGGTTCTGTAGAATGCCTGTATTCTGGGGTTCCCAAATCAGAAACCATGCGATATTTAACATATTTCATGCTCAGCTATATTTAGAGTCCATTGTTATCTTTGATTTTGAGGCAGGGCCTTGCTAAGCCACTCAGTTGCCCAGGCGGGGCTGGAACCTGTGATGCTCCTACCTTAGCCTACCAGAGTTCATGATTACAGGCTGCACCACCACAAGTGTGTTGCCGAGATTGGAAAACATACTGAATATTTAATTTTTTTTTGAAACAGGGTCTTGCTCACTAGCCCTGATTATTTAAATTTTTTAAAAAATCAATTATAGTAAAAAGCACAGTGCTATGAATCACCCTCAAAAGTCCTGCCCCTCACTTTGAGCACACTGATCCCACCGTTCCAGCCCCTTTCTGACGCAGTTCTGGAAGTCTGCCCTCCTGGGTGTCTTCCGCTCTCTGCTGTCGGGCTGGGCTGATGTTCCCAAGCCAGCTGAATACATTCATGGTCATTTTGACTTTGGGGAACAGCCAGATGTTGCCCAGTGTCAGATCTAGTGAGTAGGGTAAATGGAGACACCTCATTGACTTCATATGTGTGCACACACTCGTGTGTGTGTGTGTGTGTGTGTGTGTGTGTGTGTGTGTGTGTGTGTGTGGTACTGGCAGCGGAGTCCAGGGCCTTCGCACCAAACTATTTCCCCAGCCTGTTTTTTAATTTTTATTTTGAGACAGGGTCTCGCTAAGTCATTATGTTGCCCAGGCTGGGCTCGAACTAGAGATCCTTCTGCCTCAGCCTCCCAGAGTCCTGAGATAAGAGGCCTGCACCGTCAGGCTCACGTGACCATGATGTTTTTATAAGCCTGCTTTTTCATTAGAACGTACTCAGCAGCAGCATTCACTGTATTTTTTGATCATGCCTCCCAAAGACCCTCAGGAAAGAGGACTTCCAGAACTGCACCAGAGTGGCGACAGCGCCAGGATGGGTGTTCGGAGGCAGAGGGTTTCGGAGGGCATTCGCGGTGAAGTGTCTGCTACTGTAGCCTATTTTAAAAATGGAAGCCTTCGCCGTGTGTGTCCATCACACCCTGCACTCCTGCCCGTGAGCTGCACTGGAGCCCCTCGCCGTAAGCACATGTCGCTTTCCGGAAGCTTTCTCGGTGGGGTCCTGATTCACTTCCTCCTCTCCTCCTCCAGCTCCTACCATGGGTACAAGACCATGAAGGATTTCGTCAGGAGACGGTGCTGGGCCAGGTGCGATGGAGCTGCGGTGCCTGCCCCAGCCTCGCCCCTCCCTTGGCTGCCCAGGGTGCCACCCCCAGCAGAGGGCCCCATCTGCGGCCTGTAACCTCAGTCCCCAGGGAAGAAACAGGGAGGGCGGGAAGACAGAGTCAAAGTAAATGTCAGCCCAGGAAATGCCTGCGGCTCCACGCGCCCAGGTTGCTTGAGAGTTCGTTTCCAAGAGCAAATAAGAGAAATGTCACTGGCAGGTTCTGCGGGTGTGTGGGGGGCGGGGGGGCCACTTCCGCCCACCCAGGCACCCTGGGGGCCCTGGCCCCAGCTGGTCACCCTGGATCCCGGGAGACCATCTTCCCTCTCCACGCCCCGTGGACTTACCCCTCCCCGCCCCCTGTCCTACAAGCACTGGGCTTTTTTTCTGGTACTGGGGATTAAACCTAGGGCTTTCATATGGGGTTACTTTCCTAGCCTTTCCGGCCTTTTTTTTAGTTTTGTTTGAGACAGGGTCTCACTAAGTCATTAAATTGCCCAGGCTGGGCTTGAACTTGGCAGTCCCCCTACCTCAGCTTCCAAGAATGCTGGGATTGTTACAGGTCTGTGCCACAGCTGTACCTTTTTAGGGTCCCTGGTGGGTGGTTGGGGCTTGCGGTCACGTTGGGTCCTTGGGTATGCACTCTTTTTTTTTTCCCCCATATAGAAAGTGCAAGCTGGTGACCAGCGGGCCCTGGCTGGAGGTGGCCCCCATCGCCCTGAGTGACGTGTCCATCATCCCAGAGAGCTCGGACGCTGAGAGGCGTGGGCACAGCATTGCCCTCTGGGCCGTGAGCGACAAGGGGGATGTCCTGTGCCGCCTGGGCGTGTCTGAGCTCAACCCCGCTGTGAGCACCCAGTCCCCCTGGCGTGGCCACCGTGCCCCACGAGATCTTCCCCACGTCAGGACTCTGGCTGTGGAGCCTGCCTACCCAGGATGGGTTCCGGGGTGTGGGGATACATGTGGCTGAGGAGGTCACTGCCGTCCGTGCTGGGGTTGGGGGAGATAAGGGATGGTGACACAGGCAGGCCCTGGTGACACAGCCCTTTGGTACTTGTTCCTTGCCAGAGGATGAGAGGTCAGAGGCCCAGGCTTCAGGAGTGGCCGAGGTCAACCATGGTCACAGTTGAGCCAGGCTAGGCCAGGTCCGTGGGATGCCAGGGCCACCCCTTGGTGCCTCCTGTCTCCCTGAATCACCCCCCCCCCCCAGGCTGATATGGGTGCTGGGTCCAGCACTAGAGGACACGAGCAAGGACCTGGTGGCTCTGGAGTCACCTTGTCCTCCCTCTCCCCTCCTCAGGGCTCCTCCTGGCTGCACGTTGGCACCGACCAGCCCTTCGCCTCAGTTTCCATCGGAGCCTGCCACCAGGTGTGGGCTGTGGCTAGGGACGGCTCTGCCTTCTACCGGGGCTCCGTGTCACCCTCCCAGCCGGCCGGTGAGTGCCTGGCTATGGCAGGGCCATCTGAGTGAGGTCTCCCCACCGTTCACATGTCATCACCTCTGGGGCAAGCCTCAGCCGGGGCCCCTGAGGCCGTGTCCCACTCTTGCCGCCCCCGTGCCCTTCACCGCTGCCCACCCTTGCCAGCCTGACCAGCTTCACGGTGACTGGTTGGGAGGGGGGACAGCTGGGGGAAGCGGGCATGGGAGTGGGCAGGTGGGTACCTGGTAGCTGGCACGCAGCCTCCTCTGTAGCATTGTGTCTCGGGGGTCACCACTGAGGCCAGCTCTCCAATGTGCAGTGCCAGGCTGAGCCCTTTTGTGTCCGCTTCCGTGAAGTTGGCCCACTGGCCACCATCTTTGGAACCCACCATGGATCCCAGAGGGCCCCAAGTGTTGGGGGGATGATGAGCCTGGGTTGGTCTTGCGTGGCCCTTAGTTCACACCAGGCCCAGCTGTATGTCTGTGGTCACCTGGGGACTGAGACTGACTCCAGTGACCCATCCCCATGGGAGCTTCAGAGGAGGCGACCCGCCAGCACATGCAGCTGGGCTCACGGGGTTGATGTCTCCTTGTGTCCCAGGTGACTGCTGGTACCACATCCCGTCGCCCCCCAAGCAGAGGCTGACACAGGTGTCTGTGGGCCAGACGTCAGTGTACGCCCTGGACGAAAATGGTGAGTGGCGTTGGGCCCGGCATGGCCAAAGGGGGTGGGCACCGCTGTGGGATGGCGGGCGGGTCCCGTGGAGCGGGGGCTCGGCTAGGGATGTTCCCCTGCTGGGCCTCTTCTGAGATACCTAGGAGTATCCAGGCCCTCACGCTTCCCCTGGGGATGTGGGACTGCAGGTGGCAGAGCTGAGTGATTGGCCCACATGTCAGTATGACCGTCTTGTGTCATGGTGACCATGGAGAGAGGTCACTGAGATGAGGCCCAGGCCAGGCTCTTCGGAGCCACCCAGGGCCAGGGTCAGAACAGAGCGGCCTGGTCCCTGGGCCCTGACACAGACGTTCATACCCACTGTGACCTGTATGCAGCCGGTTGTGGTGTCATTCTTACCCTGTCACCCAGGGCTGGCAGGCACTAACCCCAGAGACCCAAGCCTTGCTTGGGCAGGGAACAGAGGGCTGGTCACTCCTGCCACCCGAGGGGCCTGCGTGCCAGGGCCTGAGTGGGAGCATCTGATGGAAGGCGTGGCCCAGGTGCGGGATGCAGGAGCACCGTGGGCCACACAGGGCTCACTCTTGGCCACAACTGACACCTGGGTCAGCTTGGGTGGAGCTCTGGCTGGCTCCCGCCAGTCTCACTGGCCATCAGGTACCATGATACACTCTGGGAGCTGGGGCAGGGGAATTGCCAGTTCACAGCCTGGACAGCCAAGCAAGACCCTCTCAAAATGAAAAGGGAAGTGGGTGGGGCTGGGGATGCAGGTCAGTGTGAAGGCCACAGGATCAATCCTGGCACCAAAAAAAAAAAAAAAAAAAAAAAAAAAAAAAAAAAAAAAAAAAAAAAAAAAAAAAAAAAAAAAAAAAAAAAAAAAAAAAAAATTAGAAAAAAAGAAAAATTGACGTTAGAGATAAGATGGCTGAGAAAAGACAGGCTCAAGAATTGAAGCTCAGGGTGTTTATTCCAGATCCGGTTCTCTTTTTATTTGTTTAAAAAATTCTTTGTCCTCACTTTGTACCTCGGTAGAAAGAGGGTAACTTCGCCAGCCATGCCCAGCACAATGGGATGATTATGAAGCTCGGGCACAATCCTGACGTGGAAAGGGTAGGGCTGGCGGCGGCCCAGGCTCTCGGCACGGGTCGGCAGGAGCCAGGTGTGACGTGAGCGGGGAGCTGCCTGCACCCCCGGCTCCAGCCCCCCGAGCACCAGGTGGGGGCCCCCTGACGGCACCTCTCTCCACAGGGAACCTGTGGTACCGTGGGGGTATCACACCCAGCTACCCACAGGGCTCCAGCTGGGAACACGTGTCCAACAATGTGCGCAGCGTGTCTGTGGGACCCTTGGACCAGGTGGGCAGGCGGAGGGTGGCGGGGGCCGGGGTGGTATCACCAGGGCCCCCACACTGCCCAAGTGGGGATTTCAGCCGGTCTGTGTTCCAGGTCTGGGTAATTGCTAACAAAGTCCAGGGGAGCCACAGCCTGAGCCGGGGGACTGTGTGTCGCCGCACGGGCGTGCAGCCCCAGGACCCCAAGGGGCAGGGCTGGGACTACGGCATCGGGGTGAGTGGGCCACGTGAGGGTTGTGTTGCCCTGTGTACAGCCCTGGGCTGAGGCGGGACAGCAGGAGCCTGGCACTGGGGTTGGTGGGGCCCCAGGCAGAGCCCCTCGGGGATCGCAAATTCCCGGTGATGCGGCTTTCTTCTTCCAGGGAGGCTGGGACCATATCTCTGTCCGGGCCAACGCCACCAGGGCCTCCCAGAGTGCGTCGCGGGAGCAAGCGGCCCAGGGCCCGGTGTGTTGCTGAGGCCTCCCATCCCCTGAAGGCTGGGGGTGGCATCAGGGTTGGGGGACTCAGGCTCAGCCACACTCACTCTGAGGCCGAGGCTGACTGGCCGCAACGCCCCGACCTGTGAAGACACTCCGTCCGCAGTCGGCGAGGAGGACTGTCCCACCCGCCACTTCTCCCCCTGGAGCCTGAGCCCTCCAGGGACCGCTGCCTCCCAGATCCACCCGAGCCCTGTCCCCATCACGAGCAGCCCCACACAGGGCCCAGTGTCACCTGCCGCACGCTGCCCCCATTCCTCAAAGCGGGACTTGCAGGGGTGGAGGTGGGTTTCCCAAGCTCAGCGAGGAGCTGGTGGGCTGAAAGCGGGAGGGAGTGGGGTCTTCTTCCCTGGGTGGGTAGGGACCCCCGGAGTGGGCCAGGAGGTGGGGACCGCATCAGTGTGCAGGTCACCATTGTGAACTCTTGGCCCCTTCCTCAGAATGGGGGGACAGGGCCTCCCCGGCTCTTAGATGGTGCAGGTGGCCCATAGGAGACTGGTGGCACCCTGGGCCCCACCGGCATTGGGTAGGGCGCAAGCGTGGACCTGGCAGGCAAGGTGTGGCAGAGCCGCAGCTGTCCTGTGCCCAGGCAGGGCAGAAGGCGCCCGAGGCGAGAGCCCTGCACACTTGGCCACTGGCCCGCCTCCTTCCTGCTACCTGTGTGCTCCTGGGGCCTGCTGGGTGGCACCTCAGGTGGACTTCCTGCACTGGGCACTTTACTCGGGAGGCGGCCAGAACCCTGGCGTCTGGCACTCTCTCTTGCGCTCTGCACTTGCACCCAAGCCCGTGTTCCTGTTCGTTTCGTCTCTGAAGCTGGCTCTGAACATGGTCCCTTCTGTGGGCAGTGACGGACCTGGTGTCCCTGGGGCTCTGGGCTGGGGGCCTTTGTCTGTTTACATTGCACTGTCAGGTGTCCAGTGGGGTTGAAGTCTGTCCCCCACCGCGACCTGTACGTCCCGCTGTGACTCGCTACGTGCAGGTGGCTCTCAGTGAAGCCTCCGCCAGGGAGACCTGGCCTCTCCTGCGGGGCACCGACTGTTTCCCTGCTCTGCGCCACTGAACTGTCCTGGCCCCTTGGATGCTTTGTTCAATAAAAACTTGCACCACAGTGTCAACCACGAGACTTTTATTGACAGGCCTTGATTGAAGCAGTCCCACGCTCAGTGCCCTGCCCTGAAATCTGTTTTATGACAAAGCCGCCATTTCATTTGTACTCTGAAGGTGCTGTTAGCAAGACAAAAACAAAAGATCAAATTTAGTTCCATTAGGAGAAATTCTGGTGATGACAACAGGGATATAGGCCACTCAGTTCCAGTTTGGTTTTCCCAGGCAGAGAAGGCTCCATTCTGGCGTCTCTGCTTGTGGGGAGGGTGGGCCAGTGGCCCTGGAAGCCTGGGCTCCAAGTGGCCTGTCCAGGGACTTGAGAACCTTAGCTTTGGTGGCCTGGTACGGCCTCCCCATGGGACAAAAAAAGGAGTCCAGCCTGAGCTTGGGATCCAGGCCAAGGACTGAAGGAGACCCAGACGTGGGCCGTGCTGGCTGGCCCCAGTCCATTCCCTGATGCCCACCCCCCCACGTTTGGTACCCCAAAGCAGGACAGACCCTTTGTGCCCAAGGGACAAGCAGATCCCTTCCACCACAGGTGAGGAAGGGCCAGATAGCTGGGCCCAGGTCGCCCTCCAGGAAGTGGAGGGGCACAGGTGCCCGCTTAGGGCAGAGAGCCGCAAGGCTGTTGTCCTGGAAGATGGTGATCCCAAGCCATGCTGGCCTGTGGCCAGTCCTCGGGAGACTGCCCTGACAGTGCTCCGTGCCCTGTGCTCTGGGCTCGGTTCAGTTTGTCCATGCATTCAGCAAGTTCAGGGCGAGCCAAGCCTGCTCCAGCCTTTACCGCTGGCACCTTTGCCAGTGGAGGCCTCCTTCATCTCGTGTTCCCTGTAGCAGGTGGCACCCTGCTCAGTGTGTCCCAACCTCACCTCACGTGCTCTGCCCACAGTCCTGAGGAAGGACAGTGGGGTGGCAGCATCACGCCAGGCCCCCAGCACTGGAGGGGCACAGGAGGGCGTCTCCCCCGGATACAGAGGCCAGCGTGCAGAGGCAGCCTTCTCGGGACCAAAGCCGACATGCCTGCTCCTCAGGGTGCCACCTGCCCCCTGCACGGGGTGAGGGCCGCATGTTGGGGACAGGTCATCAAGTGTCCCAGCCTTGGCTGTGGCAGCCCTGTTCCTGGCGCATGTCCCTGGGACTCCAGGAGGGGTCTGGCCCTCCAGGGTCTCCGGGAGAGGACTGGGCACAGGGACAAAGGGAAGGAGATGCCAGCAGGAGCTGACAGCAAAGCGGCTCAGTCCGGCAGAGCCAGTGGGGCAGGAACGCCCCGACAGAAGGAAGCCCAGCAGGGCTGCCAAGCCATGGCCCCTGCCGCCGGGCGGGGCAGGGAAGCCTTCGCCGCCGACTGCCCCGGCACCGGTCCTGTTTCCACACTGCCCCTCAGCGCCAGGGCCCACCCGACCCTCCATAGTCGCAGCGTGGGGCGCTGTCGTCTCCCGGAAGCCCCCCTCCCCAGGTCCCCGCTGAAGGAGTCTGAGGTCACCTGACTACAGGGTTTCTGGCTGTCTCACAGCCTCCATCTTGGCTCTGCCCTGTTCCCTAAGAGGCCTTGGTCTCCGCGCTGACCTTGCCCAGGGCCTCAGTGTACCCGATGTGGGGGGCCTCAGGCCCCATCTAGCTCTGAGCTGCAGGGCGGAGGAGGACCCCGTCCCCAGCGTGGTCTCAGTAGCAGCCAGGGAACTTGCGAGGAAACCTTTTCCTGGACCCCCCTGGCCCAGGAAGGAGCCGCACACGGGGAGGAGGAGCAGCCAGGCAGGCGGCGGGGCCTAAGCTCCTGCCTCGGCCCGGATCAATGCCAAAACCTTCCTGGGGTGGGAGACGGAGGCCCGGCCCGGAATCCGTATCCTGGAGGCGGGAAGAGAAGCTGCCCCGAGAGGCCGCTGAGCTGTGAGCACTCAGGGGATGTGGAGTCACTGGGGCCAGAACCGTGCGGGTCCCGCAACCCCGCAGGTCCGGGACTTGAGGCTCGGAGGGACCAGGCGTGGGATGAGCAGACCAGGCCATCCCTGCCACCCCAGCCGGGGCCGCGCCCGCTAGCTGCCCTCCCGGAAGCTGTGGATCTGGGTGGAGTAGCGCTGCAGGTGGCCCTGGGGCTGGTCCTGGGGCGTCCCCAGCGCGCCCCCCGCCGCTGCCCGCTGCTGGTAGTGCTGGTAGAGCTTCGGCCCCGGCGGCGGTGCGGGGTTCGGCTCCTCCAGGCCCGGCAGGCAGCTGCTGGACATGGTGAGGATGGTGGCGGTGAGCGACTTGATGTAGTTCTTGGCCAGCGTGAGCGTCTCGATCTTGGAGAGCTTCTTGTCGGCGCGCACGTGCGGGATGACCTCGCGCAGCGCCTGGAACGCGTTGTTGAGCTTGTGCATGCGCTGCCGCTCGCGCTCGTTGCTCTCCAGCCGCCGCTGCGCGCTGCTCTCCCTGCGGCCGCCCGGGCCGGGCCTGCGGCGCCCGCCCTCGGCCCGCGTCCCCGCCGCCGCCCGGCTCGTCCTGCTCCGCGGCCCCCCGGCCAGCTCGGGCCCCTGGGGCCTGTCGGGGGCCTGCGCCTCCGCCGTGGCCGGCGTGTCCTGCGGCGGTGCCCGGCGCCGGGAGGCCCGGCTCTTGGCGGTCTTCATGGCTGGGACCGGTCGTCCCCGGAGGTGGCTGGCGGCTGGGACGGGGAGGCCCTGAGAACTGAAATCCAGAGCACAGGCCGGGGCGGTCACTCAGCACGGCCAGGGGCCTCCTCACCCGAGCGCTGGCATCCACGGTGACAGCTGAGCCCTCGGGCACAGAGACTGCAGGGTCCTGCCCCGCACGCGCTCAGCCCTGAGCAACCCACATGTCCCCCACACGCCTGCGCGCTCCTAACTTTGCGACCTCCTCGTGTGCCCGGCCCTCCCCCAGGGTGGCTCACGCTCAACCCTGTGACCTTCCTCTGGTCTCACGTCCCTCGCTGCCCAGTGAGCGCCTGGCACTTTGCTCAGACCATCCCGAGAGGTGCCCCAGTCCTGGCTGAGGACAGCCCCGCGGCCTGAGGCTGCGCTGGCGCGAGTGTGCCCGGGGATGGCCACACACTGGCCCCCTGGCTCCGCCGGACACGCCACACACAGGGACAACGTTGGGATCAGAACCTCTGTGGACACGGGGCAGTCGCCACAGGCCAGAGGTGGTAGACAGGTGCCAGGGCCCTGCAGCACCCCCAGCCCCACCACGTGGACGGCACCGTGGGCGCGGGGACGACTCCCTGTGGCCACCGACTGGGTTTTCCCCCAGGCTGTCACCTGGCCCAGCCTCCAGGTGCTCTCCTGGGAGCCCCACCCGGGCGCCCCAGCCCCTCCGTTACCTGGGAATCCGTGGCCGCACGAGCCAGAGGCTGCCCACGGGGGACAAGGACACGTAGCTTTAGCCGCCCCGGGCGGGGCCGCGGTCGTATGTAAATGAGCCCGCTGGGCGGGGCCTGGGGCGGAGACACCCGGCCCCCTGAGACCCAGGGCCCCCAGCTCGGCGAGGAGACGGGGCGCCCGGGGCTCCTGGGGCGCGGGGTGGGGATCGCATTCCACGGGTGGGGAGCCTAAGGCTTCTCCGGGGCGCGCGGGGGCCGTGGGGCCGCACCTGGTCGGGCACCTGGCCGCGGAGGACGACGGCTCGGAAACCGCAGCCAAAGGCCCCGGAGTCGCGGCACCGCCGCCGCGTCGTAACCAAGCCTCGAACGCATAGCCGGCCACAGCCGTGAAGGGCAGCGCAGCCCCGGGCCGGGCGCCCCTTTCCCTTCCCCCGGGGCGGGGCGCTGGCGGAGCTCCGGGGCGCAGCGGGAGGAGGGGGGGCAGCCGGGCTCCGCACAACCCGGCCGGCCCAGCCTCAGTCCCTCCATCTGCTGTTACAGGGGGATTAAAGGGTGTGAAAAACAGCGTTTTGCTCAGGGCTGCTGGGCCTCTCAGGGCGGCGTGGGTAACCAGCGGGCGAGCTCAGCGGCTGGTGGGCCTGCGCTGCGCTGGGCCATCTCAGTGGACAGGCCCCCATCTACTCAGGGAGGGTCACAGGAGTGACTGGGTGACAGAAGCCAGCCAAGTGGACCACGGCCGTGGTAAGAAACGTAGCTCCCTCTTGGTCACTTGGAGCTCTGCAACTAAGGGGAAGAGGGCAGTAGGGCCATGATCTCTAAGCACGGATATGCCGGCTTCGACCCCGCTGGGGTGTGTGAGGTGGGAGTGGCTTGTGGAGGGCAGGCACGGGAAGACATCATGGTATCACTCATGAAGTGGAACCCTGAAGCTTTCGATTACAGCACACACATGACATAAAACTTCAGTTTTCGGGGCTGGAGGAATGGCTCAGTGGTTAGAGCTTGTCTAGCTAAGTCTAGCGCTAAGCGCCGGAGTTGGCTTCCCCAGCACCACATAAGCTGAGCGTGGTGGCACACGCCTGTCATCCCAGCACTCAGGAGGGTTGCCATGAATCTAAGGCCAGCCTGGGCTCCGTAGTGAGTTCAGGGCCAGCCTGGGCTAAAGAGCGAGACGGTGCCTCAAAAAACAAAACAAAACAACAAAAATCAAAAAAAACCCCAAAACCCCAAAACCCCAGCACTCACCTGGCATGTGCAAGGCCCTGGGTTGACTCCTCAGCACTACATAAAGATCAGCTGGGTGTGGTGGCACATGCCTGTGAATGTAGCACCTGGGAGGCTGAGGCAGGAGGACTGCCTGAGCTTGAGGCCAGCCTAAGCTACATTGATGTCCGGGCCAGCCTGGGCTGCAGAGCGAGCCCCGGTCTCTAACCAGACTGGAACCTCTCCGTTTTGCAGCCCACCCCTGTAATTTCAACTCCGGAGCTGAGGGCTTAAGTCTAAGCCCTGCACCAGCCGTCTGGGGACGCAGTGAGATTCCACTGCCAGACAAAAATAAAAAGCCGACGTGCTGGGTTCTCTTCGCAGCCTCTCTCACACACGCACGACAGAAAGCACTCATTAGTTTTCCAGTGATTGCATATTCTCAGTGTTCTCAGGATCCTGGAGATCTGGAGCCCAGGGCACCTGCGTGGTGGAGAAAACAAGGAAGAGCTGCAGCAACGGAGTTTATAAATATATAACTATATTTATTTTGAATATTAAATAGTTTTTAAATTACAAGCAATTTATTGAATCACACTATGCATCAATATACAGTAAAAATCTTACAATTTAAAAATGTACACAATTTAAACTGAAAGTTCATTAACTGTTATATTGCCGTGAACCTCTTCCGACTGTGGTTAAGTTCTACCCGGTGGGAGCTGGATCTCGACACGTGCACCGGGCCCGGGCCTCGCAGGTGGCCGGATGGCGGTTAGTGGGCTCTTGCTCCAGTCCCATGGCGGACATGCAGCTCAGACCCCAGCCACTGACAGCTTGCGAGCTGACCCCGTGTGAGCAGGTCGCTGTGGTGCAATACTGTCAACATGGCTTCGGGAATTTGTATGTTAAAGAAACTTCTTAAAAACACCCAGGACTGGGGCCAATACATTACCACTTAGGAATATTGGTTTTGAGATTTCAGTCTGGAGTTAATATGTGTGCCCACTCTTACTTTTTAAGGCTACCATTGCTTGCAAGGCCAAAGCTCTGACACCTAGCTGACAGCTAGATGACAGCTGGTTCTCAAATTTCCAGGTGACGGCAAGGGCTGGGCGAAGGACAGTGAGGAGACCTCCGTTCTGCCTGGCCCCCAGGCTGGATGTGCAACCGCGGGTCACTAACTACAAATACCCTATGAGAAACCGTTCTGGAAAGGCCTTTTCAGGGCAGAAAGACAGACTTTTCTTAGATAAAGCCATCTACAGATTCGGGCACGTAGAAACAGAATGGGGCGCTGTTGTCAATTCATCCTGGTTTAATTTTTTTCTTCTTTCACCCCTTTCAAGATGAAGGGCTTCCGGTCTGGACAGGGTGTCTCAGAAGAATCTGTGAGCACTTTCTTTCTCTCTGGTTCATGACAGGGTCATTTGACAACACGTATCAGGATGTAACTAGGAAGGAAATGATGGGTTATGGGTGTTGTAGAATCTAAAATATACACACTCTGACAAAGGGAGACGAGTTAACACCTGATGGGCCGCGCGTTGCCACGCCCAGGAGGCCGGGAAGAGCAGCTGGGGCGCAGGGACGGAAGCCTCGCCACCGAGTCATCTCACTGCGTAACTTGAGAGAACAAGTACGTGTGGAAAGCTTCCTGAGAGGAACCGACTGATCAGTAGAAAAACAAAACACCCCTTGCAACCTGAACTGAACAAAGTGCATGTTGATATTTCAAAAATGGGCGATTTTCATCCAATGAATTAAATTTCTTTGGATTCTTGAGATTCCAAAAGAACATGTGAAGTCTCGTGTCCAGTCAGAAATGTAGTCCCCATCTCCATGGCAGCACCCCGCCCCGGCGCAGCAGGAAATGCTGTTTGGCAATGAATTGTAAGCAAGACACAGGCTGAAATAAAACTGGGATTTAGGCTGTTAAAATCTCTTTAACATAGTGAAAAATGTGCAGGCCCCAAATCTCAACAAATCCATCCCAGCCGAGTGTGTGAGACGGCCATGTATTCTACGCATCTGCTTGGCTTTTAGTCTTTAAATCTAAATTCCTCTGACTTGTAATTTGGG
>PVKB01000612.1:176378-223467 GCA_004027205.1 Ctenodactylus gundi
AGAGAGAGAGAGAGAGAGAGAGAGAGAGAGAGAGAGAGAGAGAGAGAGAGAGAATGTGTGTATTTCTTTTTCTTAAATCCATGGAGTGAGCTGGAATCCATGGCAAGAGGCCTCGCTTGCTACAGGAACTGCCAATGCCCACATGTGCACATGTGCACACCGCATGTGCCTAAGTCCTCCCAATGACACGGCGCAGCCCCGGCAAGGGCCTGCACAGTCACTCCAGTGTCACACAATCTGGAAAGTGCATCAGCACCAGAAAACATCTAGGGTGAAGGGGGTACAGGGGGTCCTGTCCTAGCAGGAAGGACCCCTGCTCAGCGCAGGAGGCTGCCATGCTGCCCAGCCAGAGGCCTCCTGAGGCCACAGCACACCAAGACGGCACAATGAGGTCAGCTTTGCCACAGGGCCACCTGACTTCCGCCACATGTGACGCAGTGTTGGAGACGCAGAGTCCCCCTTTCAAAGCCAGGGGAGAACTTGGCACCAGAGCAGAAGGGTCTGTGATGATGGGGGGGGCCCCGGCTGTGAGGGTGCGCTGCTCCAGGGCTCTGCCGCAGTCTCATCTCTGCACAGCTGCAGGACGCGGCTCATTCTCTGTGGTTAGGGACTGGCCACCCCTGGCCTGCTGTGGTGTGACTCTGAGGAACTGGCACCTCTGGAAAGTTCTTTAAGACCTTGCATCAACATGGCCGAAGTGGCAAGATTCTGGAGCCCTCATGAAGACATGTGCTTGGAGGTCCCTGCCTTCCTCAAGGAAGGCCCCTTTGGCAAGAACTCCTGCAGCCTGGCCTTGGTGGTGGGGAAGCAGAGGCCACACTGCCTGTAGCCTGCCTGACCTGCCAGACTACCCGTGGCCTGTACCAGAAAGAAGTCAAGTGTGGGGTGTACCAGCAGATTTTTACACAGAGTTTAAAAAGATGGGAGGGGGTGTGGCAGCAGGAAAGCCTTGCAGGGCGACCGCCGCACAGGGAGGAGCGAGATGGCAGCTTGATTCAATCAACGTAACAGAGCAGTGTTTTGGACTCTTCAAAAATACTTCCTATAATAACATAAAACGCTAACACTCATAATCAGGATCACTTAGGAAAGAGTCCCTATGTACAGCTTCCACAGCTCTGGAGACAGCATCACATCAGAGGAGCCAAGCTTCACAAGTACCATGCAGGGCGGACAGACTGGAGGACGTGAGAAGAAATGAACCCCGTGGAGAGCGCCGGCGCGGCCGCCAGGTTTGCCTCGAATAACTTACGGTTCTGTACAACAGCGCAGACTCTTGGACAGTGCCATCACAAAGCGCAATTAGTGATTTCTTTAAAAACAATAAATATGGCTCACGTGTGACCACTCCCCTGGTGCATGCTCCGTGGCACCTGTGTCCAGTCAGGAGGCACAGGCAGGGTGCGGAGGACACCGGCACGGAGAACAGGCGCGCCCAGAGTGCACAGGCCCCGTGCGTGGACACAGCCGTGCTGTGTCACCAGCTCACCGCAGCGACCGGCCTACGAGCACTTCAAGCGTGTGGAGGCCCAGGCGGGCGGCCCCCTCCACCGAAGAGTCCTCCCGTCATGGGTCAGCCAGCGTCACGCGGGCACTGCCGTCAGGCTGAGGTGCGGTGGCGCCACACACGCCTGGAGGCTGTGTTCGCAGCCGCCTACTCCTTCTCTCCATCCTCACTACTGCCTGTCGGGGATAGAGGAAGCAGCGTGACGAAGCAGGTTTCAAAGCAACTGTCCCCAGGGAGCCGAGCGGCGGGGGGGAGGACTGGCCTGTGCCCGCTGCCTTGCACCTGCCAAGCTGGCCCCCTTCCCCTACGCGGTACCCGCCGCGTGCACCCCAGCTGCTCGGCTCCCACGGTGGCTCCCCACCCACGCCTGGGGCAGCCCTGGCCGAGCAGCTACCCCATGGGCCACCAGACCAACAGACTGGCAGGCCGGCCTTATCTCTCCACACTAAGGGAAGCTGGGCAAACACAAATAAAAGCTCTTTGTGGTTCACAGTTATTTGGTCTGTAAACTTCAGGCAAAAATGTTCCTATTTGTTAACATTTATCTCTTGGTCTAGGTGCAGGAAAAGGGCCCACATATTCAGATGCTGCCACTTCAAATGCACCCTGCTGGGACCCCGCCAAGCACGGGGTATCGTGTGGGGAGCAAGACTTCATGGCAAAGTCAACATTCCCGGGGAAGAGCCAGGACGCACTGGGCTGTGTACCACAGCCAAGGTCAGGTCACCCTCTAGAGGGCAAGGCCCTGGGAATGAGGGGACGCGGGGCAGGGCAGCAGCAACAGGAGAAAGGGGGCAAAAGTGGGCCGGGTGCCCGCTAAGGACCCTCTGCGGCCTCATGGCGGCCACACGCCGGCTCTGCCTCCGGGCGGGGTGGTGAGCCCTCAAGACACCGCGAAGTGAGGAGCGAGGCTCCGACCGTGGGAGGCCGGGCATGATGGCAGCACCTGGGGCCTGTCGTCTGCCACCCCGGGAGGCTAAGGCAGGAGGATCGCATGTTTGAGCCCAGCCCAGCAACTTAGAAATCACAGCCACATACCCCACCGTGGCCCCCAACACGCCCACACAAAAGACTGCAGGAGTTTTATGGAAACGAATAAATCAGCAGCAGCGGTCACTGCACTCGCTGGCCACGCGCCAGCGCTCACGGGGCGTGCTCACCTCCTTGCTCCACATCGGAGTCCGTGAGGTGTGTGAGGGAGAAGCTGGCGATGCTGGCGGGGGAGATGGAGAACCTGGAGCAGGGAGGCGCGGGCAGCCAGCTCTGCTCAGCACTCCGGGTGGGCGGCGGCGGGGAGAAGTACTTGGATGGCTGAAGGGGAGGCTTGGAGCCCAGCAGGCTGTTCGTGGTCTTCGACATGAAAGGATCCGGGGAGAAGTCGTCGTCCCATTCAAAGCCCCCACCTGCAAAGGAAAACAAGCAGTGGAGGTGAGGAATGGGGGTGCGGGGCCGGGCATTCAGCAGACGCCCACGCTCAGCCAGCGGTGGCTGCAGCTTCCCCAGGTGGCACCAAAGTGCCACTGACAGGAACAAGCCTTGGCCTCTTCCAAAGATGTTCACATGAGGAGCTGGAGGAACAGCACAGTGGTTAAAGCACTTGCCTAGTAAGCACAAAGCACTGAGTTCAACTCTCCAGTATCACGTAAAGCCAGGCATGGTGGCACACGCCTGTAATCCCAGCACTAGGGAAGCTGAGGCAGGAGGATTGCCATGAGTTCAAGACTAGCCAGGTCCACATAGTGAGTTCAGGACCAGATGGGCTACCGAGTGAGACCGTCTCAAAAAAAAAAAAAAAAGGAACAAAGATGTTTACATGCGCCAATGCGACATCTTTCTGTTTGCTTCCAACCTAGTCAATGAGGTACCTTCTTCATCCGTGGAGCTTTCGGAATTTATGCACCTGCTCAGGTGGGGCAGGCCCGAGGCCAGGGCTGGACTGTTGGGCCCGTGGCCGAGTGCTTCTCCTCCACAGTGCCCCAGCTCTTTGGTCGGGGTCTCCTGAAAAGCCAAAGAGAAGTACCTATCAGCCTGTTTCATAACTGCCAGGTGTGACCACATCCCAGGTGGCAGGTGCCACAGGCTGATTGGCCATGTGGCTTTGTGGGATCCTGCACGTGGGACACCCAGGCAGCCTTCCCTTCCCCTCTGAACGCAGCTGCTACGCCTGGGCAGAGGGTGAGGCAGCTCTGAGTGCAGCAGGCAGAGGGTAAGTCCCATCAAACAAGCACCTCATCTGCCACGTGTCCTGCTGTTATCTCTGGCCTGAAATCCTAGGCAAACCAGGCGTGCACACAGCTACAGGAGCAGCCTTGACTCTGGTCCTCAGAGAAGGGGGAGACCTCAGATGCCCAGAGAGGAAGCTGTGAGGTTCCTTCTTTACTCACCTCCGTGCTGCCCCTGACGACAAGGGCCTGTGACTCTGAGGGGTGGGTGTGATGCTTCTTCTGTCTGGGTGGACAATCATTCTCAAAAGCAAGGGGCGACAGCGGGTCCCTCTGTCCTCCACTGCTTGGCCCAGACAAGGGCACCCCTGCATCAAGTGTGTGGCTCTGGGCCCTCACAGAGAGGGACAGGCTCAGAAAAAGCCCCTAGACGTGGCCGAGGGGCTGCCAAGCCCACTGGGAGATTGTCTCACAAAAACACCAAAACCCAGAGGCTCATCAGTGAGTGCGCTGGGGAAGATGTCACCACAACCACCCAGCCGTGAGTGGCATCTCTGATGCAGGTTCTAGTAGCAATCTCAAAAGTCTTCAAAAGGGGAACCAACACTGAAACATAACCCACAGGAGGGGAGGAACACCCGGGTGGAGGGGTGCTACGACAAAAACATCCCTGCCCTCCACAGAACCTAACTGAAGTCAGAATCATGTAGTACGACATGAAGATGTAAAGTCTAAAATTATCCAGCAGCCAAAGAACCAGGATAAACGCCACTGTCAGGGGAAACAGCAACCCACAGATGCCAGGGCTGAGAGGACAAAGCTGGAATTACCTGTAAAAGACATTAAAAACACTGGGGCTGGGGATGTAGCTCAGTAGCAGGTGCTTGCCTCAAGTGCACGAAGCCCTGGGACCGTGCAAAGCACAGCAACCCAGGAAACAGCAACACAACACACACAGAAGTCCCCACAAAACAAAAAACCAAAATTAAAGGCAAATGCTCTAAAAACGAACGCAAATACAGAAAGTCTCAGCAAAGGAACAGATGAGGCAGAGATGGCAACACATGCCTGTAACCCCAATACTTTGGTAGCTGAGGCAGGAGGATCATAAATTCTGGGCTTGTCTGGGCAATTGGGCAAGAGCCTCTCTCAAAATAAGGTTAAAAAATAAAGAGCCGGGGATATGGCTGAGTGACAGAGGGCTGCCCAAAATGTGCAGGCAGGCCCTGGGAGCCCCAGTACCATGGAGAAGGAGGAGGAGGCAGAGGAAGATGATGACCACCACCTCTAGAGAGTGGCAAAGTAACAATTTCAGAAGAGAAAAATACAACTGAACTTCAAAAGCTCACCAGATGACAGTGAGACTCAGCGGTGTGAAGACGGCAATGGAAGGAATCCAGCCAGGGGCAAGAAATACGGGACAGGAAGGGCAGAGCCTCGGAGCCGGTGGTCAGCACCGCCAGTCTGCTGCCGAAGCACGGCGGGGGGGGGGGGGGGGGGGGGGGGGGGGGGGGGGGGGGGGGGGAAGGCTGTGCAGAAGAGAAGCTGGAACAAAGAATGGCCGGAAATGTCTCAAATTTGGTAAGACATAAAACCGCGGATTTGCGAAGCCCCGCCAACTTGAGAGAGGATGAACACAAAGCAGTGCACACCAGGCACAGCACAACGGCGCCTACAGGAGCGGAGGACAGAAGAGGTGACCCTGGTGGCAGCCCGAGAGAGGGGACATGGCTATTTACTGGGGGACACTGACCCAACTGCCAGCAAGCCTCTCACAGGAACAGATTAAGACCAGAAGAAAGTGATTCTGTGTGTGTACACGTGTGTGGGTGCAGAGGCACACGTGAACGTCAGAGGTGGAATGCAGAATTGGGTGTGGTGGCACTGTTAAGCCACATTCCCAGCTGGAAGTGATTTTTTCTTTTTTTGAGATAGGGTTCTGCTCTATAGTTCAAACTGGTTCTGAACTCACTATGGAGCCAGGCTGGCCTTAGACCCACAGCAATCCTCCTGCCTCAGCTTCCTGAGTGCTGGAATTATAGGCATCAATCACCACGCCCAGCTACTATGTGGTGTTGAGGGACTGAACCTGGGGTCTCGGGCTTCCGAGGCAAACACTCTAACCACTGAGCTATGCCTCCAGCCCCCAGAAATATTCTTCAGGAAGGAGTATGAGATTGAGAAAAACTTAGGAGAATTTGTTACCAACAGATTTGGGGGAGCAGGAAGACAAGAAAAAAAGAAAAGCTAAACAAATTTCTTCAGTAAGGAGGTCAGCCAGCCCTGGTGACAAAACTCTGGGAGGCTGAGGCAGGAAGATTTTAAGTTCCAACCCTGCCAGGGAAATTTAGCAAAGACCTTGTCTGAAAATAAAATAAAAGTGGGGCTGGGTATGCAGATCAGTATGAAGCTCCGGGGTGGGGATGGGGGTGGGGTGGCAGTAATGACACCAGATGGAAACCTGGAACATCAGCAATGGACAAAGAAAAACAGAAGCGGCAAGTATCTGGGTAAATATAAAACTATCACCTGTGTCCTCAAGTCTCATAAAACACATCTGATGACTCAACGCATAGCACATGGCACCCTTGGCAGGTCTGTGTGCAGCACTGTCGGTGTGGGGTCCCCGCATGCCCGACAGCAAAGCACAGGCTACGTGGACGAGTGAAGGCTGGTGGTGCGTGCCGACACCACAGTCCCTAGAGCCGTTGGCCGCTACTCACATGGCAATGAGAAGACACAGATGCAGGCATGGCAGACACACGTGTGTGCCGTGCCCAGCAAGGCAGACGAGGGGAGCCAAGGAGCAGCGGCAAGAGGGCAGCTACTTCAGTCATACCTGAAATTTAATCCCAGGCAGGTGTTCTACACACAGCACTGAAGAGAGGGTTTCTAGAACAGATTTTGGGGGACAGGAAGGGCAAGGGAAGCAGGGAAGGACGGCAGGAGCAGAGGCTCTTGTAGTGGGGTGACTAGAGAGAATAACATGCTGAGTAAAATTACAAGACAGCACCTTGAATATTTCACCACCAAGAATGGCAAATTTTTGAGGAGATAAATATGTTTACCATGACTGACTGATTTAGTGGAAGTGAGGATCAAGTCCAGAGCCTCCACATGGAGCTACACCCCCAGCCAGTTCTACATTTTATGTAAGGTCTCACTAAGTTGCCCATGCTGGGCTCACACTTGGAGTCCTCCTGTCTCAGCCTCCCAAAATGCTGGGAACACAGACCTGTGCCACAGGGCCTGCATTACCCTGATTTAAACTGTACCCAATGTGTTGAGCATCGAAACATCACATAGTACCCAATAAACAAGTGTAAATTTTATGTATGTAATAGCTAAAATAAAGTTAAATTGGAAAAAAGCCCACCCAAATATATACTGTCTATAAAACACTCATGTCATTCAGGGAGGCTGAGGATGGACAACTCTAAGTTCAAGCCCACCATGGGCAACTTGGTGACTCAGTGAGACTCTATTTCAAAATTAAAAATAAAAATAAGCTGAGGAGCTCCTTCCCCAAAACCCGTATTAAATATAATGACAGAGGGACATTAAAAATGTAAAGATGCACACAGGCCACACTGATACTCATCAAACTGCAGCTGCAGCAATGCCATGGCGTCTGCAAACGCCCAGTCAGTGATAAGAAGAACAGCTCACTTCACAGACGCTCACGCGGCTGAGCCTCACCTGACATGGTGCAGGTTACAAGCCGCAAAACGAGGACCGGCCAGATCTACAACGAAGCTGGCGACGCGACGCTTCTCTCCCAGTAACAGATGCAGACAGAAAGATCAGCAACACAGGACCAAACCTACTACCAACGGCAAATCGGACTCCTGCTGACAACCATTCACCCTCCAAGAGGAGAACACAGCCTGAGCATGCACAGGGACAATCACCAAGACAGACAGCACCCGTATCTGAAATAAACCACATGCGAACACATGCTCCAGTTGTGAGGGAATCAGACTCAAAGTCAGGAGAAGAGACACAGCTAAGCTCCAGCCCCTAGAAATTCAGCATCACAAATAATCCACGAGGCAAAAGGAAGTCTTCAGGAATATGATACAATAATTTGAGCTGGACGGAAAGGAAAATACAACCTTGAAATCTGTGGGGCGCAGCTGCTAAGATGTACACAGAGGGGAACGCGCCCCACTGAGCACTGCGGCCTGGGAAGACGCCTCCCATCCCACACTCGTATCTTAGGAATCCAGCGGAAAAGACAACGTGAGCAGCGTAAGAAAATAATGAAGCAGAAATCAATGAAACAGAAAAAAATTTTAAAAAAATAAAATAAAATAAAGCCCATAAACCCAGAAGCAATTCTTTGGAAAGATGAAGAAATTGACGTAATCTCTCCCAGAAAGTGCAGGGGACAGAACCACTTCCCAGCTCATTTTATGAGGCGGGCATTACCTCCAACAGAAGACAAGCACCGAAACGCACAGAACAAAACATGCGGTGTGGAGCCCACAGGGCGGGGAGGGATGGAACTTCCGTCCTGTTGGACGCTCAGGCTCAAAGGTTCTCAGGTCGCACTGGGCAGCGCCCCTCTCAGACCTGCCCCGAAGGCCAACCTACCTCCCTGTCTGCCTACATTCGTGTTGGATTCAAATATGGAGCCTTAAGAATTTCCTTGAGAAGGCTACAGGAATGGCACAGCAGGGCAAGGGCAAGTCCCTGAGTTCGATTCCCCAGCACCACATAAAGCCAAGCATGATGATGCATGCCGGTACTTCTAGCATTTGGGAGGCCGAGGCAGGAGGGTTTGCCACGAGTGCAAGGCCAGCTTGGGCTACATACTGAATTCAGAACCAATTTCCTGAGAAACACTGACCTCGGCTACTCAGAAGGCTGAGACAGGAGGATTTCAAGTTTAAATCCAACCTGAACAACTCAGTGAGACTATCTCAAAAGGGCCGAGGATGTAGCTCAATGTGAAGGTCCTGGCTTCAATTCCCAGTAACACCACCAAAAAGAGAATGAAAGGGGAGGGGCCGGCGGGACTCCAGGAAGAGCATCTGGCCTTCCCTCCCTCATCTCCAAGGGATCCCGGGGAGAAGTGCACGGCTGTCCAGTGCCAGGAGCGTCCTCAACCTCACCTCACCTTGTACAATCGCTATTCTGCTTCCCAACGGCAATTACAAAGCAGACCTCCCTCACCTACTAACACACTCTGGGATTCTCCAGGACACACGGGTAATCTCGAGGTAACAGATACCTGGTCGAACAGGTAGACTGTGACATCATCAAAGAATGTGACTGCCTTCTTTTCTTTCTTCCAGCCGCTAGGCAGTGGGCTGGCGGCCAGGGCAGGTGCAGGCTTCAGCAGGCTCCGCAGGTGCCGGCTGTCCTGGTCGTTGCTGAGGATCACGGGCACCTGGTGGTCCATGTCGTCCTCTGACTCGGAGCTGAGGGTGTGCAGGCTGAAGGCCCTCAGGTCCTCGTCTGAGTCGTCACTGTTTTCGTCCTCCTCGTCTGCATCCATCCCATCCTCAGTGAGGTCGAGCATGCTGGCCACGCCGAGTTTCCCCAGGTACTTGCCCTCGACGTCCGGCTCCTTCAGCTTGGGGCCCTCCGGGTGGCTGCAGAAGGCGAGGAGCTCGTTGGTGTTGGTCCCCGTGGAGGTGCGGGGGCGGGGGCGGTCCTCCTGGGCCTCTAGGTCCTCTCCACTGCTCAGATCTGCAGTCAACACCATCACGGGGGTGCTGATCTCATCCTCCACAGTTGTCTGTTGGGAAGCATCTGCCGGCCCTGACTCCAACGTGTCCTCTAATTCCAGGGGCTGGGAATTTTGCAGAGAAAAGGGGCAACTCTGATCTGGCTGGCTCTCTTGGGCCTCTAGGTGGCTGTCTTTGGCACCAGGGCTATGTTCAGGGATGACGGGGTCAGGCAGCACCTGGCCTTCTACCAAGGCCAAGGCGGGGCCAGGGTTTCCTGGGACCTCCTCAGACTTTTTGTCGGGCTCTGAGTCATTGTCTGAGAAGTACGCCGAGTCCCGATGTGAACCCTGGGAGGCTGGAAGTATAGTCTGTGAGGTACCTTCTGCACCACCTCTGTGGCCACTGCCCGTGTCAGAGATGACAATGACTGGGTTGGGCAGCAGAGTACTCTGCCCAGCGTCAGTGGCTGTAGCTGGGTCTGGGTCTGAGGTACCCTCCGTGGCAGGGTGCAGAGTCCACTCGGGAGATTCCAGGTTTTCTGTCTCATAGCCGCTGTCTGCTGGTTTATCAGGCGGCAGTAGCTTCTGAGGGGTGTGGGAGCCCAGAGACTCTAGTAATGCTTCACGGACGTCCACAGAGTCCAGGGAATCTGGGGTCTCCACAGACTGCTCAGAGGCAGGGATGGCTGTGGACAAGCTGTCCTCCAGGAGGCTGTCTTGGCTGGTGGAGTCCGAGGAAAGGGCAGATACTAAGCCAGTGTCTTTCATGCCATCTTTGTAACTGAGCTGACTTAATGTCCCCATGGCTTCCATGTTTTTCTCCAGCAAACTGCCACCACACTCGTCTCCTGCCAGGGGCTGGTTCTGCAAGTCCTGTCTTGGTTCTGGAAGACGGTTCCCTGGGCCACCCTGACTAGCAGGAGCACCCTGCACAAGAGCTGAGGCTGCCTCACCTGTGCAGGGGGACATAGGCGGCCCGAAGTCCATGCTATGGGTTTTGGCATTGGCGGGAGGAATCTCACTGGGGATAGTCACAGAGTCAGGGCTCGGGTCCTGGCAGAGACCGTCCTCAGGGGCACTAAAGTTGAAACCCCCAGGCTTGCCTTCTCCCTGCCCCAGAAGGGACTCTGGGGGGCCAGTGGGAGGAGCCGTTTTTGCTACGAGTGAGGTGGGAAGTACCTGCACTTCTGGGGAAGGCTGTGCCGAGCTGCTCCGAGTGCTGCCTGTGTCCTCACCCTTCTCACTTGCGTTCTCCTGTGACAAAGGAGAGCCTGGCGTATTTTCATATTTAAGCTCAGGGCTTAGAGAGCTTTTATGCGTCGTCTGCAATACAGTTTCAGTAAAGCCAGCATGCCTCAGCTCTGTCTGAAGATCACTTATAAGTTCCTTGCTGGACAAGGAGCCTTTCAGTAAGTTCTTCTCTTGAAGAAATAAAAAGTTTTCGGACAATTCCTGAACATCCAAGCGATCAAAGTGATCTTGGTGTAGGAGACGTTCCGGTAAGCATAGAGGTTCGTGGTCAAAAAGCTTGTGGGTCTTTTCTCTGTCAGGTTGGCAAGCTGACCCTGTCTTTTTGGGGTCACCCAAACTCAAACCCAACACAGGCGGCTTAAAGTCAGCCTGAACTCCATTTAGCTCCACTAAGTCGAACATTTTTTGGTGACTGGGCGGATCCTCTGCTTTATCAAGATCATTAAATATACTGTGGAAAGGGCTCTCGGGGCCGCTGGTCACATGTACATCCTCAGCTAAGCCAGAGTCTTTGGGGTCTGTGGTGCCTTGGAAGAAATCCTCATCAGTGCTGGACTCTTCAAACTCGAGGTTTCTGAGGGCACAGAACTGGGGTGCCTCGGCACCTGCCTTTTCTGCATGGTCCATTTCAGTGGTGAGCACGGCGGGAGGATAGTCAAGTTCCAAATTGCTACTGCTTTTTTCCTCTAACTGAATGTAATAGTCGCTCCCAACAGAAAGGTTGTGAGCATCAAACACGGGAACCACCCCGGGAGCACGCAGGGGGGCCTCCTGGCCACCGCTGTCCTGCTTTCCAGGCCCAGGTTCTGAAAGGGAGCTCTCGAACACTTCTACTGGGAAGAAGATGCTTGAGTAGGACAAGGCCTCATCAGGGTGGTCCCGGCTGTGCTCGTCAAAGTGGTCATGCTTGGCGGCCTCCCACACGTACTCAAAGCTCAGCCCCTGGCTGGTTTCGGTCACCGTGAGGACTTCCTCCATCTCCCGGCCAAGCCGGTCCCGGGTAAAATGGTCGAGGATGGGGAAGGCGGCATCATTCGAGGCATCTCTGCTGTTTGTGTTCGGCTTGAGAGCGTTCCACTGTTGCTCGAAGTCAACTTCTGGGTCCCGCTGGCTCTGCATGCGCAGGTAGGTCAGCAGTCTGTGCACATCCTCAGCAGCTGGTCGCTTGTCTGGTGACAGCCAACAGAACTGTAAAACTTCATACCTAAGCGGCACACGAGAGACAAAATTAGCAGGCTAAAAATAAATTGCTCTAATATAAAAGACTTTCCAAGGACCCTGAAGCCAACGCAACATCCCCACATGTGCCTGTACCTCAACCCCTGCCAAGCACATTAGGGAGTTCATTAAGAAGTGCTATAAGAGTAATCCTAGCACTCTTGAGAGGCTGAGGCAGGAGGATCACAAATTTTAGCCTAGCTTGGACAGCTTGGCGACTTAGGGAGATCCTGTCTCAAAAATCAAAAATAAAAATGGACTGCAGATGTAGCTCTCAGTGAAGGCTCTGAGACTGATCTCCAGTTCTATCATTCAATCAATTAACTGCAGTACTTAAAAATGAGGAAATGAAAAAATTAAGCTTGGCTCCCTAATTTTGTGTTTTTAGGACATTTCTCACAGCGGCTGCACTGCGCTCACCAGGTCACTGGCTCCGGTAGTGTTTAGACAACGACTCGGCCACCGATGCTCTGAGAATAACAGCGGGCGCAGCACACCGCTTCCTGTGACCACCAAGGAGCTGAGGGCGGAGAGGACAGCTGGGAGCTGGGTCTCTGCAGGACTGGCCGACTGGGCCAACATTCTAAACTGCAGCTTATTATAAGTAGGAGAGCAACAGAGAACATCACAGCCCTGTGGTGATGGAGTGAGCTGTTCTGGGTAACCAGCTCTAGCCACCTGTGGAGCCAAGCAGCAACTGAATATGGGCAGGCGAGCCCCAAGGCACTGCCACTGAAGAGATGGTCAGGCAGCAGTGCCGCTGGTCCTAACTGGGCAAATGCCAATGTATGTTATGCAAATGCGTTCCCTTTGCCAGCTGAAGCCCCGAGTGCTCATTCCTCGAGTCTCACATCAGTCATGGCTTACAGCAGCAGCCTTGCCACAAGTCCGCAACAGAAAATGCCCTTAATACTGGCCTGTCCAATTAGTTTGACCATTTTTCCTTATTTCGTGTCATACACAAATCCTTGCTTGTTGTAAGCGTATTTTGAAAATAACACTAAAATTGAAACAGCAACTAACCCTAAAATCAGTCCTAAGTAATATACAAGTGACTGCTTTTCATACACCTTTTATGTGAAAGTCAGGAACGTTGGGACCACCACCAAGGGCGACAGAGCAGAGCGAGGAGTCACCCACCATCTCTCGGAGAAGGGCTGCTCCAGCCGGGGCTTCGGCAGCTTCGTGTCCCTCTCTCGGATGACCTGGTGAAGCACATCCAGGTCGGACAGGTGTGCGTAGGGCTGAGCGGCACTGTCAAAGAGCTCCCAGAGGGTCACGCCCAGCGACCTGGGGAAACACAGGATGCTTACTTCCCCCGCTCTCCTGACCCTAAATGCTCAGCACCTGTGGTTAGTTATGTTAGTGCAGTCAGTCATTTCAAGGGCAAGGTGTGTCCTGGAGAGGTCATTAACAAGAAGCTAACTGACAAGATGAAGCAGCTCTCAAACCAATAATCAGCGTCACAATAGTCAAAGGAAAGGTACTTCAATCACAATGAGGAAAGACTGCTGCTTCATTTTGGCCAATGCAAAAAACCCTCTGAAAACAGAGGTAACAGGATTGATTTCAGGGCTGAGGTATTAGCACCACACGCTTTAAAGGCTCAAGCAATTAGCTGAAACACCATGAGCATGTTTTAGGCCCTCAGCAAAATGGTGGAGACAAGACTAATAGCCTGAATTCTGAGGAGAAAAAACTCCATTTATAACAGATGTAAACACCAGAAAACATCTTCAAGAAACTGTTAGGGGAGCACAAGTCATCTTCCCACGCATGTCAGGCACACACGTCTTGTGTCCCGGCTGCTCCTCTCTTCCCTAGGCCTGTGGCTGCCAGCTGATGCCAGGAGAGGGCTTGGCTGGCGTCACCATGGTGGGACACCCCTCCTACTCCCATGCCCAGCTCTACTGCCCTGGAAAGGCATCACCTGCTTGAGTCTGGGTAGAGTGAAGAAGGCCCCACAGAGCTGGCTTTCACTGGGATTTCTGCCCCAAATTCACATGTGGAGCGGTCCAAAAGCTCTGAGGCTGGCTAAGCAGAACCCTGGCCCAGTGCTGTGTGCCTGGTCACCTCCGGCTGAATGTGCCTCCTTCTACACTCAGGATTCTCACCTAAAGAAACCTCAGAGAAAGTGGCATCACCAAGAACCAGGAGGACCGAGGTGTCAGGTACCGGAACTACCTGACACAACCAAAACCCAGCAGTGAAACACAATTCAAAAAAAAAAAAAAAAAAAAACACAACCGTAAAGCTGAACAGATGTAACAAAAGAATAGGCATAGCCAGGCCAGGATTTTAAAGAACAAAAAATTGGTGGCTAAAGCACATTTCTGAAACTTATTCAGGACATGGCATCGGGAATCAGACAGAATATCTAAGAAATAAGAGTTGAAGAAACAGAAGTGCAAGCTAGACGCTGTGACGTGCTGGAGAGAAAACGGGGCAGGGGCAGCGGCTCAGGGATAGAGGCTGAGAGCTTTCCAGAACCAACGGACGCCACCAATCCGCAAATCCCAAGCAAATGGCTATCAACCCACACGTACACACGCCACAGTGAAGGCAGGAAAAAAAAAAAACCCAAAACAAAAAGCAGATTTTAAGGCAGCCAGTGAGAAAAAGTCTCATTGCCTTGTTCAAAGAACTTAGGCAGAATACGCTTCCCCCCTCAAAGCAGCAACAGAAACCAGAAGGCGGGAGAACAGGATCTTCAGTGTACTGAGAAAATTAACTGTCACAAAGTTAAAGACACATTTCAAGAATGAGGATAAAATAAAGGTAGGTTTAGACCTATAAAAAATGGAGAGCTTACAAACCGGAGGAATAGAAGAGCAGTTAGAGTGTTTACCCAGCAAGTGTAAGGCCCTGAGTCCGATTCCCCGGCACCATATAAACTGGGCGTGGTGGCGCACGCCTGTCATCCCAGCACTTGGGAGGTTGAGGCAGGAGGATTGTTCTGAGTCCACGGCCAGCCTGGGCTCCATAGCAAATTCAGGACCAGCCTGGGCTACAGAGCGAGACCCTATCTCAAAAAAACAAAACAAAAAAACCATTAAACTGACTCCTAACCCCTTTCAGTTTCTTCATTTGCTTCAACAGGTAGTTGCTAAGTCCCCATCACATGCCAGGCACTGTGGGAGGCAAGGAGTATACCACAGCTGTGGTTCCTTCTTTCACTGAAGAGAATGAGGAAGACAGGCACCAATGAAGCCCACGCGGCAGGGGCGTCATGGCCCGAGCACCACCGGGTGCCTCTGACGTCACCAGGTACTCTTCCTCCCCTGTCTCACGCAGTGACTTTCATATTTAAAGAGAAGGATCAGAGGCCCTGGCCACACGGCAGCCTGACGAAATGCAAAGTCAGATACGTACCAGATGTTACTGTACTTGGTTGGCTCAGCAGTCAGCAGCCTGTCTTGAAAGCTGGTTACTAATTCGGGTGCCGTCCACCGCAGAGGGAACATTTTTTTATCATCTGTCTCAATATAATCCTCCTGTGTAGTCACAAAACACACCGTTTTCCTCAGAATTCCATTTCTAGTGAGCTCAATGACTTCATTCCTGGGCTTTCTCAGAAAACTCATCGCCAACCCTAACACACAGCAGAAAAAGCAGCGGGCACGAAGGGGGACTTCCGGGGTGAGGAGGGGCAGGGGCTGCTCTGAGGCCTCCCAGGGCTGCCAAGTTGTCATGCCGCAAGCCAAGACCACGCAGTGTACGCCGGCCCCTGCCCTGCAGGGGGAGCTGCAGCGAGCAAGCAGGTAGCTGGGTGAGGGTGCGACAGGGGCCTCCTCCCTCTACTACGGGGTCACCAGCCACACATACGGGCATTTCTCCTCGTCTGTAAAATACAAGCCACGAAAACCTGGCTGGCCTTTGGGATGGGGACTGACCATGCTGGCAAATGCCTCATGGTGCTCAGTGCACAGAAGGCACCAGGGCTGCCATGCAGGCAAGTAACCAAATTGGAATACCGAGATAACACGTTTTCAAACCATAATACCTTTGTCCCTCCCAAGTTCCCCACAAGACAGAACAGGTAGGATCTGGCGCTGTGCAATCTCCCCTGCACCCCACCACCTTGTCCAGCTGGGCTCTCAGACACACCCCAGTAAGAAGCGCGCTGGCTTATTCGCTAATGTTCTTTATGGGCTTATTTAATTAAAAACCTAAAGGCTGAGCTTACTGCTACACAGCTAAAATCTTACAGACCATGCAGGGACAGAGTGTCTATCACGACATGTATTTTGTTCTACATAGGTGATAATTAATATTGCTTACATGTTCATTCTAAAACTGACTGTGTCAATTACACTGAGTGCAAATCCTTCCAGAGAAAGCATTAGGAGTGTAACCCTGCATAAGGCCACTGATGTTGATTTAGACAAGCCAGCAAAAGGCAACGCTGCGGATCAGACAGAGGGAACCAGCCCACTGCAGAGGCCCCAGCCGAGACACTGACCCTGTCCTCCACCTGGGGTTGGGATACTGAGCTGCCTCAGTGCTGAGCCCCGGCTTACCTTGTACCTGCTGAACCCGATGCCGTAGTCGCCCACTTTCACATTTAAGTCAGATGTAAGAAAGCAAT
This sequence comes from Ctenodactylus gundi, assembly GCA_004027205.1. Lineage (NCBI taxonomy): Eukaryota > Metazoa > Chordata > Mammalia > Rodentia > Ctenodactylidae > Ctenodactylus > Ctenodactylus gundi. The sequence goes on from PVKB01000612.1 coordinate 192,782, forward strand.
TCCGCAGGGCTAAGTCACTGCAAAGAGAAAGGGGAAAGCGAAGTGAGACAAACCGTACAGTCAACAAGCCGGGCAACATGGCGCGAGGCTGCCACAGACAAAAGCTCCTCTAGAAGCCAGAGGAATGCGGCAAGCTGTGTAACAATTCACATTTTAAAATTCTTTTTCAGCTGGATCTGGTGGTACGGGTCTGTAATCCCAGCAGTCTGGGAGGCTGAGGGAGGAGGATGGAAAGTTGAGCCAGGCTTGGGCAACAGAGTGACTTAGGGAGACCTTGTCTCAAAACAGAGAACAACATATGGTGAGGTACTTAGCTAATTTGGCATGAAGACTCCAGCACTACCAAACCCCAAAACACAATCAAGAAGCAAACAAAAAAAAAAAACTAACTTTTTCACAGATAAAGGATTATAGGGCTGGGTAAGCTCAGTGGTTATAGTGGTTGCCTGGGAAGCCTCAAGGCCCTGGGTTTGATCACTAAATAAGCCTAGCGTAATGACACACACCTGTAATCCCAACAATTGGGAGGCTGAGGCAGGAGAACTGCCATGAGCTCAAGGCCTGTCTGGACTCCACTGTGAGTTCATGATCAGCCTGGACTACAGAGCTGATCTCAAAAAAAAAAAAAAAGATGATATATTTCCAATTATTTACTGAAGATAGCCACATTTCTGGCAAAAAAAAAATATGAATGTTAAGGTTAAATGCTGACAGTATCTGTGGCATTTAGTGACATTCTGCACTAAAATCAAATTTACAGTTTTTTAATATTTTAAGTCTGAGGAAGAGTTCTAAAATAGTTAACTTGTCTGAATTTTTAAAACATCATGACTTGAATCTTATAATTGCTCATTTCCTGTACAATTAACAAAGTTACCATGTTAAACAACCAAAAATCATCTACACTACTGAAAATGTCTCATTTCTCCCTTGTTTTTCAAAGATGTATGAGCACTGCAATCAGGGCCTGTCCCAATTCCTCCCCTCCTCCAAACCTGGCCCCTCAGTGAGGGAGGCAGCCAGCAGCTTTTTGAGACATACTTAAAAAATAATTTATTTATCTAATTTAAGAACAAGCTAGCTTTCAAACATACACATTTTGATAAGTAATAACTATTTTTTTCCTAAAGAAATTTCCCAGGTAGACAACAGATTAAAATGTTTCAATTTTGGCTTTATGAGATATTCTCTTTAATCTTCAACTAACACATGAATTAAAAAGCCACTAAATTAAAGGATACCCAGTTTATAGTTGTTTTATTTTGAGACAGGGTCTCACTCTGTAGTCCAGGCTGGTCCTGAACTCACTTTGTAGCCTAGGCTGGCCTTACAAGGCAATTCTCCTGTCTCTGCCTCCCAAGGGCTGGGATTACAGGTGTGAACATTAGGCCCAGCTATTACATAGTGTTGGAGGATTGAGGCCAGGGCCTTGTGCTTCCTAGGCAAGCGCCCTAACCACCAGGCCACACCTCCAGCTCCAGTTCATAGTCTTAAATCTTTACTTAGAAAGACTGAACTTGTGCAGTCCACAGCTTAGAGCACTTATTTCATAGGACTGTTAGAGACACCCCCAAAACTGTATCAAACTCCTCTTTTCAAAGATTTTAATTTTGCAGCTCACATGTAAAGTGCAACTACGATGACAAGATGACAGCAACAGCCAGTCCTGAGATAATTTTCAGGGACTAAATTCAATGACTTGGTGAGCCAATTCCCTAACAGCATCCAGTATTCACAAAGCACTTGTTCCACAGAGGAATTTCTGCATGCACAATACATTTTTTCTAAGCATGTAATCTCCACAACAAGCGCAGAAGAAGCCACCCTTACCTTCTGTGTCAGTAATCAAAACAAGCTCAGCACAGACTTACTTTTGCTCACATATCATACCCTATTCCCCTTCTAGCTCTCACACTCCACCACTTTCCCTCTCTACAACGTCCATCGTAGTTTCATCCATCTCTTTTTACTTTTTTTATGGTTTTTCTCATATTAGAGAAACCTTATGACAATTGACTTTCTGTGTCTGATTCATTTTGCTAAGTGTAAGAGCCTTAAGGTGCATCCATTTTCTTACAAATGACTCAAATTTGTCCTTTTTGGCATAGTAGTACTCCATTGTGTGTGTGTGTGTGTGTGTGTTTGTGTGTGTGTGTGTGTGTGTGTGTGTGTGTGTGTGTGTGTGTGAGAGAGAGAGAGAGAGAGAGAGAGATTGGTATTTTTTATTCATTCATCTGTGGTTGAGCATGATGGCTTCTTCCAAGATTCGGCCATTACAAGTTGTGCTGCTATAAACACGAGTATGCGTGGATGGCTCTTGTTCTGGTATGATGACCACCTCTTTGGGGAAGATACCTAGAACAGGTATTAGGTATAGATGCGCTAAATCGAATACCTAGTTTCAGTTTTTTGAGGAATCTCATCCTGTTTCCATAGTAGTTGTATCAGTTTGTAGTCCCACCAGCAATGCATGAGGGTTCCTTTTTCCCACAGCCTCGCCAGCATGTGTTGTTTGATTTTAGTGCATGCTGACAGATGTGGGTCTAGTTTCATTCTGCATATGGTTAGCCAGATTTCCCAGCACCACTTGCTGAAGAGGCCATCTTTACTGCAGCATACGTTTTTGGCCCCTTTGTAGAAGATCAGATGGCTGAAAGTCGTCAGGCAGGTTCTGCATCCTCAGTTCTATTCCACTGATCCACCTGTCTGTTTCTGCAGCACTCTTAAAGCGACTTCAGTAGGGACCCTGGGCCAGCAACCACAACACTGTCACACTGACTGCCAATCACCACCGAGGACGGTGTATCGGTTGCACCACGGTGCCACACACGTAGCTGGGCATCAGAAATGCACTGGCCTGATGGTCAAGTTAGTTAGCTCATACTGTTCCCTATACTCTGTTTAGAGGTGACGGTTCTCATGGTGCACCATGCAGAGGAGGAATGCAGGCAAAACACTGGAACACTGCACATCGCTGATTCTGCAGTCACTAACAGTACAGAATATTCCAGTCTTAAGAAGAGAACTGGTCTCTATTTTATGGGATTAAGGGAAGGAAGGAAGCTGGAAGGAATGACATGCCACTTGAGGGCTGGAAAGTGAACATGCAAAAAAAGAGTAAGGCTGAGAGCCCCTGCAGGGCCACTCTCCACAAATGCTACTGAGCCTCTGCAGCATCACCCTCCTAAGATCAGAGCCGAAAGCTGGGTGCAGTCCCCACAGGGGTACGTGTCCCCTTTGGCTGTGGTGACACAGAGCTCAGGGTCTTTCAGTCACCTCCGGGGTCTGGAATAATTACTCCCCTTTGCCCCTTGTTAAATGTTCAGACCAGGACTCAAACACAGTGAGCTTTGAAAACCAGATAAAAGACACAGTCGCCTAGGTGCAGTGGTGCGTGCCTACAACCCCGGCACTCGGCTGCAAGGCTGAGGAAGGAGGGTTCCAAGTTTCTGCCCAGCCTGAGATTCTGTCCATAATAAAAAAATAAAAAATAAAAAAGGGACCTGGTGACAGTGAGAAGGTCCTGGGGCCAACCTCCAGTACTGCAATAAGTCAGTCAGTCAATAAAGTACGATGAACAGCCACCCACACAGGAGGTCTTTGGCTCCTATGCTAACAGCGCCAGGAAGCCCAGAGCTGGCTGCGGCGAGCACTGGGCAATGCTGGGCAGGTCATGCTCGTCGTGGGGACACCATGGGGCCTCAATGTTCTCATGAGAAACAACAGGATGTGCAATGGCTAACATGCAGGGTGACCTTGATAATAGTAAAGGAAAATATGCCTGGATTGCCCTGAGAAGGGTGACAGGCTCCCCAGGCTCCGGGATACGGTGTCATTCCACTCCACACTGGTGACTGTAAATACTGAGACCCAGGAGTGTGCAAAGCTGCAGAGCAGGAAACTGAGGTTCCACCACACAGGGGAGTGGGCATCAGGCCCGTCTAGGCAGGAAACAGACACACACTCTCCTCCAGACTGAAAGCAGAGCTGGGACGACTGCCCAAGGCCCTCAAGCTCTTGGCAGGCACGACGGCTGCTAGGTTGGTTGGGCAGCACCTGTGGCCCAGTGGACAGTGACCGTGAGACCTGTGGCCGCACAAGGAAGCTGGAAATGGGCAGCAGGAGGGTCCGGGGTCACAGTCCCAGCCACACCTCTCCCCTTTATCTCCACTAATTTCCGACTGGGGTTCAGCCACCTCCAAAAGGGTTCCAGAGGCTCCCAGCAAGCACCTCTGGAAGACCCAGAAAGGGGGTTCACGCGGGGACAGCAGACGCAGGTGCCTTGGCCACTCATACCTTGGCTGCACCTACTCTGCCTGCCACAGAGGAAGAGACAGAGGGATCTGCATTCCTTCTGCCAAGACAGGGCCTGGTGGCAGCGGAAGGCTACATCAAGAGGATTCTGCTGAGGCGTGTTTCCTAGAGCCCTGGCAGCCACGTCCTGTTTACTGAGTCCCTCCTTGCCAGTGGAGTGGTACATTCACCTAGCAACTACCGCATACCAGATACCATGGAGGCTGGAGTACCCAGAATTCTGCTGTGAAATCTAGACTGGATCCTGAGGAACACGCCTGTAGCTGGCCAGGATTCAAGGGCTGGCACACAACAGGTGCACGTTCTCTTTAGGCCCAGACACAGCTGAACATGTAATGGCCAGTCAGGCCTACGTGGGTCTCCCTTACTGTCCTCCCGAGCTACCGGGCAAGCGGACAAGGCTCTTCAATGCAGTGGTGGTCCCTGCTTGAGAGTGGGTCAGAGTCACCGGAAGGCTGTCAGAACAACACAACAGGCCCGGAGATGGTGTAGGAGGACGTACTCAAGACCTGGACCACACTCAGACTGGCCCACAGCATAGGGCACCAGGCAAATGCTGTTCCTCTCACCTGAGTAACTACCTATCAGACAACCTCCTTCAGATGCCCAGTCTAGACTGGAGAGCTGCCTCAGATCAGGATTAAAGAAGCTGACATGTTTCATGTGTGCACATTTTAATCAGTGGCCATAGTACTAGTTAAAAACGCAGCCTGCACTTTCATACTGAGTCAGAATATTAATTTTCCCGTGAGGCCCAGGCTTCCTAGGAAATGGAGCATGTAGTACTTTACATACAACACGTAACTCCTCATCCTCCTGCCTCAGCCTTCCAAGAACCAGGAAGCACAAGAGTGAGCCACCGCTCCTGGTTACAAAACGTGATTTTCAACCAACGGTTATAACTCCAAGACAGGATGGCCCACTCGTGGAGGAGGCCCCGTTCCGTTCCTCTGTGTTGCACGTGCTCAGCCTCCGGCACGCTTCTCCTCCTGACAACTTACACGGGCCCCACGTCCCGCCAAACACGCCCAGGGCTTTGTGCTTTCTCATCTTTCATGCACAATACACCCATTCTTCATTAACTGAGTGACATGAATGTTAAGTTTTTTCCAAGTTTTCCTTAAGTGGAGGTTTGTTTAAAAAAAAGTTAGCTTCCATCCCCTCTATCCTTCGGGGTATGATGTATCAGCAACCAGGAGGGGTAACCTTTCCGTCTTTTTTCCCACGGCATGCATAAACACACGAACATACTCGGGTGATGGGCATCTGCCTTACAAAAGGCAGCACGGAGCCTACTGACCTGAATTAGTGCTTCCTAGCAGCACCTGGACACAGACGTCCTCCAGGTCAGCCCAGCCTTTCTAAATCTTTCTTTATAGCCGCTGTGCAATATGCCCTTGGGTGCATTTCCTTTGGTTTCTTTTGGTCACTACTTTACATGATGCTGTGACTGTTATTTCTGATACACGTTTTTAAGCTTGGTGCTTATATTTTCTACAGGATTTAGTAGAGCCATGCTTGAGATCAAAGGGAATGAGTATTCTTACTCAAATAGGTATTGCCTGTTGGTTTTACAGTAACTTACATGCAACAGAGGAAAAGCCTTTCCCCATTTATCTGCAATAGATGTGGCAGTTCCTCTAATTGCTTAGTGTCAGTCACACAAGTCCTGCAGCTACTCCAGGCACTGCCAGGCCCAGCTTCTCACAACTGTCATTTGCTTCTGGTCATACCATCTGCTCCTGCCCAAGTGTTTTCAATTGTTATGTAATCAGCAGCAACCACCTTTGTAAAGCACCTGTGAGTACCCACATTAGCTGACGGGGACTCACCAGCCCTGTACTAGACACTAGCTCAGGAGGACTTACCCAGCCCTGTCCTAGATACATGTATTTCCAGGTTTCTGTCATATACACATTTAGTTTTCAGATCTCTAGTTTTACATATGGGATAACAAAGTGGTCCAAGTTCTCCCCAGATAACGAACTTGGCCAAAATTTAATAAATAAGCCCCCACTTATTTTGCATTAATCTGAAATTCCACTCTTGTCACATACTTGCTTTATGCATGCACTATTTATAAATGTTTCTCTGCCAAACAGTACTTCATTTTACCCCAGAGGCTCCGGCAGCCATGGGACCTGCTGAAGCGTCCTCTTCCGTGATTTTTAGCTCCCAGCACATATACACTTACTCTTCTGCATGACGCTAGAGAATGCTGTCCAAAGCCTGCCACCTCGTCAAAGACCTCTATGCTCTTTATGTTAACTGGCACGTTTGTGTTGCCTTCTCCTCATAAATTCTGGCGTATCATTCCACATACCCATTTATTATTTATAATCCTTCAGCGAGACTTCATGCTGTCCTTCATCTAACATCCCCCTGCCTCAGCCTCCTGAGCAGCTGGGATTACAGCACGCATCACCACAACCAGCACAACAGAACAGCCCAGTCTCCTGGGAGATTCATTCTTCTTCGTTTTCGTTCTCTCATTAGCCTACACTTGCTACACATAATAACCATCAGCCTGAGAAGAAGGTATATTTACGCACTCCACCTTGATCAAAAAGAAACAAGTTTTTTGGTTTTTCTCCAAATAAAACACCAAATCATGGTTTAAAAAAAAAGTGACTTCTCTTCTTCCCTAGTGTGTTAGGACTCTGGAGCCACAGGTTCCAAGCTTGACGCTGAGGTCCACCTCGTGACTGGAGCCAGTCAGGACAATGCCTCTGACCCACCTCTGACAAGGAGGGACAGAATGACACCTATCTCTCATGGTTTGTGAAGAGAGAGCTAATATACAAAAACATTTGGAACAGTAGCTAGTGCTTGGAAATCATTCAATACATCTTAAACTTTTTGGACTGGTGGATGTAGCTCAGTGGTTAAAGCATTTGCCCACCATGCACAAAGTTTTAGGTTTGAATCCCCAGCACCACCACATAAAGAATTTTTTTTCCCTAGAAGAACACTTTTATAATTTTTTATTATTTTCCCCACTATTTTTATTAATACACAAATGTAATACATAGTATTTACAATAAATTTGGGTGTTTCGTACATCTATGTATCATATCGACATTACAATCCCTTCCTATTTACTACCCTCCCACCCCCTCCCGGTCCCTTCCCCTGGCTCCGGCTATCACTTCATATGGTTCCAAAGAATGTCTGTGTTCTGGGTTTTCCAAGTCAGAGAAACCATACAGCCTTCCAGAATGCTGGGATTACAGGCGTGCACCACCACGCTCGGATTCCCCCAGTGTTGTTTAAAGTTGCATTTCTCTGATGGCTAAAGATGCTGAACACTTAGGCCAACAGGGCTTCTTCTTCTGAGAAGTGTTTATTCATCTCGGAGTCTCATTTGTTGACTGGGTCCTTTATTTTGGAGGGTTTAATTTTTTTCAGTTCTTTGTATATTCTTGATAATCGTCCTCTGAGGAGTATAGCTGGCAAAGACTTTTTCCCATTCTGTGGGTGCTGTCTTCACTCTGTTGATTGTTTCTTTTGCTATGCAAAAGCTTTTTAATTTCATATGATCCCATTTGTTTATTCCTGGTGTTATCTCTTATGCTTTCAATGTCCTTGTATACGTCTAACCACATAAAAATTAATGGCATGGTAGTGCAAGCCTCTAGTCCCAGCACTTGGGAGGCCAAGGCAGCAAGACTACCAGTGAGCTCAGGACCAGGCTGGACTACAGAGTGAGAGCCTGGCTCCCCACTCCCCAGATAAAGCTAAATTTTTTTACTTTTTAATTTTCATCTATCTATCTATCTATCTATCTATCTATCTATCTATCTATCTATCTATCTGTTGGGTGGCACTGGGGGTTGCGCAGGGCATTCACACTGAACTCCATCCCCAGGCCATTATTTTATTTTGAGACAGAGCCTTGCAAAGTCTTAATGTTGCCATAGCGAGGCTTGAATTTGCCATCCTCCTGCCTCAGCCTTTTTGAGTGCTAGGATTACAGGCACAGGCCTGTCACTGGGCCCAGCCAATTATTATTTTAGCCTGATACTTTTCCAGTTGGTGTGTATATTCACTGGTGCCTCCAAAGAAATATTAAAAGTTAATGGAAACAGTGGGCATCTCTGTCCAATGTGGGATTTAATTAAGGGCTTGAACTGTATTGCCATTTAGAATGACATTTGCCCTTGGGTTGGTAAGCAGTTCTAATGATATTTAATTTTTTTCTATCAGATTAAAATATGCAGCAGCTGCTGACTACTACTTACTACCTCAGCAGTCTACTGGTGCGTTTTCCTTCTGATTCCCGTCAATGGAGGAAATCACACAGATGTGTTTCAGACCTACCCTTCCCTGCCTACAAGCTGAACTTGTTTTTTCACACACTGCTGGGTATAACTTACTAGTATGTGTGTCTATATTCATTAATGAGAACTCTTTAGGATTTTCTCCCTACTCTCATGTTTTGCTGAACTCAAAATGAATGACAGGAAATTCCATCTTGCTGGGGACCAAAATGCTTTAAATCTGCCAAGGTCTTCTCTTTCAAGGATGGATACATGTCAACCGTGAAGCCCCCTGGACCCGGCACCTTCTCAGTGGAAGCTCTGAGACCACCTTTCCAGGGAAATCACCTGACTGAGTCTTGTTTCTCCTCAGGCTTAAACTACACTCAGATTCACCCCACCTCCTGCTGGTGTTTCCCAATTGTATGGGAAATACATCACAGGAGACATGGAAGTAAAGAAGATTCGATCCTGGCCTTCAACACATTTTCCACACAGAGGGGAAAACAGAAAACATGCACGGCTAAGCCAATGGATGAATTCCTGTTCGGTTCTCTGTGAGCACTCTGAACCTCAAAGGCCTGCAAGCTGCCCCTGAGCATATGCACAGGTTCTGGATGTGCCCTCCCACTGCTGACCCGAATACCTGACCCTGGCACTCTCTGCAATCCTGCTTCAGTGCCACTCTTGTCTCCTCACCCCGCCAGACTCTTCTGCACTTCTTCTGCCCCAATTAAATGGGCCCACCTGACATCACCCTGCACTTCCCCCTGCCCCACATGTCCTCTTGCAGCTCGCACCTCCAGCAACTTCCCATCGCCTCCACCCTCCAACCTGCACCCCTTCTTAAAGCCTCACCAAAATGCTTTCTCCTTCTGAAAGCCTGCCTGGAGTCCTGCGACCAACAGTCGCCCCTCCTCTAACACAAATGTGCTCCAGGGGAATTTGTACCTGGGTTCAAATCATACATGGGATTAGTGGCTGAGGCAGCCACCAACCACTATGAGCCTAAGTACTCTGCTCTGGGAAAGGGTACAAGAGCCCCAGTCTGATGGCTCATAGGGGCATTCCTATCTGAGAATGAGCAAACACAGAATATTCTGCAGACACCTAGAATATAGTGACTGCCCTGAACACGAACGTGCCTGAACGCTCAGGGTGGAACATGAGCAGAGTGTACTGCTTTGGTTTTAAATATATTTCCTTGTCTCTCACCTGATCTGTCACTAAACTCTGCCGACCACAAAAGCTCAATAAATATTTACTGTTCAGATGTTTTTAACTTAGTATCTTACAATGTCTTTAACTTAACAGCCATACCACTTACACTCCAAGGCCTACATCTACCACGAAAACAACATGATTCCAGCATTCTATTATTCATTTCTTTTTCTTGGGGTTCGAAGAATAGTGCAGTGGTTAGAGGGTTTGCCTAGCAAGAACAATGCCCTGAGTTCTATTCCCAAGCACCACATAGGCCGAGTATGGTAGTACATGGCTATAAGCCCAGCATTCAGGATGCTGAGGCAGGAAGATGATGTGAGTTTGAGGCCAGCACGGGCCATGTACTGAGTTCCGGATCAGCCCGGACTACAGAGTGAGACTCTGTGTCTCAAAATATATATATATATATTTTATCATTTAAATAGCACTACATGCTAGATACAATCTGTGGCTCTGATTTAATCAAATGAATTAACAGTAAAATTATATTTATTTAGATATATTTGTGGTACTGGAGATTAAACCCAGGGCCTTTCCACTGAGCTACACCCCCAGCCCTCTCTAGGTCTTATCATGAGACAGGATCTTAACAAGTTGCCCAAGCTCTGCTCAAACTTGCACTACTCCTGCCTTAGCCTCCCACATGGCTGGGATGACAGACATGTGCCACTGCACCTGGCACATATTTATTGCCATGTACCCATTTTTTCTTAAAGACCAATCTTTGTAATAACAAGTGTAAGAAGGAATTTTCTAGAGTATAAAGATTTGACTCTCACAAATTAAGGAAATTCACCAACTGAAACCAGAATTCACCAATGCAGCCCAGAAGTGCAGTAAATAAGGACACATTTCCTAAGCGTTACCACTGGACACTTGTGTGGTACAATCCATAAGAAAAACATAAGATAAAATGGCAGCGGGCCCTAAGAGGTTATCCATTATGTCCCTGTATTACCTGACACTCAGAGGGTTGGACTACTTAGTGACCTCAGTGTTCTTGATGGAAAGTAACACTAACCTGAAAACTAGGCAAGTCCTACGATGTCTAAGCATGACATAAGCATGACTCAGGTAGCTCCCCAGCCACCCTCGGCACCACAATGACCATGTGGCATCTCACCGGTGGCTCAAGAAGTCTCCCAGAAGGGCACAGGTTCTGGGCCTAGGCCCCAGGGCAAGGTGGCAGCAGCAGCAGTGCTAGTCACATGACCTCCTAGTGCTGTGAGTGCCATGGTGACGCAGGCTGCCCTAGCCCAAGGGGTAAAGCTCTTTTGTTTTGTTTTGTTTTGTTTTTTTGAGACAGGGTCTCTCTCTGTAGTCCAGGCTGGTTCTGAGCTCACTGTGTTTGCCTAGACTGGCCTTGAACTCATGGCAATCGTCCTGCCTCAGCCTCCTGAGTAATAGGATCACAGGTGTGCGCCACCACACCCAGCTTATGTGGTACTAGCGAATCGAACTCGGGTTCTTAACCGCTGAGCTATTCCTCTAGCCCTGGTAAGGCTCTTCTTAAACAGCACAGAAACAGACTGAACGGGTGCAATGTACTAAATCCATTCCTAACACTTGACAGCTCTGGATTGAACAGGTGGAGTGTTCTTCTATTTCAACCAACACAGGGCATCCCACTCTGAGCCAACCAAGAACTCCACTAACTCTGCCCATTAAAATATGCCACATGGTAGATTACTCACCAAAAAAGAACTTAAAACACAGAATTTTGCCCTTCACAAAATTTATATAAAACACAACTATTATTTAAAACAAAAACAGCTGTTCATAGCTTCAAGGACTGTCTTTACCTTGAGTTTCTGTGACTTAATTTATTATCTTTCTTTGTTCCATAGTCTGTAAGATTCTAAATTCAGTAAAAGTCTATCTTAAGGAAAATATAATTTATTTTGACATCTTTTACCAATTTATTTTTTTGAGACAGGGTCTTGCTCTGTAGTTCAGTCTGCTTCTGAACTATGTAGCCCAGGCTAACCTCAAACTCATGGCAACCCTCCTGCCTCAGCCTCCCAAGTGCTGGGATTCCAGGCATGTACCCACCTAGTTTATGTGGTGTTGGTAGGTCAAACTTGGTGCCCTGTGCTTTTTAGGCAAGAGCTCTAATCACTGAGTGACACTTTTAGCCCTGTCAATTTAAAAACATACCAGTACAGGCTGGAGTAATGGTATAGTAGTTAAAAGTTAAAGGTCCTGCGTTCAATTCCCTAGAACCACATAAAGCTGGATGTGGTGGCACATACTGTCCCGAGTCCAAGGCCAGCCTGAGCTACCCCAGTGAGTTCAGGACCAGCCTGGCCTATAAAATGCGAGACCCTGTCCAAAAAAACAAAAAAACAAAAAAACACAGCACAAAAGTACTTGGGCCTTAACGCAATTTCCAGCTGTGTCCAGTTACTTGCTTGGATGTGATATTCTTTTTAACTACCTTCTATTCCAAAAATTAAAAATCCTTAAAGCAAGTGGATTCCATGACTTACTTACAGTCAATTAAAGAGATGCTGCCTGTTTTCCCCAGAGACCTAAGATGTAACTTTAAACGCAGGCTGGAACTGGAAAGCCTACAGGAGAGTAAGCAGAGGTCTCCTTCTGGATTCACAGAACAGAACTGTCACCTGCGGCAGGACTCAAAGCCCTTTGCTGTTTTCATTAAGAAAACCACCATCAGTGACGTGGATGAACATAACGTGGCTGTCTGAGAGGCCCCGAAGCTCCTGGCAGACCCAAGTTTGGCAGATCCACGTGCCATCTCTCCCGCCCCACTCCATGAAGCCTCCCCAGACGCAGGCCTGCAGTGCCCTCCTGAGGGGGCGCCTCTGGCTGGGCAGAAAGCCTGTGACAGGCTGTGGGCCTATCCAAGCATTCTTCCTTCCTTTCTCAGTACGAGCCGGGACACATGGTGTGACATCACAGGTACAACCAGAGGCCCTGGTGACATGTCAAGAAGGCAGTGAGGGAGATGAGATGAGGCAAAGCGGGCTAGCTTATGCCCTCACCTGAGGCATCGGCACTTTTTTTTAACACTCTTTGAAATTCTGGAAATTGTTTCTGTTTAAAACATTCTGCTCCTTGGTTTTCATTTAAATAAAGCCCAACAAAGCCGTTTCTGGAATACTGGGAAGCAAAGGATGGCGCCTTCCCTGAAGCCCAGAGGTTCCCTGTGACCTGCCAGCCCCTGGTTTCTCCTCCAAACCGCACAGCCCTCATGCCCAGCACCTTCTGTCCAGGTGTCCCTGCGCCCAGTGACCCACCTGTGCAGGAAGTGCAGCCTGTGCATGGCCGCCAGCCCCGCCGCGATCTCACACGCCATCCTCTGCAGCAGCATGGTCCGCGCGTCGCCCCGCACGTGCTCCTGCTCGTCCCGTAGATAAGCTTTCAGATCGCCCTGCAAAAGCAGCCACGTGAGCATTGGGTTTCATCCGCGAACTGTGAAGATGGCTCAGTGGGAACTACGCGTGCTTGATAAAGATCCTCAGACTGAGTAAGACTCAAATTACAAAACATCTACAACGTGACTATGCTTTCCGAGCCATTCTAACTGGACTAGTTTATTTTCATTATATAAACCCATGAAAAGTAAAACAGAAAAAAATGTATATATGTACACATATATACATACGCCAAGTGCTGTACAAAAATCTAGAAGTCTTCAGTTAACTAGAGGCAATCTGGTAAGAAAAAAAAAAAACGTGGTCCCACTCAAACCACCTAGCTTAAGGCTTCTAGAAGCCACGAGGTCAGCCAGCCTGCAGTACCACGGCCATGGCTTTCCTGTGGTCCAGGCTGGTCCTGAACTCATTATATAGCCCACAGTGGCTTCAAGCACACAGCAACCCTACTGCCTTTGCCTCCCAAGTGCTGGGATTACAGGCATGCATTGCCACACCCAACTTACGTAGTACTGGGGACACGAACCGAGGGCCTTGAGCTTCCCAGGCAAGTGTTTTACCAGCTATGCCATTCCTTCAGCCCTCAGCCATATTTCTTCTGCAATATGTGCCCTTTAGTTCCCACTGGAATTATTATAAACTCATCCACAGGATAAACAGGCATCTCTTTCCCCATCTCCCCTGTTAAAAAACAAGCACCCTTTTATCTAGGGTAGGCTCTACCCAGCTGGTAGAGTTGCAGGAATAACCAAAGACTCCGATGACAATTAAGGTAGAAAAATTCCAAAACTGCAGGTTAACAGATCTCCATAAGGCAGCCCACGTGAAGACTAAACACGAAAGCTCTAAGTCCACTGGCATTACTGGTGAACTGGCAATGGTGAGCTCTTCGGCCTATGTGACCTCACCTCGCAGCAGCACCCACCGAAGGTGGAAGCGTGGTGGTGCCACACCACCTCTGGCCACAACGCCAAGCATGTGGGAGCAGCTGGCAGAGTTAGCACTCCATGAGGGACCACCGCCACAAAGGCTGGGGAACAGCATGGGTGGGGAGAGGCGCTGCCCAAGGTTATCCAAAGTGTATCGTGGCCACTTGTTCTTAAACTGTCGTTCTCCTACAAGATTCCTGAGGGTCCTGGTCACTGCTTCTTATGGGTGAGACAAGCAGGTAGGTGGCTGGGGCGTGTGACCCAGGGTTGGTTCTTAATCCTGTGTTCTAGAAAGATCCACAGGGCTCTCCCAGTACCACTGTTCAAAAATTAAACATAAAACATTTTAATTGCAATAGACTTTTACATTGGGACTTCTGTATTAAGTATAAAAGCTGAAGGGTTCTCGTCCAGAGATGCCTGTATTTAGGCATCTGGTTTGTGTCAAGAGTATTTCAATGGTGCTCAGTGGCCCACTGCTTAAAAAGGAAAGCTAGCAACAGCAATGTATTTTGAATTAAAGTAAGATTTCCTCTATTCAGGTTTTTAAGTGCCTCAGTTCCTTCCCTAAGCCCTCCCAAAAAAACTTCCACAGAAAAATGTGTGGCACTAGATGGCAGCAAAGACCACGCCAAGAGCACCCATCCAAGCAGCAGAGACTGCTGGCTGCATGCCCTATGGCAGGAAGCATGAGCCAGAGTTTTCTGTGCAGGACACTGTGAATACACTGACTTTAATATAATATTTTAAAAAATCGATAAATAAAAATCTTTATAACTGAAAAAGTACAGTCATTTACATGTTTAATAAGGTTGATTTAAGAAAATCTTAGGATTATGTACGCATGGGACAGTAAAAATTTTAAATTTTATTTTGAGACATGATCTCACTAAGTCACTAAGTTATCCGAACAGGGCTCAGACTTAAGATATTCCTGCCTCAGCCTCCCAGAGTGCTGATATTACAGATGCGCACCACTGCATCTGGTGCACATCCCAGACTTTTCAGTAAGAATTTCAGTGAGAGTAAGACAGTCGGAGGGACAGCGCAGCGGGCGAGTGGGAGTGTCTGCCTAAGACAAGTTGGCCACACCCGGCATCCTGCTGACGGGATAAAGTGTGTGTATTCCAGCTGCATCTTGTCCTCTGCTGTTGAGGGTTATTTACTCTGCGGCATCTGTAATCCCATCTTCTTGGGAGGCTGAGGATCACAAGTTCCAGGCTACCTTGAACAACTTAGACTGTTCCTGTCCGAAAACAATTTTTTTTTTAAACTGCTGGGATGTAGTTCAGTGTTTGTGTAGAACTCTTACCTAGCACGAACAAGACCTTAGGTTCAATCTCCAGCACTGCAAAATGGATGAACGAATGAATAAAAATCAAATCAAATACGCTCAATCTCCTTAAGAGTCCATCTCCTCTCAGCTCTAATGCTCAAATGCCTCTTACGCAAACCCAACAAAACCCTGTCATCTTCCTCTGGCTGCCCCCACCCCCCCCCCAACCCTGGCCCACAGGAGACGTGCACGCATTCTCTGCACTGCAACTGCTCGCGCCTTTCCAAGCTCAGACTTCTCTACCTGGATCCCGACTCCACAGTCTCCCATGCACTTCCTGCCTCCCGGGGCTCTTCCCCGCCCTTCCTCCTTTGTTTTCTGAGGGCTGTGGCCCTCCCAGCTCCCGGACTGCACCCCGCCATAGCTCCCTTTCGTTGCTCTGGCCCGGGTCCTCTCCCTATCCTAGAGGCAGCTCAAGCTGACAGCATCCAGCAAAAGGCTGCCAGACTGCCCAACCCAGTAAACGGCACTGACACCTTCCGGCAGACCAACAGAGAACGAAGATACCACTCGGGAGACCTGGACCCATCATTGGGACCTCCCTCTACTTTCAAGGGAGATCTAGAGCTAGTCTACCTTTCAGGACGCTGTAACCACACAGAGGGAGACACACTCCTTTAGGGGCTGTTACGCTGCGTCTGGAATGTCAACCCAAAGCCTCATGCGTTTGCATGTTGTGGGATGCCTGTAGAACCACATGCTAAGAGGTGGGCTTTGTCAGGCAGCGTGGATTATAGGCACGTGGTAGATCAGGGCACCTGGTAGACGATGGGCATGTGGCACATTACTGGGCATGTGACCAGGAAGAGGCAGATCACTGGGGCTTAGGCCGGAAGGGGCAGAACACTGGGATGTAATCTGGAAGGATGCATGCCAACCGTGCCCTTCCCTGCTCCCCTGGCTTCCTGTCAGCTGTTCTGCGAGCAGCTCTCCTCTGGTCTGCCTCTGCCATGGGCTTCAATCATTGCTGGCTGTCCATGAATGCCCTGAGACCTTCTGAAACTGTGAACTACAATAAATCTTTTCTCCCTCTATTTGTGGACTTTGGGTATTCTGTCACAGCAACGACGAGAAAGCAAGGCTGTTGTGCGACAGAGGCCTCCCTGCTGCCACCTAGCAGCCAAGATGGTCACCACAAACCAAGTCATGCGACATCCCCACCCTTACCTTCTTCTCCCAGGCTGCTCCCTGACATTCTGTCTGTCTCTCTACTCTGTCCCCAAACCCAGGACAGCATGGCACATTCAGTAAATATCTGCTCTCTGACAAACAGAAAGACAAAAAAGCCCTTCAGAGAAGTTCCAAAGGATATCTCCACAAATTACTGTTGGGACAACCATTCTCCCAAAGTGGTGCCAGCCCACCATTTCAACTAAGAGTCTGAGAGTAACAACTCTGAAGTGTATCTATACTTCCCCATTTTTACTGGGCTTTCAATGTATTCTATTACTTCGTTACTTTGCATATTAAACCTAACCAGAGACAGCTAAGATAGGAACCTAGTTTACTTTGTAAGCAAGTAAAATCTAGTTCTGTTTGAAAGTTTTGCCTGTGTATGGCAAATGCCACGGCTCTAACTTTAAGAACAGGGTGGAGACAATGCCAGCATGAGCTGGCACAGAGATGAGACCTTCCCTCCATGTGCTCTGAGGGGCAGCTGCCTTGGGTCCTTCCAAGACTAAAAGCCCAATATGACTGCCCAGCCAGGCCACCCAGTCTCCTAGACAGGCTGGAGGGGGCCAGCCAGCTCTTGACTGAAGACTGGCTCTCCCTAGTCTTATCTAGGAGATCAGGCACTGTGAGAACAAAAATCAAAGCCAGGCATAGTGGCACACATCTGTAATCTCCTGCAAACCTGTAAGTTCCAGGAGGCTGAGGCAGAAGGATTGCAAGTTTGATCCCAGCCTGAGCAACGAGCAAGACCTTGTCTCCAAGTATGTATGTATGTACGTGTATATGTGTGTGTGTGTGTGTGTGTGTGTGTGTGTGTATACACATATATGTATATATACACAGACAGAGCAAGAGCGAGCGAGCAGGGGAATGCAGCTCAGTGCAAACGCCCTGATTTCAATCCCTAGAACTAGAGACAAAATAAAACTACAGCAAACTCATTATTTTTCCCTTGGAGCACACCAGCACGCTTATGTTGAGGTGGGACCATCAGTTCTCAGCAAGCAGTGTCATCCTTGGCTGCTGGAACTGTACAACCAATGACACCAGCCAAAGAAGCCATGCTTTAGTGAGCACACGGAAATGTACAGATGTTGGCACCAGGCTCTGCAGTAGGGTGGCAGCACAGTGGGGCAGGAGCACCCAGCTCACCCTTCTCTGTTCTCTCAGTATTAAGCATAGCCCTCCACACTTCACAAGTGATCAGGACATTTCTGTTGAATGATGGAGCCTTAACCAAGGGACACCCTCGTGGCAGTCCTAATACTACGGAGAGGGCACCGTGCAGTCAAACACCCTGAAGTAGCCTCTCACCCATTTCATAAGCAGGGCCACCAACAGTGTGGCAGATCAGTCATTGCAGACCAGATGCCAAAGAAACTCGGTGGACTTTTCATTTAATAAAAACACCAACCTTTCTAAAGGCGCTTCAGTTCCTTCTGCTTGGAAGAGGCTATGGTTGTGCCTAATGGATGTGGGTGAAGACAGAAAAGGTTCATGGTGGTTCAGCCACTCATGACCAGAGAACATGTGGAGACAACAGGTCCTGTCACTGTGGCAACAGTGGCTTTGACGAGGACAGGGACTCTGTTCCTGCCCTGGCTGGCACACCTCTGCTAGGGCTGGCAGCAGGCTGTGTCCTCACAGGCTAGAAGCGAGCTCTGTCTACGCAGGGTCTGGTGTGTCCTGGGGCCATGCCTGCTTCTGTGCAGGTGAGATCCCTTTCCAGCTCACGGGACTGAGCCTGTCTGATGGCTCCTGCCACATCATCGAAGAAACACCAAAACATTAATCTTCGTAACCCCCTGCAAGTGTATGGTTCCAACATTCTGCACATCCACGCTGCTGTACATCAGCACCACCCCTCTCCGGCAGGATTTTTATCTTTCAATACTTGAACTATGAGTCCACTTAACCATTTTCCTGGCTTCTCCACCCCCGACAGCTGCTCTACTTTCTATGTGAGTCTGCCTGGGGTAGGTAGGTCCCTCTTGTAGAGGACTCTGCACCTGTCTTTTGTGGCTGGCAGATTTCACATGGCACAGTACACTCAAGGCTCATGTGTGTAGTAACATGTATCAGGATTTCCATCCTCTTAAATCATGTTCCACTGTATGCCATGAACACACATGTGCAAGCACACGGTCTAGATCCCACCTGAGCTTCTCTGGGGAATATTCCCAACAGTGGACTTGCTGGATCATAGGCTAACTGTATTTTTGGTTTCTTGAGGAACAATAACTGCTTTTGAAAACATTTATCATTGGTCAGCGTTCCATTAGGTAGTACACGCGTATTAGGTGACTGGTATTAGCCAACAGCAGCTTTTGGTGGGAACAGTCAGCCTTTGGAGTGAAGAGTCTCCCTTCCCCACAATGCAAGTACATTTCAGGGAGTCACATTTGTTAATTCCAGATGGCTGTGTGCGTCATCTTCAACATAAATGGGGATAGCCAATCAAGTTTAATGCTTTTCTGAGCACAGTCTGTGAACCTACAAAATATGATTATATTTAAATTTGAAATTAAAAGTACTGGAGGGAAAGTAACAAAGAATACATACACGGCTCTTATCCGAGAGTAATGTCTGTTCAAGGGTAAAGACAAGGAACACAGCAGAGTGCTGTTAGTACAAGTTATCTACAGTGACAGTAAGCAGCTGTGCATTTGCCTATTTTTAAGTGTTACTGTATAAAACAGATTAAACTAACACTCCTCAGAACAACAACCAGGTTCAGTAAAAGAGTAAATTAAAACAGCACCAAAATACAACCTGTCTTCTGAACCCACTCAGGAGGAAATATTAAGTGAGCATTTGGAATCTGTTACCGTCCCAGGAAAAACCAAGCACAGTGTCCAATAAAGAGAAAAGCAAAACACCCAGACGCCTGGGATGGCTTCATGTACCACCGCAAGCAGCCTGCAAACCAGTGGCGCCCTGAGCAGGTGCCGCCTTTTGCTGTGTTTCTGCTGTGTTCACTCATGAAGACGGGTTCTCTAGTCATTCACACTTTTCACTGGGGCCTCGGGGACTAAAGGTTGCCACACACGAGGCACCTCAGGGAGGTAGACTAGTGACCAGCAGACCTGCCTGCTCACATGCAGGTGCACCCTGGTGCTCACCTGTTCTTGTCAGTGCTTTTTTATCACTGCTTGTGACCACTGGAGAGACTGTATCAACTTGAGGCAATCGGGAACCATTCCTGGATTAGGGTTTGGGAACCACACCTAGACTGGAAATTGAGATCCAGCCCGGATTAGAGTGTGAGTGATTTGTAGGCCAGCAAATGAGGGAAGAGCACCCACCCACTTGTGGGAGGGCCAACTGGAACTCGAACTGTATAAAAGGAGGGAAGAAGAAAGATTGTCACAGCTTCTTCCTCTGGGAAAGCTCTCGCCTTTGCAATTGTCTATGGATGTCGACTTGCTACACGCCGCAGATCATCATCACAGATTCGCTCCAGTCTCAGCTTGAGGCGCCTGTCTGCCCGTCGCTGATCTTCAGTATGTGGTCTTCTCCACTGTTCTTCGAACAACCGAGATCCACAGGAGACTCTCACTGGCCGACCTGCTGTCCCAGATGGGAGTTCTACTTTGTGGCTGAGCAGCCATCGGACCCTCCAGCTCTCGCAGGTACAGGCTGCCATCTTGGACTATCTCTGTCCTTGGATTTGTAAGCTTTCCAAATAATTGCTTTTTGTTATAATTTCTGTGAACTCTACCTTTTGAAAGAACCCAAACTAATACACTGCTAGAATCACCTCATGTGCTGGGCACATAGAGCCAGCAGGAAAGGAAGCTATCCACATCATCTAATCTCAGGCCACACATACTACAGCTCTGATCATACTGAACATAGCAACTAGTGGTCAGAAACACCACCAAGAAGGCCTTTCTGGGCTGAAAGAACAGCACAGTGGTCAAAGTGTTTGCCTAGAGAGCACAAGGCCCTGGGTTCAGTTGCTCAGCACCACATAAGCTTAGTGTGGTGGTGTAATACCTGTAATCCCAGCACTTGGGGGAGTGGGGAGGGGAGATTATGGAAGAAGGATTGATGTGAGTTCGAGGCCAGCCTGGGTTACACAGTGAGTCAGGACCAACCAGCCTGAACTACAGAGTGAGACCCTGCCTCAAAAAAAAAAAAAAAAGCTTTCTTTTAAATTTGCATGCTCCTAGCAAATAATTTACCGTATCTTTCTCCTCTAACTATGATGTCTGGAGGATGATGATTACACTTTGCCCCCAGATCTTGGGGTGCCACATGCTGGCCCCTGTGCAAAGGTTCAGTAAAGGAGCACCTGCAATTTTGCAGAGGCCTTGGGAAGCTGGGGAGCAGGTGTGATTGCCATCTTACTCTCACAGGGTGAGAGCTCAAGGAGATCCCGGATTCTCTGTGGCTGAGTTAATGTCACAGTTTAACACGCATGTTGTCAATGTCCAGGGCAGCTGCACACAAAACTCAAGAACCAGGATCTAAAGGTCAAACTAACAGATAAGGAAAACAAGTCAAGAATCTAAAATATAAAGTCCCAAATATCTCACCAACTTCAATAAATGTAATTGGACTACATGTTCTACTTTAAATGACTAAGAATGCTGCGTCAATAAAAAAATCCAATAACAAGCTACTTACATGAGAGGGAAAGAAGAAAATGATTGACAGAGACTCTTCAAATCTCAGCCCTTCCACATGATAAAAAGCTAAGGTTTTAGAAAGGAAGTCACACCAATTCTTTCTTCCATTTTTTTGGTGAACTCAGGGCCTTGCATATGCTTGGCAAGCCCCTTACCATTAAGTAACCCTTCTCAGGCCCAAGGTCTTAACTTGTACCCCTTATATAAGGCAGAGCAAGGCAATTGCAATTTTTGAAAAAACACAGAAAATCCATACTCAAAGTAGAGATTTTAATATGCTTCTCTCAATAGATAACAGAAAATTGATTCAAACCTTTATGCCTCTCCCCTGCCTGCAAGGGGGAAGAAGCAGAAGAGTACAGGAGATGTGAACACACTGCAAGCCTGACTCAAAAGTCCCACAAAGAACACTGACTGACATCCCACCAGTGTGTACGTGTGTGCATGCATGTCTGTGTGCGTACAGGTTTGCATTCACGGGGACAAAACACTGAATCCAAGGGTACAGATCAGTCTTGCCTGGATCAGGGCAGCAGGTGACATACACCTGACAAACAAGAACAAGAACTACATTGTTATTACAAGCCAGGCCATAGGGACTCAGGGGTCACTGTCACATAATCCAATGAGGGCTAATATTTCAAGTTTATTAATTAATTTTCCTTTGGAATTCTCTACCTACACAAATGAAATATTCAACTCACATTTAGGAATTAAAGAAAAACACTCACAACTGTCTTAGTTATTTTCTCATTATGGGAACAGAATACCAGACATCCACGACTTAAGAGAGCAAAGCTTTATTCTAGCTCACAGTTTCAGAAGGTCACAGTCCATTCACAAAGGCCAGCAATGGTGGAAACACGTGGCAGGGGCTGAGAGCTGCTCACAGCACGGCAGGCAAGAGGCCAGGTGAGCAAGGAGGGCAGAGCTAGAATGCGTCTCCCAGGCGGTGCCCCACCGGTCCACCCGCTCCAGGTCACACATCCAGGAGTGTGCCACATGCCCGTAACTCTACTACACGCTCCTAAACCGCCACATGCCTGTACTCCATCTCTCTTGACCTGGCATCACCTCGTAACAGCACATGGCTACACAGGCATTCCACAACATTCATATGCACAAGGCTTCCGGGGGACCTTCCAGATCCAAACTATAACAACAACATGTACTGTTCTCTTTCTATCATAACAGCCAGAAACGGTATCTGCACTGAGGAATTATGTTGAGGTACTCCCCTTTTTCTGGCCACAACCCAGAAAGTTTCACTGTTATGAAAACTGAGATGATTAAAAGAAATCCACTAAATCACAGCAAATTCAATGACCTGTTCATGGTAGATATAATTACACACTTAGAGTAGACTTAAGAAAAGACAAAATATTCTGCATGGATATTTAAAATGATACTTACAGAAAACTTTCACACAGAAATTGGTATCACAATTATGTACAAAATTTATAAAGCACAATCTCAACTGTAAGTCTCCATGAGTAATATTCTACTAGTAATTCATTAAATCACCTAGTTCTTTCAAAATAATACTTTAAAAGTCGTATATATTTGCTATTCTCCAAAGCTGACAGACAACGGGTTTTTATTGGGGAGGCGTCCTTGTGGACTTCCCCAATGGGGAAAATCAGAATTCCAAACTGCGGAGCTGCAGGGAAGCCCTTGAGATCTCAGGAAGGACACGGTGCCACTTAAGCTCTGGCTACACCTGATGCACATTTTGTGACCTTCCCAGGCCTTACTTTAGTCCTATGTAAAGCACAAACAAATACAGTGCTTAGCTCCAGGTTTCTGTATGATCAAATAAGGTAATGACAGTAAAGAGCTCAGCACAGGTCCCAGAGTGCAATGAAACACAATACAGGTGTTGGTTAGGTAGTAAGTCAAGGTACTCCAAAGTTCTTCAAACGGTGGACCAATTAAAAGCAGACCTATCTCCACCATTTTCACCTGTCAAAACTCTTTAGGTAGCCAGGTCTGGTGGCATGCGCCTGAAACCTAGCTACTCAGGACACTGAGGAAGATCACAAGTTTGAGGCAACTGTGACCAACTTACTAAGATTCTGTCTTAAAACATAAAAAAGATTTGGTAGCTCAATGGTAGAAAGCACCTGAGTTTAATCTCTAGTACTGGCAAAACACAAACAGAAAAACCCTAAAACTAAAAAAAACTACTGACCTGTAATCCCAGCCCTTTGGGGAGGCTGAGGCAGAAAGATTCCAAGTTTGAGCCCAACCCAAGCAATTTAGCCACTTATCAAGACCCTGTCTCAAAAAGATAATAGTCTAGGAATGTGGTTCTGCACAAAGGCCCTGGATTCAACTCCTAGTTACACCAAAAGCAACCAAAAACCAAAACCAAAAACTCTACCAATGACGTAATCCTTCACATCCTCAACTGGAATCACTACTAAAAACTTACCAAGTCACAGAACTCGAAAACCAGAAGATAGGGAATTGCTTCTACACACTGTCCAACACACTGAAG
Organism: Ctenodactylus gundi; assembly: GCA_004027205.1. Classification (NCBI taxonomy): domain Eukaryota; kingdom Metazoa; phylum Chordata; class Mammalia; order Rodentia; family Ctenodactylidae; genus Ctenodactylus; species Ctenodactylus gundi. The sequence continues at coordinate 216,549 of PVKB01000612.1, forward strand.
AACATTTGGGTGCTGAAGAACACTGGCAAAAATAAAAGTCACATTTAATATTCATATTCATCTGGAAGCACGCTTGAAAAATTGCTCAAACACTAATTAAAGTTTTAACATTCATAATGATTTCGATACAGTATGACAAACTGAAAAGATCCCATTAAAATTATACTTAACAGATACAGACAAAATTACCTAATGATTAAGTTATTTAAAGCCAATCAAGTGGAATGTTTCCATACATTAGAAAAGAATTCCTAGCTGGGCACCCGGACTTCTAGCTACTCAGGAGGGGAAGGAGTATCACAAGATGAAGCCCGGCCTGAGCAACTTGGCTGGACTTTGCCTCAAAATAAACAAACAAATGAATGAATAAATAAATAGGGTTTGGGGATGTAGCACACTTCTACGGTGCTTGCTTAGCATGTACAAAGCCCTGAGACCCACACCTTGTACAAGAAAAAGAACAAAAACAAAAAACCAAATTAAAACCAAAAAATTTCTAACGTGAAAACTTTTCCTTTGTTTTAGAGATATTTTGAGGCAGTATTTAAAACAAGGTCTTGAAGTTTACAAATTCAATAAGCACTTAAATAGATACTAAATAACTAAACTTCTCCTTAACATTATCTAGTTTGTGCAGTATTTCTATAAGTATCCAAAACAGGTGCAAGCTTTTGGAAAATATTTCTTCAGAAGGAAAAATAAAGTTAATAAAAGATATGTCAAAATAAAAATAAAAACAAAAACGCATTTTGAAACAACTACATCATGAGGAAGGTGCAAAGCCAGTGTGCTGAGCTCAGATATACTTTACCGGGTGTCCCCCACCGACTACCTGTGACGCAGCGACCTATGCACAACCCCCAAGCCACAGAGGGGTTTGTGCAGGGAGCGTGGCCACAGCTCAGCATCCACCCTCACCTCACTGAGGCTTCCAGTTCATGAGCACTGGACACTGAATTTTTTAATCTTTGATTTCTTTCAACAGATTTTGCAGTTTTTAGCATACAAGTCCTGAATTGTTTTTTATTTTTGAGAAAGGGCAAATGTCTCTGTATTTTAATTTTGTTTTCACATGTTCACTGAATGTTTATAAAAATAAAACTGACTTTTTTAAATTGGAGGGGTAGTGGCTGGGGCATAACCCAGGGGTTAAAGTGCTTGGCTAGCATTCTCAAGGCCCTACATTTGATTCTGCAACACCGCATAAAGATTAGCCAGGTACGGTGGTGCATGCCTGTAATCCCAGCATTTGGGAGCCTGAGACAGAAGAATTGCCTTTAGTTTGAGGCCAGGCTGGGCTACATAGCAAGTTCAGGACCAGCCGGGACTACAGAAGGTGACTCTGTCTCAAAAAATAAAATAATAACATAAAATAAAATAAAATAAAACAAAATAAAATAAAATAAAATGGGGATACTTGGAGCCTTATGCATGCTAGTTCCAAAGTGACTTTGTGTATTTATCTCATACCCTGCAACCTTACTGAAGTCATTTATTAGTTCTAGAAAGTTTTGGTAGTTTTTATTGGGGGAGGAGGGAGGATTTTGACATAGGACATCATGTCATCTACAAATAGAGATCTTATTTTTCCTTTCTGATCCACACACCCTTGTATTTCCCTAACTTGCTTAAGAAGGCGGGGCAGAACTTCCAGCCAGCGCCATGTTGGTAACAGCACTGACAGCAAACGCCCACGTGCTGTCCTGATCTCAGGGCTGAAGGCACCCAGCCTCTCACCAGTAAGTATCATGCTAAACGTGGCCTTTTCACGGTTTTTAAGCAGGGAAGCATGGTCTTACTACTGTTCTCCATGTTCTTTCTTCCTACTCATCTAAGAGTCTTCCTTCTCTCATTTATTCTCTTTGCCATTTAGAAAAACACCTTGGCCTTTCTTCTGTTCAGGTAGGTTTGCTGGTTCCCCCTCACTGGAGAATGTATTCATACTGCCTTTATTCCTGAAGGATGCTTGCTCGGGATATTTAGTATCAGAGCTCTATTATTCTTTTTAGTCCCTAACAAATTTCACCTCACTTTCTTCTGTCCTCCAGTGTTTCTGAAGAGGATGCCACCATTATTCAGACTGTTTTCCCCTTCTCTCAAGCGTCTCTGTTTCCACTGTCTACTTCTTTTCAGAACTCTGCCTGGGACTTGTTCAATTTCTTAAATCTATAGGTCACATCTTTTCCAAGGTCTGGTAATTCTTAAGCCATTATTTCTTTGCGTACTTTCCAGCCCCATCCTCTAACTCCCTTCATTTTAGAACATTACATTGTCTGCTACCATCTGCAGGCTTTCTGAAGCCTGATTCCATTTTTCCCCTAAGTCTTTCCTTTTCAAACTGGGTAATATTTATTAACTCCAATCTCACCAATTTTTCCCCCTCCTCCTCATGCTGCTGTTGTTTTTCCCCTCTCCTCCGCATGCTCATCCACTGAGTTTCTAGTTTTAGTTACGGTGCTTTTCAGTTCTAAAATGCCTGCTTAGGTCTCCCTTAAGTCTCCTATTTCTCTGCCTGAGACTGTTTCACTGGTTTTGTGGGGGCTACAAATGCTTGCCGTGCGGCCACTTTACAATCCTTGCCAGATGTCATTCTTACATGTGTCACCTCAGTGTTGGTGTCTGTTGTCTCTTCACGCTCAGGCTGGGCTCTCCTGGCTCCTGGAATGGTAAGTGATTTACCAATGGGAGCATGAGCATTTGGCATTTTCTGAGATGCTGGCTGGGTCTTCTTTAATCACAGGCAGAAACCTCAGAGCAGTCCCCAACATGCGACTGTCAAAAAACTGCACAGAGCACATGGTAAGGTGTACTTACTAATATGGTTCTCCATTTTTTAGAAAAGTATCTTGTTCCTTTGGGCTCGCACTTGCTTTTAACTCCTTCACGATTACTCTTGCTACACTTGTGCCTGTGTAGATCTCTCCAAGCAGGACCTGAAAACACAACAACGGGTTTTTTTCTATCACTCTCATCAACATGCTAAAGCAGCATGTCTCATACATCTTTGGAAATGGACACAGGAAGACACATGAGGTACCAGCAAATGGCCGTCTGTTACCTCACATACTTATAAACACAAAGTTTAGAAAACACAAATGCTTTCCTAAGCAAAAGGGCCATTTAAGACTATTCATTTACAACATTCATATATATGTAGTTTTTCCTATTTATTTTAAAACATGTTTTCATGGAAATAAACCATGACATTGTAGAAGAGCAATTTATAAGTTCAATTCAACATAACTCAAGTGCTTCTCAGAAACACTTCAACTAAGTCACCATCTAATCTGCTGCACACAGGAAGAAAATGACAAACTGCCAACAAACAAAGCGTCACAGCAACGAAACTTTAAAAAATGTATGGTATCCAATTACGCCAGACCTTGTCTTCAGTCAAGTACCAATACTTCAGCCAAGACACAGGGAAAAAAAATCTCACGGACATTAACTCAGTTAAAGTGAGAATGAGCTAACTCACATAAGAACTAGCCACAGGGAAATATTAACGATAAACTAGGACAGTGCAAAAGCACTCCAAAAGACGGCTACTTCAGCTTCTTCAAATGACAATGAAGTCAAGATTTTTATTTATTTTCTTTCTTTCTTTAATTTGAGACAGGGTCTCACTCTGTAGCCCAGGCTCGACTCGGACTCGGTAATCCCCCTGCCTCAGCCTCTCCAGTGCTGGGATTAAAGGTGTGTGCCACTATGCCCAGCTGTATGTGGTACTAGGGAATAAAACTTAGGGCCTTGTGCTTGCAAGGCAAGTACTTTAACCACTGTGGATTCCTCCAACCCCCAAGATTTTTATTTAACTAGAGAGTCGTCAAAACTAAATGGTTTATTTGAGAAGAGTTTTTTTGGTCGGACATGGTAGTGCGCACCTGTAATCCCAGGTAATCAAGAGGCTGGGGAAGGAGGAGGATTGCAAATTCAGTCCATCCTTGGTATCTCCTCAGAAAGATGCTTGTCTCACAATGTAAAAACAAAAAAGTAGCTCAATGGTACAGTGCTTCTGGATTCAATTTTCAGTACATGTGTGCATGTACATGTATGTGTGTGTATTATGTATGTATTTCTTTTAAAATACAGTACGTTACACGTATGCTGTGTTTTGTTGTTTTTACACTATCAGGGATTGAACCCAGGGTCTCTGTACTGAGCTACATCCTTCACTCTTTATACCTGGAGAAAGGGACTCACCAGGTCACTAAGGGGCCCAGTTGGGGACTGAACTTACCATCCTCCTGCCTCAGCCTCCCAGAATGTTGCAATTGTAGGCATGTATCACCAAAACTGGCTCCCCCTCCTTTCCAGACAGGCTCTCACTGAGTTTACCCAGGTGGGGCTCAAACAGGTGACCCTCCTGCCTCAGCCCCCCAAGAATACTAAAGTAGATTAGTTAAGAATAAAATTGAAAATATGAACAACTCAGTGTGTTGCCTTAAATAAAGCTGTGCATATATAATAAACATAGTATATAATAAGCATAAGATGTCAGTTTCAACAAAAATAAGGGGAGAGGGAGAGCCAACTAAGAACGGGTGCCACCTACCCCACTGACCTGGCTCAGCTGGCCCCTCTGCTGCCACCACCACCTTTGGCACTCAGCACCTGCGGGGACAACGTCTTCACCCCACGGTGACTGCTTCACTTCCCACCAGCGGCCCTGTCTCGGCTGACGGTTACCTTGTGTCCCAAACCTTGAATTCCACTCTTCCTTTTCTAGCGCTCCCCTTATCTCTAAATCACATCAGTGCTCTAATCCTCCAAGCGTCTGACCAGCCCTTCCATTCCCACTGCCAGTCACCACTGCCTGCAGTGTCAGCTTAGTCCAACCCCAAAGGTAGCCCATTCAAGCCCACGACCAGCCACAGTAAGAACCCCGACCACTGAGGAAATACCGTGCTGACTGCACTTACTTCCAGCTTGTGAGGGTCCCCACTTTCCTGCGCTTATTTCCCCAACTGATCCACTTTCCTGACAACTTTTACATCTCCTATTCAAGCCTCCAGCACTTTCTTCCTCATTTCCGGGGAGGAGTGCCTCACAGGCTCAACCCTCACAAGGAAACTTCTGCACTGGAGCGCCACGCAAGGCACCTGTGTCCGTGTTCGCTGCCACTGCCTCCCTGGGAAACACAACCTCCACACTGAACGCCTAGTCCTCCAAGTCCGCTGGCAACCTGCCTTCCTGCACCCCAAGGACTTTGATCTTGCAGTCACCCCTTCTTGCCTAGATTGTCAGTAACACCCTACATATATACAGAAACGTGCCAAAAGTGCTTCCTATCCTACGCTAAAAAATTCACCACAAAACCTTCCGGCTCTCATGACAACCCCACACATTCCTCCAGTGCTTTGCTCTTTCAGAGGAAAACTCAAGAGAACTGCTCACCGCGGCTCCCTACTCCTCTCCTGTACCCGCTCCCTACAGAGCTGTGCTATCGCTCTGCTCCCCGAGCAGCTTCCGGCCACAACACCGAGTGCCCAGGTCCGGGTCCTCCCCTCTCAGCCTCCTTGCTTGCTACGGCTCGCCCTTCGGACCCCTTCTCACAGCCCACCTCCTCACCCTCCTCCTCTCCTGGGCATCTTCCCACGTATGACAGCCTCCTCCCAGGCTGCGCTGCAGGTGCCCACCCACTTCTCCCTACCCACAGGGCCAGTGTCCAGCCCTAAATTCTGATTAAGTTCATCTGGACCATAAGGGTCCAACGTTATGACTTCTCACCTGGGCCATGATGAGTGAAGAGGAACTGTCTTGGGCCATAATTTGGTACAAAATTGGTAATACGGCTAATGCAATCAGGTTATCAAAAAAAGCCAATTGCAAAAAACTTGTAATTCATGTTCAGAATCTGTGTTGGGTTACAAGATGGACAAGCCTGATCCACACTCACTGCTTTAAGTACTATCTACATACTTAGTTTTCCCAAACGTCCACTTTGGCCTGGAACCTCCTCTCTTGAACTTGGGATCCACACGTCCAGCTGCCCACCTGATCCCGCCAGCGAGGTCTAAGTCACCTCATGCCTTCCCTCTGAACGAGGTCCAGATACTCCCTCTCCCAGTTCCTCCTTCAATCCTTCTGGCATTTCAGCTGACGACTCCAACATTCTTCCCAGTCATCAGGTCACATACAGGCACCCCTAGCTACTCTCTCTCCCTTCTGGGTCCACATGTCACCCATCCGCAGGTCTGCCTGCCCATTTTTTAAAACCTACCTACCACTTTTCCCCACCTCACCTCGACACCAACGCTGTCCTCCAGTTCTCGCCTGCATCCTGCCCTGAATGGCGCTAACTAGCCCCACACCTTTCACCCTGGCCCTCCACAACCCAAATGCCAGCCTGCCCCTCTTAAAGCAGGTCTAACTGTGTCACTCATCCCTCTCCACCACAGCAACTCTCCACTTGACACAGAGTACAAGCCAAGTCCCGTGGCGAATCTCACACCTGTATTTACAGTTTCAAGGTGCTTTAACTGCTATAAGGAAAGGAGAGGGAAAGAGAAAAAGGGAAGTGGAAAAAATGACTTAACTCAAAGAGAAATAATACCTTCTAAAATGTCAGGTCTCTTCTTGTTTGTAGGGCATGACCTCTCTGTCTAGGCTTGCTGTGAACTCGTGGGCCCATGTGTAACTCCCTGCCTTGGCCTCTCGAGTAGCTGGGATCCCAGGTGACGGCACAATGCTGGGCATCCCCTTCTCTGCTTTCTTACTGCCCTTTTGGTACAATTAGGAAAATTTGATGTGCTTTTTAAAATTATTACTGTTTTTAAAAGGCTTGAATGTTTGTCTCCTCGAAATTTACATGCTGATGCCTCACCACCAATGTCATACTCTGAGGAGGTGAGTGAGGTCTTGGAGAAAAAATGGAATTAATTTCCTCATAAAAGACACTCCAGGGGCTAAAGGTGCA
>PVKB01000612.1:223567-423087 GCA_004027205.1 Ctenodactylus gundi
GGGGGGGGGAGGGTCTTGATACACGGTACAGCGACGTAGCTGCGGACAAGTATCTACCCGAGAAGCAAGGGCAGGCGGACTGCTTGAGCCCAGGACCTTGGAGCCAGCCTAGGCAACACAGAGAGACCTTATCTCTTAGGAAAAGGTGGGGAGGGGAGCACACTCCAAAGAGCTGCTCTGCCCTTCCTACATGTGGACATGGCAAGAAGATGCCACTCATGCACTGGAGGTCCTATCAGCCAGCAACTCTGACATTGGACTTCCTAGTCTACACAGCCATAAGAAGCAATCTCTGCTGTTTATAAGTTACCCAGCTTATGGTATTTTATTAGAGAAGCTTACATGAATTAAGACAACCTTCTAGAAAGAACCATGCAGCCAGATGCAGGAGCTTACAATCCATGGGTTACAGACGGCAATGAGAACTCACTCAATAGTACAGTGTCTAAGGAGAATGCAGATGGTTGGGTTAACGGTTCTTAATTAGCTTTAAACCCTAAACTATATCACCAGAACAGGAAAATATTGAAAGTGAAGAACATTTTACCTTTCCAAACCAGCCGCTTCCAATTTCCTGTATGTAGTTCAGACTGTGGCGGGCAACTTGAGACTTCAAACCTTCTGTAGGAAAGAAGAACATTAAGAATATAAGCATCTAACCAAACTAAAATAAGTATCAAAAATATAACCTCAGATTGAAGGCCCAGCTCAGCTGTTAAAAGTTCCTGCCTAGGAGCCTCTGAGTTCGATTCCTCAGCCCCAAGTAAGCTTGGTATGGTGATGCACACTTGCAGATGAAAAACACATGAAAATTTCTTTCAAACTAGTAATTCCAAACAGTTCCAAGTTTTAACACCATTTCTGAACATGAGCGTTACATGGCTGTCCAGTAACTCTGCACTGTTCTTCTGATCAATACGGCTAGTGTGGGGAACAATACAGACACACTGCGCGTCTCAGAAGAAAAATGACAACAACAGACAAGATCCTTGAAGACATAATGGCAGAAAATGCCCGTATCTTTTATTAAAAAAAACTGTATGTTACTGGCACAAAAACAGACAGATAGGCTGTGGAACAGAACCAAGGATGCAGAAACAAACTCATCGATCTCCAGCTACCTGATCTTTGATAAAGAAGCCAACAGAATACACTGGAAAAAGAATAGACTCTTCAACAAGTGGTGCTGGGAAAATTAGACAACCACATGCAGGAAAATGAATCTAGACACATACCTGTCACCATGCACCAAAATTAAATCAAAGTGGATCAATGACTTATACATTAAAACTGAAACACTGAACCTCCTGGTAGACAAATATCTAGAAGATATAGGTGTAGGCAAGGGCTTTCTTAACAAGACACCAAAAGCAAAATAAAGAGCACCCAGAATTAGCAAATGGGATTATGTCAAATTAAAAAGTTTCTGCACGGCAAAGGAAATTATCCACAGTGTAAAAAGAGATCCGACAGAATGGGAAAAAATATTTACCACCAACACCTCAGATAGCAGGCTTATAACCAGAATATACAGGGAACTGAAGAAAAGTAAGCCCCTCAAAATCAAAGATCTGAATGAAAAATGGACAGAGGAAATAAATAGACAGCTCTCAGGTGAAGTTCAAATGGCCAATAAATACATGAAAAGATGCTCAACATCGTCAGCTGTTAGAGAAATGCAAATCAAAACATCACTAAGATACCATCTGACTCCAGAGAGAATGGCGAATATCAAGAACACAAATCAGTGCTGGTAAGGCTGTGGGGAAAAAGAAACCCTCTCGCACTGCCGGTGGGAATGTAAATTGGCATAACCACTACAGAACGCAGTATGGAAGTTTCTCAAAAGATTGCAAATAAATATCCCCTTCAATCCAGTGATACCTCTTCCAGGAATTTTCCCAAAAGAGTTCAAAACAACATATAACAGAGATACATGTATTCCCATGGTCACAGCAGCACAACTAACAAGAGCCAAAAAGTGGATGACACCAAAATACCCATCAAAAGACCAAAATTATGGTATTTGTACACAACAGAATACTACTCATCTAAAAGACAGATTGGAGGCTTTTGCAAGTTAAATGGGCCATCTTGAGACCATCTTGCTGAGTGAAGTAAGTCAGAAGGAGAAATTTCCACACTGAATGGTTTCTCCAATACGAGAAACTAAGATCACAATGATTTCATAGAACTAATTAAGGAGGATATTAGAAATTGGAGGGGAGGGTTAGGGTGTGGGAGGGTAGAAAAAGGCGAGGAAGAATTTGTAATTTTGTCACAATATGTATATGCACAAAACACTCAAGATTAATGTAAACATGATGCACTACTGCATCTATACATATCAATAAAGCAGAAAAAATGTCCCAATCCTACTAACAGATATATGCCTGGACAACCAAAGAGTTTACCAAGCTCCAAATAGCATTATACTCAGAGACCCACACCAAGACGCCCTTCCACCCAACCAGAGACAGAATGCTGAGCAGCAGGAGGAGGCTCTGCGCACACACCTCAAAGCCACCAACAGCCAAGTGCTCATCACAAACCCTGGGGGCCGCAAGCTGGTGGGCTCACTAGACAAAGGGCTCCACCACGTCATCCACATCTGCAAAAACTCACAGATGGTGGCACAGGCCTCTAATAATCCCAGCTACTTGGGAGCAGGAGGATCATAAGTCTGAAGCCAACACAGGTAATTTACCGAGATTCTGTTTCAAAATAAAATAAAAAGGGATGGTGACGTACCCAAGGCATTGTAGTAAATGCCTGACAGCACAGGCTCATCCCCAGCACCACTTAAAAAAAATGAAAGAAAGAAAAAAATGAAGGGGAAATGAAGACATTTTTCAGATACATAAATGTTCAGGAGTCTGCTACCAGTGAACCTGCCCTATGTAAGTGCCTCGTCGGGATGAAACAGAAAACAGCAAACAGTAACTCAAGCTACATGAGGGGACACAGAGCTTCAGCCAGCACAAATGAACAGGAAGTATAAAAGCCAAGGTCGTTGTACTAGTGGTGTCCCGCTCCACTTTCTATCTACTACGCCAGTAAAAACTGCTTTAAAAATCATAAATCTATGCTAACAGGCACAAAATAAATAGATGCAAGTGACCACGTAAAGTGAGGTGATAAGCCGTTGAAGTTGATATTAATTTAAATTATTTTGTTACAAATTTAGGATGTTATCTATAATCTTTATTGTGATCACTAGGAAATACCTAAAATGCATTTAAAAAGGGAAAAAGAAGGGAATTAAAACAGTATACCAAATAATAATAGCAATGATTTCATTAAAATCTCAATGGACTTTTCTGTGGGAATGGAAAAGCTAATCCAATTCAAATGGAATTAAAGGATCCCAAATAAAGAAAAATTTAAAAACAAAAGTCAACAGACCCACTTCTCCATTTCTACCACAGAACTAAAATGATGGTAATCAAAACAGTGTGGGGCTGGCATAAGGACAGGCCTATCAATCAGTCGGATACAACTGAGAGCCCAGAAGTAAATCCCAAAAACATGGTGAACAGATCTGCAAAGAGGATGCTGGGATGGTTCCCAGGGGAAGGACAGTGCTTCTGGACAGAATTATTCGGACAACTGAAGAGCCACATGCAAAACAAGTTAGGCCCTAACCCTACACCACATAAAAATAAAACCCAAAAGGGATCAAAGAACCAAATTTAGGAGCTAAAATTATAAAACACAAGAAAAAAAAAGATATAAAGGTAAATCTTGATGACCTTGGACTCAGCCATGGCTTCTTAAATATGACACCAAAAACACCAACAGCAAAAGTGTAGATAAACTGGATTTCATCAAAATTAAAAACATCTACACATCAAAGGCCACCACTAAGAGAGTGAAAACATCTATGGAAGGTGAGAAAATACGTGCCAATCGCATTATAGCAGACACAGCAGTACTGCAACAGGAACAGACACACGGCTACTGTTTAAATGTGGAGTGTCCCCCACAGATGCACCTCCCAAGGGCTTTGTCCCCAAGGGCAGCAATGTTCAGAGGTGGGGCCTCGCTGTGACCAGATCATGACAGCACCAACCATCAGTACATTAACGTTAATCCATTGGTGAGTTCACAGCTAATGGGCACTAGGGAGCTGGGGCCCAACTGGAGAAGTCAGTCCCCGAGGGGTGGGCCAGCGAAGGGTGTGTCTCATCCCTGACTCCTCCCCCACCCATGCTCAGTGCCATGATATTTCTTCCCTCACCACAAGCGTAAAGGCACAGAATTCAGCCAGCGGTGGACTGAGACCTTGGAAACTTACAAGTTAATAAACCATCCTCTTGGAAGTTATCTCAGGAATCTGTCACAGCGGCAGAAAGCTGATGTTCGGACCAACTACCAAAAGACAACAGAAAGGTGACAACAGCACCACACACACGGAAGCAGAAAGGGAAAGAAGGGCCAATGAAAGTAAAGCTGACAAAAATATAGCTATCCATAAGGCAACTGTAACGTGGATGCCCGCTCAGCTCAGCTCAGGATGGGCTACGGCTTTCATGTCAAAGCAAAATGACGAAACACTGCAAAAGAAAATAAAAAGGTAGGGCTGGTAGTACAGCTCTGTGGTAGAGAACTTGCCAAGCATGTGTGAGGCTCTGGGTTTGATTCCCAGTACAACCACCACCAAAAAATAGCATATAGGTGACAGAATAGAAAAAAATATTCCTTAAGTTACAAAAAGCATCTTTAGAGACTTTCCATGACATATGCTTTAAAAATCAGAACTCTAAGCACAACCATTAAAATTTGATTTTTGAAAAAAAAAAAACTTGTCGACTCTAACTAAAATTAGGGACCCTATTCATCAAAAAATCTTTTTGTGTGTATATAACTGATTTTTTTTGGCAGACCATTTTGCTTTCCTTTTGAGTATTTTTTAGTGGTAACCATGGGGAATACAGTTTACCTCCTAAATTTATAACAATCTAGTTTGATAGCAACTTGGCTTCACAATAGCACAACAGCACAAACCAGACACCCAACTGGCTGAAATATAAATTAGTATAACTTCTAAGGAAGGTCAAGTGGCAAAGCCGCCAAAATTATAAACACATACAATGTGACCCACTTCTAAAAATGTTGTCTACAAACAGACCAATACAAGTTCCAAACCATCCAGGTTCTGGTCTTAAACCCGAGTTCAAGTAATGTTCCAACCACGGTCTCCCCAGTGCACAGCTTCTCACTAGGCCTTGGTAACATTTCTTTTTCATCTTTACTCATCCTGAGATCTGTATTTTTTTCCTTCCTTCCTTCCTTCCTTCCTTCCTTCCTTCCTTCCTTCCTTCCTTCCTTCCTTCCTTCCCTTCTTTATTTTGAGACATGATCTTGCTTCGTAGTCCAGTCTGGTCGGGAACTCACTGTGTAGCCCAGGCTAGCCTAGACTCACTGCGATCTTCCTGGGATTACAAGCATATGCCACCACGTCCGTGCCACACACAGAGTAACTTGGTCCTCCTTACATCCTCACCCCTTGCCCTCCCGCCATGCGTCAGCCCACACTCCCTCCCACTCTGCAAAGTCCACCTCCCTAGTTCCTACCATCTCTCTTTCATTTTGCTCTTTATTTCTATTCTGGTTCCTCGTAGAAGCGAAACCATGCGATGTTTAGCCTGTGTCTGATCTATTTCACTTGGCCTTACGGCCTCTCAACGTATCTGTTATCCTCCAAATGACTCAAATTCACCCCCTCCATGGCTGAGTGGTACCCTTTATGTACAGACACCACATCTTCTCTACCAGGCTACCTGCTGACAGGCACAGAGGCACTTCTGTAATTTAGCTACTGTGAGTCATGACGCCCGATGAGTGCGCATGTTGTCACTGTCAGATGGTAACTCCCATTCTTTTGGGACGATACTCAGAAGAGGTATGGTTTATCCCAACAGACCCTCAACAGAAGCCGGTCTCGCATCTACCCTGACCTTCCTGCCTAAGGCAGGCTCTGAGGTGGCTCAGGGAGGTCACTCAGAATACAGCTCCCAAGTCTGAGGAGAGAGAAGCCCCTTTCCTCCTTGAATGCAAAACTCCAACAAGATGGACCTGTACTGCCAGAAGCCAAGCTCCTGCCTGGGAGACAAGCCGCCTGGGGTGCAGCTGCCATGGGGAGGGAATGCAAAGTGCTGGCAGAGGCCGACACCCATCTCCAGCTGGCACTGAGGTCAGCATCACCTTTATCTTTCCTTCCATGCTCTGGGTCTCTTCCCTGCCAGGTGTGGATCCAAGTTAGAATTCAACCACTTTTGATTAAGTCAGAGGGCCTGCACTACAGGCCTCTGGGAGCCCCGGTGCAGGCCAAAGCTTAAGCACGAAGAAAGCAAATTACTAACCAGTAAAAAAGCAGTCCAGCTTAGACATAAGTGTACTGTAAGCTGTCCCAAAGATACGTCAGGGTCCTTTCAAACGTCACTCTTCTGGCTGAAGTAAGGTTACTGTTACTTATAGAAATTAATACTAAATACGTGTCAGTTTTTAAATAATGTAAAACCTATAAAAAATAAATAAACTTTACAAATATTTTATATGAAACACACCAGCATCACCGTGTTTCATCTTACTTTTTCCTTTAATCCTGCATGCCCACAGGAGCGTGATTGACATGGGCGTATACCACCCAAACAAAGGCCAGAGCTGAGTACGACGCCACAAAAGCAGGCTTGGCGCCCAGACTTAAGCGGCCTCCTCTGAGCAGCTCTGGACAGCCCTCCTCACTGAGCCCTCAGCCATCATATTCTATTTTGTAACAAGAAGACAATTAGCTTGGATCTTGAGATGCTTATTAAAAGGCACTCTTGATTAACATACCCAAATGTGCCCTCGTCCCCAAGTGCAGATAGCCCCACAGAGAAGAGCAATGTCTGCCCAGCAAGACCAGCAGCGCCCAGAGGCAGCAGTCCAGAAAGGGAACACCAGCTTGGGCAGGACGGCACTGGGCCTGCCTAGGGAACCAGCCTCATCGGGTGCAGAAAGAAGAGAGCTGGACACGCAGGGAGAGGCGGGCGGCCTGCCAAGAGCAGCAGGCGTGTTCCCGTTCTCGCTGCTCAGAAGTAACTGGTGAAACTCGACATGGGACACGGGGCTTACCCACAGACGGCTGGAACTGGGCCGGAGCTGGGAGAGAAAGGCTTGGCACCGAGAGTGTGAAGACCTCTGCGGGAGACTGCACCGAAGGGGTGTCCTCAGCTGGTGGTGTGAAATCAATCTCATCGTCAAAATTATCTTCAAATTCCTAAATCCAAAGGAGGCATGTGTTACAAACCCTTGGCTACCATTTAAATAGGAATATTATTCTCTTGTCACTCTCCTCCCCCCAGTCCCCATTCATACTTCCTTCAAGGAAAGAATACGTGAAAATGTACCCTCCAACTCCAATAGCAAAATCACTAAGAACTGAAAAATGAACCATATGTGTTATGCAACTTTTTAAACTGAAAACCTGAAATTAAACGTTGAAATTTCTAAAATGACTATGGAACTTAATATGGAAATACTCTTGGAGATTGAAAAGCTTAGTTTTGTATCATAAGAGTTTATAAACAATTTTTTAAAAACTATTACTCAGCTGGGCCTGGTGGTGCTGCAGGACTGTAAGCTCAGCACTCCGGAAGGAGGACGGCAAGCTCAAGCCTGGTCTGGGCAACTTAGCAACAAATACTCTGTCTCAAAATGAAAACTAGGCTGGTGATGTTGCTCAGTGTGTAAAGTCCCTAGGTTCAATCCCAGTACTAGCAAAAAATAAAAATTAATAAATAAAAATTAATCACTTTCACAAGTCTCCCCGACATTGAATCCAAACAAACTGATCTTATTCTATAACTTTATATGTATTTCTAATTGCAGTGTGATTCCTATCAAAATGCAGATAGCTAAAAGAGTCAGAAAAGATATTAAGTTTCTGTGGAAAGAGTAACAATGAAAAACTACAGCACTGGATAGAAAAATCAGGATCTGAACTGCAAAGGCCAGTATGAAGCTATGTAGCAGGGAGGGGCTGGAGATGTAGCTCAGTGGTAATGCAGGCTCTGCATGCATAAATCCCTAGTACCTCCAAAAAAAAAAAAATCAGACCCATACAAAATTGTGTAGAATCTTAGTATGGCCTAGCATGCACCAGTTCCAGCACTCCCCCAAAAATAAACAGACACCCACAATACTGTGTGGCATCTATTAACTAGGTGTGGCAGAGCAGGCCATGACCCCAGTACTCTAGGAGACTGAGGCAGGAGGATCACAATTTCAAGTCCAGCCTGGGCAACCCAGTAACTTAGCAAGACCCTGTCACAAAATCAAAAATAAAAGGGTGGGTGACAGACGGATGGGGGCTGGAGAAATAGCAGAGCAGTTAAGCAAGCGCAAGGCCCTAAGCTGTTTCTCCAGTATCATACAAATCAGGAGTGGTGGTGTACACCTGTAATCTCAGCATCAGTGAGGCAGAGGCAGGAAGACTGCTCTGAGTCCAAGGCTAGCCTGGGCTACAGAGTGATTCGGGAACAGCCTGGGCTTGGAGTGAGACTCTGTCTCAAAAAAGAAAGAAAGAAAGAAAGAAAGAGAGAGAGAGAGAGAGAGAGAGAGAGAGAGAGAGAGAGAGAGAGAAAGAGCTGGGGATATAGCTCAGTGTGAAGGCCCTGGGTTCAATTCGTTGTACTGTAGCGAAGGGCAGGGAACCCACCATACAAGAGCATTTAATTTTCTAAAGGTGGCAACCTTAAAAATCAGTTTGTTGGGCAAAAGGCTCATCCCTACTCTTCATATCCTCATTACTATGAGCTGGGTTTCCCTGGGGTCTGGGTTACTTTTATATAAGTAAGTCAGATTACCAAGTTGTTGGTACCTGTTCAGACAACTGCCAAGCATCACCTCTGCAGGCACCGCCCAGAACAGACCTGTGCATACCACTCTTTTCCGCTTTGCCAACACTTTTCTTTTTACGTTCTGTTGTAGTTTGATTCTGGAGTGTCCCCCGAAAAGCCTCATGTTCCTATGGATACTGGGTACTGCTGGGAGGTGGGGCCTGGCTGGAAGGGGCAGATGCTTAGGGCTTGACCTGAAGGGAGGGCTGTGCACTGGTTCTGTGCTTCCTCCTAGACGAGTCTCTATTCTGCCATGCTGCTAAGAGGATCTGTTTCCAGAGCACTGGCTCCAGCGCTGGCTCTAGCTGGAGCCCTTCCATTTTCCAGCTGTCCATGCACGCATGGACTGAGACATTGTGAAACTGTGAGCTAAAATAAATCTTTCTAAAGTTGTGGGTGTTGGGTATTGCGTCATAGTGACAAGCAACTAAGATGCCTTCCTTCCACCATCTCTCCTTAGGAAGGAAGCGCCCAGCCTAAGGGCACACTCCCCTGCCATCTGCTTCCTACAGCCAAGAGAGGACGTGTTCTACATATGCCACACGTTCTTTCCATCTGTGGGGGAAGCACCAGGAGCAATGAGACTCTGTAACCTCAGTCTGTGCGTCCATCTCTGCACAGAAGACGTCTCTCAATATTGGTTTTGGACATTCCTAAAGGTTCTCTCATGAAAAGGTCTTTGCGCATTATGCGAACCTCAAAACTAGTGCTCCTTACAACCTGCTGCAGCAGGACCCAGCAGGCAATCTAAGGATTCTGAGGTGGCACAGCAGGACAGTTAACAGAGATGAGACAGGCCACCGGCTGTCTGGATGAACTTGGGTAAGTCACAACCAGACTAGAGCTTCTTGTTCTAAAGTGATTTCCCTGGCACTGTTCAGCTCTAAAATTGCAAAGCTCCAAACCTACAGGAAACCCAGGAGTCACAGCAACAATATTCAGTCACATAGGCCTGACACAGAGGGAGCTGAGAGGGCCTGTCATCACAGGGGAGCGTGGCACCAGGACCACCAGGTAGGTCGCCTCTGTCCCTCAACAGCAACATTCAACACCAGGAAGACACCTGAACGCAAGGATGAGGTCCCACGAAACGAGAGAAGGGACCAGACATCAGGGGCAGCAATGCTCCTCAGCCATTGTCTGCATCCCAAAACAGCTGGATTTCTGTACAAATTCACTCAGCAGTGCCGAAAAGTGACACGGATTCTTTGCCCACACTTATGCCCCCAAGGAAGGTGGACAGTAAGTTACCCAATGGATACTGTGTACTGTCGGGAGGTGGGGCCTGGCGGAAGGACGGATGTTAGGGCTTGACCTAAGCTGTCTGCAGTGACATAACTGGGCCAGCAATGTGAAGAAAGCCCCGAGGGTCCCTGGGGCCCAGAGCAAGTCAAATCCTGCCTGTGGCCTCAGCGGAGCCTACCAGCAGTACCCTCCTATCCCAGTTCCTAGTCTTCCACAAGCCAGGTTGGGTCTGAAGACAGCATACCTCCAAAGTCCTCGGAGGGGCTGGGGGGGGGGGGGTGCTGTATCTCAGTGGTTAGAGTGCTTACCTAGCAAGAGCAAGGCCCTGGGTTTGATTCCCCAACACCACATAAACTGGGCGCGGTGGTATACACCTGGCTGAGGCAAGTGGATTGCCATAAACTGAGGCCAGCCCAGATTACACAGAGAAACCAGGAACATCCTACACTATAGACTGAGACTCTGTCTCAACACCAAAAACAAAAACCTTAAGTCCCCAGAGTTGCCATCAGATTCCAGGTAAACACAGCACGAAATCCAAGCAGCACAAGTCGGCATGCCCAGTGATAAGAAGATTCTGGCAAGGAGAAAACTGTTCTCCAACCTGAACCAACCAGTGGCCCTCAGTAGCTCTGGGCTAGCATCCAAGGCAGGCTCCACACCCAAGGTCACGGTCTCCACTAGCATCCAAGGCAGGCTCCACACCCAAGGTCACGGTCTCCACATGGAGACACTCCTGTTTCCTTCTCACCCAGACACCCTCAGCATGTACGGCTTTCTTTTTTGAGAAGGAGACACTGGGGATTCAACCCAAGGCCTTCACACTGAGCTGCACCTCCATTTTTTTTTTTTCCTTTTCCCACCTGAAGGCAGGGTCTTGCTAAATTATCTAGACTGGGCTCCAACTTGCAGTGCTCCTGCCTCACCCTCGTAGAGGGCTGGGCTTACAGGTCTGCCACACCATGTCCAGCCAACGTACTATTTTTCTAACCAGTATCTATGCAGCCAAACAGGCACGCAGCACATTCTAGGGCAGGAGCCTCCAGCAGGTTTCCTGACACAGTCCGGTCCATCGGTGCCTACAGTGTCAGCCAAGTCAGCGGCACTCTTCCTGCTGGGGAACTCCACCTCCGACGTAAACTCGTGGGTCCAATACCTCTCCTCCTATACACGACACTGGGTGATTCCTTTACAGCAGTGATCTAATAACTGCAAACATACCAGACTACAGAAGTGTAGGAGAACCCAAAGCAGTCTGATATTCCATACAGGCCTTAGAGCAAGTGAACTCAGCCACATGCTTTATTTCTAGCTTAACGGAGCTTATACCTGCCCTGATACCACAAAGGAAAGTCCCTGCTCTTAGCGATGTTCCATGGTAGGACCAGCCAACTACAGCCAGCAGGCCGAGTCCAAACTGCATATTTTTATAAGTCAAGTTTTAATGACACAAAGTCATTACAGTTTGTGAATGTCGTATTTATGGCAGATGGAGTACAACAGAAAGAGCTGAGGGCTGGGGAGCTGTGACAGACACTGTGCAGCCCATGGGACTCATCACTTCTTAGGGCTGAAGACCTCCACTCCCCAGGCCTTCCAGAAAGTCTGCTAGCCCCTGGTCCCCCAAGCCACAGCGATGAACAACTGCTGCGTTACACAAAAGTTCAGAGACAACGTGAAATATTCCTGCCATCTGGGCTCACCTTAAAGTCTATTTCTGGGTCTTTACAGCAGGAGACACAGTTTGCAATTAACACTATTAATATCATTAAACTGCACACGGACAGGATCACAAACGATGAGGGAATTTCTGCAGCAGGCACCTCCCCTGGAAAGAGAGAAATGATATTAAAAACAAATGCATTCCAAAACCAACAGTAATTACTAAATCATATATTTTCTTCTAGATAGAAATAGGGCCACGGGTTAATAAAACCATGCTTAACTGCTCAAGGAAAAGTTGACAGCCAATCCAGAGCAGGAAGCTGAACTTTTTTAACCTTTTACTTTGAAATCATTTAGGATTTTTTTTTTTTTCATTTTGACAGCGTCTTACTGAACTGCTAGACTTTATAGGTTGGACCTGAACTTGCAATCCTACCTCAGCCTCCCAGAGTGCTGGAATCACAGGTGTGTGCCACCACTGGGCCTGGCTCTGCAGAGAGAACACTGATTTCCCACATGCCCTTTGCCCAGCACCCCTCATGTTCAAACCTTGTGCACAACCTTGTGTCAAAACTAGGACAGCAATGCCAGGACAACACTTCACTGAGATTTTACTGTTTTCTCCAGTCAAGTTCTTGTTGGATTCTAGGGTTCAATACAAGCTACTGGTGTCACATCTAACCACCATGTCCCTAGATTATTCTAATCTCTTAATTTGTCAGTTTTTCCTTGAGTCTCACAGCCTTGGTACTTCTCAAGAATACAGAGTAGGTATCTGTGGAAGGTTTCTCCAGGAGGTTGGCCTGGTATTTCTCCAGGATCAGAATGAGATTACAGGTATCTGGGAAAAACCGGGCTGTTGCAGGACGAGCTGCCCTAGTCCATGTACCACATCAACAACTTGTTCCCATGGGGTGAGCTTTGACCACAGGCTCCATGCAGTCTCACCCTTGTAAAGTTATCATTCTTCCTTTACAAACTCTTACTCTTTCCAGCAGGTCCTGACGTTCAGTGCGTACTCACAGAAGGGAAGTACGCAGTATTTCCTGAGGGGTGCTCCAATAAGAAAAGTCTGCAACATGTCAAAAATCCTACAGTGCTCAGTCCAGTTGTGCAGGCCTGCGGGAATCCTCGCCCTCTGGGAGGCTGAGGCATAAGGATCGCAACTTA
The DNA here is from genome assembly GCA_004027205.1 of Ctenodactylus gundi. Taxonomy (NCBI): domain Eukaryota; kingdom Metazoa; phylum Chordata; class Mammalia; order Rodentia; family Ctenodactylidae; genus Ctenodactylus; species Ctenodactylus gundi. Next base: position 236,533 of record PVKB01000612.1, read on the forward strand.
GCCACTTGGCAAAATCCTGTCTCAAAATCAAATATGAAAATGGTGTGCAGACGATTCCACATTTGTCCACACATCCTGCCTACGGCGGCCTACACTGGGATGTTCTACTGGGGATTTCCTAGTTCTCCGACTTCCTCTCCATTCATTCAGAATTCTTCCAAAGGAAGAAGCTATCTGTCCCCACTTAGTCTTTTACTCCACCATTTACAGTCACGGACTCATGGGTGTTTGTTCTTTGGGTTATAATTCAACACTGCTGGCGACTTTGTGGCTCACACTGCCCCAGCTTTGGCACTGGGGGCTCTGCCATGGTGACTGCCAGCTCCTGCTGTGCCCTACTGCACCCATCCTTGTCAGCTCTCCCCAGCTCTCCCTTACTCGCTGGCACCACAGGAAGCTCAAGGCTCCTCTTCTATCTTCCTAGCCAGGCTCAAGAATTGGCCAGAGCCTCCAGGAGCCCCAGCTGCAACGGGGACCTGACAGAGTGGGGTCTGCATACGACAGCCTGTGGCCTGCTGCGACACGGAAGGGCTGCTAGGGAAGGAGGACTTTCACAGCCCCTAAGGGTTAAGAGAGGAAAACCAAAGCCAAAAGAGGCCATTTCTCATTATTGTTCATACTATTCAGTATGGAACCACAAGCCCAAAACATTTTACCTGTGGCCCAACACTTCTCTGGACATAAAGATTTTTACATCGTATTTTTAGCAAGGACATAGTTCTTCAGAAAACATTCGCTGAGAGCAATTTTGAACCTTTTCTTCATTACAGCAAACTGTTAAGCCTCAGCTACTGGTGCTTTAATAAGAAATAAACTTCTCCTTAAAATATTTATCTCTAACTCAGCACTCACTTGCACCAAAGGAAAGGCAGAGAGACAGGTTAAGGCACTACCAGATTTTTTTTAAAGCAAGACTATGAGAAAAGAACGGAACACCTTGAGGAGTAAAGCACGTTCTCTTTTTTTCCTTCCTTCTTTCTTTTTTTGAGCAGGGTCTTGTTCTGCAGCTCACACTGACCCTGAGTGCGAGCGCGCGCGTGCGCGTGCACACACACACACAGACACACACACACAGACACAAAACATTACTGAACATAAAATAACCTCAGTGAAGATGAGAGAATTCAAGCAGGATTCCATTTTCTTCTCAGAGGGTTACCTGGAAAAGCAGAGCTGACAGCCCACTGTCTCAAGGTGGGGGACCCGAAGGCAGCCACAATTACTACAGGTAACCCCGGGCAAGTCTGAGTCCACACAGAGGGGCACTGCAGATGTTGAACCCAACAACACAATAGGACTCCTGGTGGCTTCTCCCAGGACCAACCTAGAGGAGAATCAGGAAGAAGCAACTCTCTCTCCTATACAGACATGCTTGCACACACGGGGCAACCAACCGACGCACAGGCTGGCACCACCGTCCTCAAAGGAAGAACCACCAGGCGCGTGAAGGATGGCCCAGGACACGCATCCCTCCCTGTCCTCCCCCATCTAACGGCTGCCTCCCCACAGGAACTTATCCTGACAACCCCACTTGGTCGTCCTGACTCGCGTAATAGAGATTAAACATCACGTCCCTGAGGACTGCTCAGCCAGGGCGCTCACATCCGCCTGCAGTCACTTCACTCAGTTTTTCTGTTGTTCTGAGACAAGGTGCTACGGCTTGGGTCTGCAGTGTCCCCAAAAGCCTCATGCACTTGGGCATAGTGGCGTAACTGTGGGACCATGAGCTGTGGGCTGGGCCGGAAGGGGTGGATGCTCCTCAGGGCTTGACCTGGAAGGATTCTGTCAACTTGCTGAGATTAGGGGGCACCCAGGGCAGAGCTTTCAGCTGTGTGCTACCGTGGGCCAGGAAGTGAGGGAGGGGCACCTGCCCTGGTATGGGGTGCCCAACTGGCAGCTTGAGCTAAGTAAAGGAAGGAAAAATCACTGTTACAGCTTCTTCCAGGGAAGGCTCTGGCCTTGCCTGAGTCTCCAGACCCTCCTCCATCTGCAAGCAGCTCGCCAGCCTCTGCCATGGGCTTCCTCTGTTGCCATCTGCCCATGAAGGGTCTGTGTGAGACCTCCTGAAACAGTGAGCTAAAATAAATCTTTCCAGGTATTTTGTTCCAGCAGCGGGCAGGTAACTAAGACACAGGTCTCACTCTGTAGTCCAGGCTGGTTCTGAACTACTGTGTGGCCCAGGCTGGCCCTGCACTCAAGGCAACACTCTTGCCTCAAACTCCACACAACCTCAAACTCTACACATGTGTGAGGCCAGGGACTGAACCCAGGGCCTTGCCCGTGGTTGGCAAATGCTTTAACTGTGGAACTACCCCCCACCTTTAATATGTTTTTTTCCAACCGCACATTCATGTCTCCATGTGTCAGAAGCACAGCTCCTGACACTGCGGTTTAGCTGACAGCCTCTCTTCTTCTAGCAGCACCAAAGCAACAGTGTGACTGACTTCCAAATGATGGAATCCATGAGTAGATAAAATGCAGTAGTACGCCGTCTGGCCAAATGTCACACATCTCCAAGGTCACAGTCCAGGAAACTGATGGGAGCCAAGTCCAAGGTGCAAAGAAAGCAGCGCCAGCCCTTGGACAAGGCTGACCCCACCCATCCAGCCACAGGCGAGTGCTGGCAACAGCCTGGTGCACAAGCCCACACCCATCACTGTTAATCAGGGCAGTAGCTCAGACTTCAGGCTCCTCCAAACTCCACTAAGACAATACTGAGTCACTTCTCTCTTCTCACCCATAGTTTTGTTTTGAATCCTCACACACCTTGCATTTACTGTACAACTGGATCAGGACTGCCTGGAAGCTGCCCATCAGTCACCCGGTGGGCCTGGGACTGGAATGTCACACCCAAGGTGAAAACAGCAGCCCCCATCTTCTGGCCCCATCTTCCTGCCAAGACTCCAGCAGGCATCTGTGCTCCCTCAACTTCCTCCAGGTAGAGTCCCTTCAAAGGACAACACAGATTTCTGCTTGAGAAACACACCAGGGAGCCTCAGACATGTTTAGTTACCACTTTCAAAAACTACTTTATTTATTGGTGTTTTCTTCTGATAAGCCCAAAGCACTAAATAAACTCTTACCAATAGAGGAAACACTGCCTTAAAAGGAGGAAATCAAGCCACAGGCTGGAAGGTGAGGTGGTTTTACACAAACCACAGAGGAGAAGTAAATTCTGACTGTGGGGAACCACAGCTAAACTCCCCGGCCCTAGTGGTCAGGCCGGAAACCCAGCCCTGAAAACCCAGCTCCTGCTGCAACAGTTAGGAACCCGAAGAAAGTCAGTTCCTGCAGCACTCGCAGTCTTTGGCATCAAAAATGCGTAAGTCAAACCAATCATCTGCTGCAGAAAAACACCAACAGTGACAGATGTGTCACTGTGCATTTAGTTAGCCTTCCCAACTACTCACCAAGCAGGAGTATAATTAGAGTTTGGGGTCCTCAGTGTGTTCCCCCAAGACACTGTTAAAAACACTTGGCATCTCTAAAGCACAGCCCAGGAGTTTTCGTTTTACAGTTTTCAAAGCATTTTAATAGCTACCTAGCACCTGACTTCATAAGCATTAAACTGAGAAACTATGGGAGGAAGGTGGTTAGGTGCCTATTACCTGCGCTAGAGCCAGGAATTTGGGGAAGGCGGTTTCTCAGTAATGACTCCGGGTAGGCCAGGGGCACCACCTGACTACTAATTCCATCATTATAAACCCAGCTTAATTACCTGACTCACGATGCCTAAACCTCTAACCTCCAGTGGGATGTCAGCACACATGTAATTAACTAAAGACTTGTCTGTCAGTCCACTTTCAGGTTCAATAAAAATCATTAAAGGTCCCCTGGAAAAAGAAATGATGGTGGGTGCGCAGATCCACTTGGGATTGCACCACGCTGACACTCTAAGTCCTTCATTCCTTCTCAAGTTTCCAGCTGATGCACTTTCATAAAGAGATACAACTATGTGGTTACCCACTGGTCCAAGTCATAGGGGCAAGGCAGGCAGATACTCATATCTGACTTCGTTCCAGTTTTTTATGAGTCGGTTTACTAACTAGTATCCTCTGGAAGTTACGAGGTTGGAGTGCTACTGGTACAGTCTGGAGTATCATTATGAACTAATGGATTTAAAGTAGTATGTTTCAATCCAGGGTCATTATCCTCACTGGTGCTTACATTGTCCCATCTTTGGCAGGCCAGCCCCCTGGAGTTGTCTATCCCTGAGCCCTCCGCTAGGATTACAGCCTCTTGGGTCATACTGTTTTCTGATATGTTCCAGGCTCACCTTCTGTATTTTCTGTCTCAAACTTCTCCTAATCATCTCCTCCAGGAGCCTGGGGTTTTTTTTTTTTTTAGAGGGACCTGTCTATTTAGACACCCCAGCCTCTGGCATTAGAGCTGCTTATTCAATGCTGGCATCCCAGCTACGAGAGGATACCATCTAGCAGCTTTATAACTCTGACCTCTGGTATCAGCATGACCAAAGCAGTTTCCATCCTATGTGGTGCATGAATCTGCTTTCCATGACTGTGACAAACTACCTGAAGCTGAAGGATGTAAAAAGGAGTCCCAGAGATTGAAAGTCCAAGATCCGGTAGCCTCTGATAAGCCTCATGACAGAAGGCATCATGGTGGGCGCATGTGTGAGAAGCATCGTTCGCTGAGACAGGAGGCCTGACTGTGACTTGGTATTTTCCTTTTATCAGTGTTGGGGATCAAGCTCAGGCCACTGTACATGTCAGGCAAATGCTCTGCCACTGAGTAGCTCTCCCAGCCCAAGGGTCAGGCTTTTCTAACAACTTATTCTGGAGTCTAAGAAACACCTTCCACAGACTAGATCAGCCCCCTCAGAGGGCAGCCCAGCAGCGACCTAAAGAGCTCCCTGTAGGCCCCACCTCATAAAGACCTACATGCCAGGGACTGAGCCTCCTACACGGGAACCCTGGGAGGACAAACCACTTTCAACCACAGCAAGTATATGCCTTAAAACAGCAATCAAGAAGCTGGCCTGAGTGAAATCCTGCCAACTTATTTTTTAATGGTCGATAAGCTATAGATAGCTAAGATTTTGTGTTTTCAAACAACTGTTTAAGAAATCACTACAAGAGTAATACTGTGTGACATACGAAATTTGTATCAATAGCTGGTAACAGAAAAAAGACAGAGGATATTCTGATGGGAAAACACACCACTACCTATGGAAGAGTATCACCCAAACAGCAAAAAGAAAAATACAGAACTTGAAGGTAACCAAGCCTCCAGACCCAAGTGCAAATGTATTAGAATAGCACAGCCTGTTAACTACCACCACAGAAAAGTAATCACCAGGAGTGTGACTGCAGAAGACACGTGGGGAGAGAAACACACAGACTCATTTAAGACACATCAGCTAAGTGTGCTCTACTGATGTTATCAGAATCATGACTCAAACTATTAAACTATTATGACATTTGAGGCAGTGGAAATCTGAATAACGGACCATATTCTGGAAGTATAATTCATGTCTCTATGGGCATCAGTGCAAAGGCACTTGTGTTTTAAAATGCAGCCCTTGCCTTGTAGAGACAGCAGCCTACTGAGTAACAGCTGCAGTTGTGTCAGAACAGCGGGAGGGCGGAGGGATCGGGTGGAGTTCTGGGGATGTACAGGAATTCAGGACAACATCTGTCTACCCTTGTACATGTTTGAGGTTTTCTTTCTTTGCAGTGCTGGGGACTGAACTTTGCACTGAGCTACATCCCCAGCCCTTCTTTCATTTTCTGAGACAGGGTTTTGCTACATTTCTCAGGTTAGGCTCAAACTTGAGATCCTCCTGCCTCAGCTTCTCAGAGGACTGAGATTACAGGCCTGAACCACCACATCTAGCTTATTTTTACATTTAATAAACAAATTTTCCTATCCATTAAGTAGAAAGTTCAAGTAGAAAAAAGTAGATGTGATAATTTACAATCTAAGCCTTGCTTACTCTGGCCAAGGGCTCACTCTGCTAGTGCTGCTCAACTAAGTACTACAAGGCAAGTGGTTTAAATCACCTGAAATGCATCGCCTCACCACGTAGTGCAGGTGGAGGGCTCAGCAGTCCTCAGAAGGGTTTGTCCCACACCTCCTGGTTGCCATGTACCTACCTGTGCACTGGGGCTCTCGCAACTCACCTCCCTGACTCTCCATTAATCGCCTTCCATTGATCTCTCTCAAGTCATCCCAACCTCCTGTCACTTTAGCTTTATGTCCTTCCTGCCAAGAAACTCTTCCATCAATCCACCTCCACCCTGATTAATTCATCCTTGCTTGTTATGGAATGGCGACTGAGGTCCCATCGTGCCTTGGACACTCAATGACTTGCATGTGCCCACAGCACTGCATCAAATGTCCACATCTCCCCTCCAAGCTAAATGGGGGCAGGGAACAGGCTTGGAGAGTCCCCTATGGAGTCCTCCACCAACCCGGACCCAGGCTGGGTCAGAAGACAGAGAGAGCAACTACCACGGGGCATGAACAAGGCCAGGAAGATGAAGAAGAGTAACCCACAACTACTCTACTGGTTAGCAGAAAAAATGGATTTTTCACGTTAAACAAGTAACATCACAAAAGTAGCATTCCTTCAATAATTTCAGACTCTTACCTGGCTAAGACTTTCCATCAACAAATATACAAATGTGCTGAGTAGTAAACATTTATTCCCTAGGTCTCCAAAACTCCCCAAAATAAACTTAATTTGCAATTTGTCTGGCAGCTGTTTTCTTTAAAAAAATTTTTTTTTTCTTAAAAAGAAGTAGATTTCTGCTGGGCATGGTGGCACACATCTGTAGTTTCAGCATTCTAGGAGCATGGCAAGTTAAAGTCTAGCCTGGGCAACAAAGATAGAAATTCCATCTCAAAAATTGAAAAACATAAAGAGCTAGGGATGTAGCTCAATGCAAAGATCCTCCAGTCAATCCTAGCAGCAAAAAAAAAAAAAAAAAAAAAAAAAAAAAAGGTTCTCCCCAACTATGCTCTCCCATGATGACGGGTATGTCCCCTGCCACACCATCTCCCTTCCCAGGAGCTGTCAGAACAGTCCCACCCTAAGCAAGTAAAGCAAAAACCCAAGGGCCCCCAGTTCTCCACAGGAGCCCCAGAGAGTGCTGGGCTCAGGAGAAAGCCCAGCTCTTGGGCAGGGCTCCTCTGCGGGTGAGCCCTGGCCCTTGGGCCTCCATTCTGCATTTGTTTTTAAAAGAAAAGAGAAAGCAATGCTTCTAAGACAGACTCTAACTTTGCTTCAGTCTGATCACTGCCTGTGCTCGCTCGGGCTGCTGAGATGAAATCCCACAGACCAGAGGCTTTAAGAACAGTTACTGTTTCTCACTTAGTTGTGAAGGCTACAAGTCTAAGACTGAGGTGTGGTTCTTCCTGAAGCCTCTGTCCACACCCTGCACACCGCTACCTTCTGCCTGCGGCCTTCGCACGGTCTCTGCTGGGTGCACATCCCTGCCGTCCCTTTGTCCAAATTTTCTCTTATGTGGACACAAAAAAGACCCGATTCAAGTCCAGTCTTCTGACCTCACTGCAACGTAGCCTTAAAGATCCACACACAGACACAGCAATTAAGCCCACACTACTGCAAATGTATGAACTTCAGAACTCCAGTCTACTGCCAGGAAATCCATCCTTTGAATAAGGAAGACCACTTTTCTCTCTGTCTTCCCAGGGCACAGGGGCTTGGGAATGAAAAAGACCATCTGACCATTACAGCGGATACATGCCAAGGGTAAAGCCCACGTCACGTACTTTACATGGCTCTCCTGTCTGTTCTCCCAGACTCTTCTCACCTCAGAAAATCTACATGAATTAATCACACGCCTACCTGAGAATTCAAATGGGGTAAGGAGCCAGGCATAGTAGATCAAGCCTGTAATTCCTGCACTCCTGGAAGGCTGTAGCAGGAGGATTGGGAAATTTAGTGAGACCCTGTCTCAAGATAAAATTTAAAAAGGACTGGTGATAGAGTGACAGAGTGGTTGCTCTGCGTGAGTTCAATCCCTAGTACCCATAGAGGGCAAACTGCGGAGGGGTTGCTGTGGCTTAGGAGTAACACACTTTACCCTGCGTGTACAAAACCCTGGGTTTTATTCCTAGCACCAAACAAAAAAATACAGTAAAATTAAAAAACAACAACTAGGGGATATTGGGCTCTCCAGACAATGGAAACTTGGTAGAAGTGAGAGAAATTCATGACCAGAAAAACTTTTTGAACTGATCCCAACATAAAATTCACTTTGGGCTTTATTTATTTATTTCCAGCTGGGACCAAGAAAACCATCTTTCTCTTCCAAACCCTGACAAGTAGTCTTGCACCCCAAAAGATTTGGTGAAATGAGTCATCGTCACGCTACCCGGGTGAAAATGTAGACATTCACACCAGGTCACACATTTTTATTTAGCATCTCTGCTCAATGTTCCCTGTGCACTGAACATGAAGCCACTGGATGTCTGCCTTGCTCTTCATGGAACTACACACCTATTTACAATTACATGCCCTCAGGCAGACGCTTGTGAACGCGTTCCAACATCAGGGGCAAGGGGAAGGGAGTCGGTGCTTAACTCACTCAGCCACACACACTGGCAGCCTGTACACTGTGGGGCCAGTGTGAGTCAGAGGTTCCACAGAGACCCCAGCGCCAAGACCAGCAGCCCAAGAAACACCCTGCACTGGATATCAGTCTAGTGGCCAAGGACTCCTCTTCTTTAAAGGTGACTGTCAAGGTCAGCCAGCCCACTGGCATCTTGCACTCAGGGACAGTGTTTCACTTGAGTGCTAAGTACCAGGGAAGGAGACGGTTTCACAGGAAACTGCTGGCTTCTTCCAGGTCACGCCGTTAACATCTGTTGTCAGAGGTCAGTATGCTGGCATTCTACAAACACCTCGAACAAGCCACTGCCACAGCAGGGCTGCTCTAAGGCAGCACAGTGTGGCCAAGAAAATGCTACCTGAGGGATTTACTGCATGGTATTTTGTGAACCAGAATCATAATTAAGCCAATGGCACAGGTGAACACTTAAAGGCCCATCACAGTCTCAAATTGGGATCTTCTTATGGTCCCCGAGGCCAGCCCAGGACAGGAAGTGTCTTAGCCCTAAAAGTAAAAACTCAGGGCCACCCTCCAGAGCTTTTCCTCACAACAGGTAGCTAGATGCAGCCCTGCTGTCTGCAGGGAAGATTCTGTCCACGTGACCGTCTACTGCAGCTGAGTTACGTGGACAGCTCAGTGGTAGCACCAGACAAACACTGCTACAGGTTCTGGGAGCACAGAAGTGAAAACACTGCAGTCCCTCTACTCAGAGCTCACGGCCACCCACAGAGGCCTTGCACGCGCATGACTGCAGACAGGGAGGCTCTCTGTGGGATGGATGACACTGTGAGTTTACGTGAATGACCATGCACATATGTTTGCTAGTTCATAATTCATACAAGAAACAACAGAGAGTTAGGAAATGCTAACACCTGCGTGGTGTTCACCGCGTGCAATCTCACCCAGCCCCACCACTGCCCGGGAGACAGGAACACATTTTAAAATGACGTAGCTGAGTGATGGTGAGGCAAAGTGACCTATCACGGCCACTTGGGGTGGCAGGCGGTGGGAAAGGTGGCAGTGGGCAGGAGCCAGCACTGCGGGACTTGCTGGCAGATGTGTCTTAGGGGAAGAAGCAGGGAGGAAACCTCCAGTAAGTTTTGTAATCCTTGCTCTTAAACATGGGGAGACTTCCAAGGATCACCCAGCATTTGAGAAAACCTCTCCTAAGAACCAGATGGTGACCAAGAGACAGACAAAGAGGAACTTGAAGGAACAGGCAATGTGGAGGGAGGAGGAGGAAAAGGAAAACCTAAAGAACTATAATATTTACAGAATTAAGAGAGATGATATTCATAAGATGCAGCTCTAAAAGAAGGAGGGAAATGCTAGACATTAAATATAATAGGAAAAATTTTTTAAAGGGATTTTTAAATAGAAGAGAAAAAAAACCAACCACCAGAAGTAGAGCAAAGGCCCATCCTAAGAACTCGGTGCATGCAGGTTTCCAAAGGAAAGAATAAAGGAAAGAGAGAGACGGTGACCAACCCCAAAGAGCATGTGGATGCCAAGACACACATGCACAAACATACTCACAAGAACTTCCCAGAACCGAAGCACAGGCCTCCAGGAATCCAAAGGGCCTGCCGAGTGGGACAGCAATGGCCAGGGAGAGTGGGAAAGACCACCCAGGCACAGGTGGCAACTTGTCAGAACCTAGAGAGGTGTTTTTGTGTGGGGAGGGAGGGTACTAGGGACTGATCCAGTCTCAAACAAAACAAAAGGTTGGGGAATGGAGGAATGGCTCAGCAGTTAAAGCACTTGCCTAGCAAGTGCTAAGTCAAGCCCTAAGTACCCGAATTCGATTCCCCAGCACCACATAAACCAAGCGTGGTGGTGCATGCCTGTAATCCCAGCACTCAGGAGGACTGCCATGAGTCCAAGGCCAGCATAGGCTCCACTGTGAGTCCAGGACCAACCTGAGCTGCAGAGCGAGACCGTAAAATAAATAAATAAAATAAAAGGTTGAGGATGTAGCTCAGTGTTAAAGACCTTGGGTTCAATCTTCCAGTGTTAAAAAAAAAAAAAATGAGATGGCAGGGTGGGGGCTGGAGTGTGAGGGAGCTCGCATTTGTCAATCATTCCACCTGTGAATCTCGGACACCCTAGGGAAAACTCCCTACCACTCAACTACAAGGCCAGACCTGCTTTTTTTTTTTTTTTTTTTTTTTTTTTTAGACAGTGCCTCATTTTTCAGTTCAGGCTGGTCCTGAATTCATTATGTAACCCTAGCTTCCAAGTGCTGGGATTACCGGTGTGTGACACCACGCCCAGGACTCCAGGCCCAGCTATTATATGGTGCTGGGGGATCAAACCTGGCGCCCTGCTTTTCCTAGACAAATCCTCTAATCACTGAGCTAGGGGGCCCAGCCCATCTCCAGACCTTTTAAAATTTGAGACAGCGTCTCGCAAAGTTGCCCAGACTGGCCTGGAATGTGTGATCCTCCTGCCTCAGCCTCTCAAGCAGCTGGGATTACAGACTGATGTGCAGCACCTGGGCCAGCCCACATGCTTTCTAAGTACCTACCTGCCTGCGCACATTAGCCTTGGGAAACACAGTATCAGCAGACTCTTCAAAGGGTCTAGACCACCCACGAAAGCCTATGAACCAATGGTGTTTAAAGGATGTTCCCTGTTTACAAATGAGTGCTTACAAGTTTATGATTGTACTTCTTAAAAACCATAAATATTCTCATCATTTTAAATTAGATGGTGCAGCACCATTTCATAGAAAGAAACTACAGAGCTGTTCTTAACAATTTTAACATGTGACTTCTGAGTCTAATTATGGAAGTCAGCATTTTGGACTCCTAATTTTCAATATGGACTTTTCCCTACTCTTCAAGAATAAATTTTGTGATAGTTGAAAATTTCACCTCAATGCTCCCAAAGCAGTAATTAGAAATGTGTCTGGAGGAATGCACTTGTAGTTTGGGGCTATGTATGCCACATCAAGAGGTTCTTTAAAAAGCACAAGGCACTGAAAGTTCATCCCAGAGAGCAAGGTGGCCAGGGTGCTAGGGTCCCTCCTGCTAGAATTACACATGCTTCTCACTGGCCTCCTGCAACAGTGTTTCTTAGCTGCTCCCTCTGTCTGATGGAGATCAGGAAAAGGGTATTTCAGCTCTGCCTTTGTTACTTTTTCATTGCTGGGACCAAATACCCAAAATCCACATCTTCAGGGAAGAAAACTTTATTCAGCTCACAGCTTCAGAAGGTCTCACACAGAACGAGCAACAGGCGCTGGGGAGCTTCTCAAGGTATCACAGACAGAAGGCAACTGAGTGAGGAGCCAAGGGAAGACAGTAGCCACGATGTATCCGGCGACTCAGGCCAGGCCAGAGCCCTCCCCCAGCAAGCTGCTTTTCAATGTTTCTTCTTCCCTCTTTTACCCACTTTAAGCTATCATCTGGGCCCCCACACTTGGGGCGGATGCCTCTTCCTCACTTCCTGACCCACAAGTCAACAACACACACAAGCTCTGCTGGGCCACCCCCAATCTCAACAAGCTGACACAGTCCCTCTGGACAAGCAGAAGCACCCGCCCTACCCAGTCAGGCCGCACAACTCAACACCACACCTTTCCACGGCTACTCCATTATATCCAAATACATGAGGCTTTTGGGGCACACTCCAGATCCAAACTATAATAAGCTCCAACACTCTACAGACAGGACTTGTAAATCAGCGTAGCACCTATGGTTGATACTGGCAATCTGGTCTTTTACGAAAGGTTATTTTATTTTCCTTAAACCAACCTAAGTAAAGCTATAGGCTTCTGGGGTACATCGCTGTTACAGTCCTCTGGCCTCGTTCCCAGGGACTATTCTGGTAAGAGTGTTATTTTTCGGAGCCTCACTAGCAATCAGCACCTGGGTGCTGCATGTTAATAACAGTCTGAGGCAAATGTCAAGCGAGACTGCTGAGTAACCCGCAGGCTAAGTCCCGGGAAGGAGCCACCCAGCTGCAGAGGCTGTCCCGATACAGAACAACAGCAGCGCAGAGACAGGCGGAGGGGTTTTTCTTCTTTCTTTTTAAAGGAATGTGGGTTTAACTGAAGGTTCTGAGGAGAAATCTGCAATATAAAATAGCTTAAACTGAAGTTTAATTAGTAATCTTTTTTGAGATAGGGTCTCCAAAGTCGCTCAGGCTGGCCTCAAACTCACAATTCTCCACCTCAGCTGAAGGAGTTGCTGGGACTACAGGTACAGGCCACCGGGCACTGATACGACTGGCGGGCAACAGTGAAATTGCTCTCTTTTCTTTCTCTAAGCCCAGGATGTCTTAAAGACATCTTTCCTAAGACTGAAGGTTACATTTGCAGAAACTCCTATCTGCAGAAACACCAGCAGGCATTCTGGGGACAGACTTTAAACATGAATTTGAAGGGAAGAAAAGACAAGTTTTAGAAACTGGATTGTAGTGGTTTAACTTAAATATCAATATTAATAAAAGAATCTTCTCTCTCAAAGACAGATACCTGCCACTAAATCCTCTCACCTATAGTATCTGTGAGTGCTGCAAACCATGTTCTGTGCGGCACTCTACGGTATTCTTAACCAAACCCAAATGATTATCCAACGCACTGTAACGTGGAGTTTCAGAGTTAAATAGCTCACTTTTTTAACTGATGAGCTAGCATATTTTGTATATATCCACAGCAAACGAATATGAATATATCCATTAAAATATAACTAGCTACGAAAAAAGTGTATTTTAAAAAACAATGTAGTCCACAAATCCTAAGCTACAGCAAAATAAAATTTTTAAAGTATGATATTAAGGACATTATAATTGAAGAAAGAAAAAGCAAGCAAGCCAGCTAGCTAGCCAGTTAGACAAACTAACACACACCTGTAATCTCAACACTCAGAGGCCAAGGCAGAAAGATCACAAATTCAAGGCCACCTGGGCTACACAGCAGGTTCCAGGGCAGCCTGTACCACACTAGAGGCCCTGTTTCAAAAGGAAAACAACAACAACAGAAAGCACACCAGTTCCTGCACAGATGAAGACGGAGTTCTCAGGTTATACACCTGTCACGAGAAAATTGGGAATACTACTGTGTTACACCAGCTCTGCCTTATATCACGTGAGTGTTCCTGAGGATCAAGCCTGAAGTCGTTATGCTGGGCCATATCTCCAGCCCATTTTTATTTCTGATTTTGAGACAGGGTCTCACCAAGTTGCTAAATGCCCAGCCTGGGTTTGAATTTGCAATCCTCCTGCCTCAGCCTACCAGTGTTAAAATTACAGGCCTGTGCCACCAGGCCCAGCTTACCTGCTCTAACTTAACTTCCACCATAGGGTCAACTGCCACCCTGACTCGGGCTGCAGGGGCTGATGCTGGCCATGTCTACATCGTGAGGTCCTCAATCACCAGTGGCAGCCCCTGACAAGACTTCCAGCTCCCGGTGCTTACTGCTTACTTACCTGGAAGAGCTACAATTTTATCAACTTCCAGAGAAGGAGCTGAACGAGGTTAAAAAAATGGAAAAGGTCCTTGAAGCCAGGCATGGGGTCAGGACTAGCCATATCACCTTTCCATCTTTCAGGTGCTGGCATCAATTTTAACATTTAAAATTGAAAATTTTCTTCTCCTTTCTTTGAATCTCATTATTTACACAAATCAGATTTCTACTAAAAAGGTGATACAGTTTTAAACCTAGAAGATAAAATACTTGTGCTATGGGGGGGAGGGGCAAAACTAAGCAAAAAGTATCGTTAAGTGCCCATTTCCTGGTCGGCCTCCAGAATTCCAGAATTCTGACGTCTGAGTGCCCATATCTGCACTTCTACTAATTCCTAAGTGACTTGATGGAAAAAAAACCTCTGTTTTATAAAAACAGCCATACTTCTTCCCACAGTGATTAACAGCTGAACCAACCAGGGGTTGGGCCTTACATCAAAACACAGGGGTCCAGGTGAAACAGGAATGACCTTACACTACTACTGCTGATGTGGAGTGGAGGGTGTGCATGGGTTCACCATATTATTATGCCTGCCACTTCTTTTTTTTTTTTTTTCTTGTGGTACTGGAGATCATCCCCAGGGTCTTCTCACTGAGTTCCCGAGCTGAGTTTTTTAGTTTTCATTTTCAGACAGGGTCTAAGTCACTAATAGGCTTCCCAGGCTGGGCTCCAACTTGGGATCCTCCTGCCTCTGCCTCTCAGAGTGCTGGGATTACAGGCCTATGCCACAGAGCCTGGTTTGTTTGACATTTTCCATAATGAAAATGCAAACAAAAACTCTCTTAATACATCAATGCAAGTCTATAGCCTTCTGTGCCCTTCCAAAGATTTGTCTGGGATGCTTTTATCTAAATTTTGATCAATTAAAAGCATTGCCTACAATCCCTTTTCATAATATCCAATGCTAGAAGATCTGCTAAAAAAAAAAACCCTCCCATTAAATTCTTAGACCAAAGAGCCCTCCTTGCATTCTTAGAGACATGCCTGCTCTGAAACAGTGAATCAAATCTACTTTCTATGTATCTATTGCTCTAAAAGAAACATAAGATCAGGCAAATACCATTACATTGCAGCTAGTACCATAAACATGGTCTCAAGAATATTTAAGATGGGATTTAAGAGTGTAAGTGCCAGGGAGAAAACATAAGTAGAGTCCTTGCAACTCCTTCACCCCTAAGTGGTCCTTTGTCCCTCTAAAAATGCTCTTCCCTAGCACTAAAGATTAGATAAAAGAAGCAGAAAATCAAAAATATTTTAAGTTTCCCAAGGCCCACATGAGGCTTGGTTTCTGATATTCTAATATTCTCCAATCAAAGAACCAGGGCTCCTGCAGAAACAGCTGATTCTAGAGCCAGGGCAAGGTCTCTGTAAGATGGGCCTTTGACTTGCAGTATACAAAAAAAAAAAAAAAAAAAAAAAAAAAAAAAAAAAAAAAAAAAAAAAAAAAAAAAAAAAAAAAAAAAAAAAAAAAAAAAAAAAAAAAAAAAAAAAAGGAAAAAAAGGAGGAAAAGAGAAAGAGCTCACAATGGTTAAAGCTGATACAAATTGGAGCCAGGCTCTCTGGCACAAGCCTGTAATCCCAGCATTTTGGGAGGCTGAAGCAGGAGAATCTCAAGTTTGAACCCACCCTGGGCAACTCTGCAACTGTCTCAAAGGGCTAGGGATGCAGTTCAGAGATAAAGGCCCTACGTTCAATCCACAGTACCACCAAAAAAGAAGACAAAGCTGCTGCAAGTTGAGCAAAAAAATAAACATGGTTTTGGGTTACAACCCAACAGACATCCCTGCATCCACACTGATACATAAAACGGGGAGAACAGTCAAAACTTCCATACAGAAAAACCCCACATTATCTCTAACAGACCTCCCCTTCAAGGCATTGGAACGAATCTCACCACCCTGTACGAGTGGCCTGTGGACAGGAAGAGTTTGGAGAGGGGAGGGAAAAGTTGCTGCACAGAGGAAAAGCGGACAGACGCCATCCCAGCCAGGTGATACGGGGCAGTCATGGTGAAAGCATGTAGCACCCTGACGTGACGGGGGGGAATGGCATCTTATCTCTGTGCTCTTTCTCTCCAAACCCGTAATTCCAGGCTAATCATGAGAAAAATGTTGGAGAGACTCCAGTAAAAGGGACATTCTACAAAATACAGTGTGCCTGTAAACTGCCCGAGCCACCAGAAACCGAGGAAGAGGCAGGACAACCACCCAAACATGTAATGTGGCGGCACCCTGGGACAGGAAAGGGACGTGAGAAGTCAACAGGAACTCTGCGGAAAGGATGGACTGTAGTTCACAACCATGTATTAACACTGATTTCTTCCTGTTGCAAATGTGCTCCAGGCGTGTCCAACCTACAACCCACCAGCCCACGAGGGGCTTGCAGTTGTTTTGTGTGTGAAGACAAAATGTCTTGAGCCACATATAAAATATAGAATATGGTTAATTTACTAAAACTCCTTTTAAATATTTTGCATTATGGGCTAGGAACATAGTTCAATGGCTAGAATGCTTGCTTAGCAAGCACAAGGCTCTGGGCTCAATTTCCCACCATCCCAGCACACGTCTATAAATCCCAGCACTTGGAAGGCTGAGGCAGGAGGATTGCCTTAAGTTCAAGGCCAGCCTGGGCTACACAGTGAGCACAGCCTGGATTACAGAGAGAAACTGTCTCAAAAATAAAATAAAATGTAAATTTCCATTATAACATCAAGGACAAAAGACACAGTGGGCCACACGTTGGACAGGGCAGGTTTATTAACACAAGACACTGACAACAGGGAAACCTGGGATGAGAGATACACAGGGTCTCCCTCAACTACTTGTCCAACCTTTCTGTGCATCTGAAATTTTTCTAAGTGCTTACTGTACTTTTTAAAAACATAAAGTTTGTTCTAGGAAAAAGAAGCCACCGCAAATGGCCTCTGGGCAGGTAAAGGGCTGAGGCTGGAGGAGGGGCCCCAGCTCCTACATGCAGTGGGCGTTCCCAGGCTTGCTGCAGCACGGCTCCCTGGACTTCACTTTCCGGGACTACCTCACTTACAAATTCTGACAGAGCTTTTCCGACCAGTGATGCGCCACACACCAGAGAAGGGGACACCATGAGACGAGACACAGACCTCGCAGGGAGCAGGAGCATCACTATGAAATGGCATTTGCTAAGCCCCTGTGGGGAATGGCTGCAACGAATCCAAACTATTCTGCATCACTCCGCCTATCGGCACACTTTCCTGACGCTGCTCCATCAATATCATGTAAAGGTGTTTATCTACAAACCTCCAGGATGTATTAGTAGATTGCTACAGTGCATATCCCAAAGAGTCACATAAGTCCAAAATTGTAAAGGACAAAATAAAAACAGCTACAAATATCTGCTGCACTGTTTTCAGCAGGCGGGCATCCCACAGACCACCATGTCCCCCTCGTGAGGAGTTCACTGGGGTGGGATCTCCACGAAGCAGGACTGAGGGCTCGGCAGGAAGCACACATGCAAAGAGGTTTAAAAAATTATAATAAGGAGACAAGGGTACATG
The DNA here is from genome assembly GCA_004027205.1 of Ctenodactylus gundi. Lineage (NCBI taxonomy): Eukaryota > Metazoa > Chordata > Mammalia > Rodentia > Ctenodactylidae > Ctenodactylus > Ctenodactylus gundi. Next base: position 254,137 of record PVKB01000612.1, read on the forward strand.
GAGAAGGAAAAATAAAACAGCCACTTGTAAACCGGGAGAACATATGCAGAGCTGTAAGATAAGCATCTGCACAGACTGTTTTTAAGTGACAGACTATGGTCTTTAAGCGCCACTGCCTGCCTATGATCATGGCACTCAGGAGGCTGAGGCAGGGAGGTCACGAGCTGGAGGCCACGTGGGCTACACAGCATTCAGAGGAGCCTAGAAAACACAAGAGACCCTGTCTCTTACAAAAAAGAAAAGACAAGAGAAGGCATGGTGGCTACTCCTGTAATTCCAACACTCCAGGGGGCCGAGGCAGATGGGTGGTAAATGAGAAACCAGCCTGGGCAACTTAGCAACTCAGTAAGACCCTATCTCAATAAATAAATAAAAGATAAAAAAGGCTGGGAATGACCTAGATTCAATCCTTAGTGCTGTAAACAGCAACAGAAGAAGATGCCACAGAAGGTGGAGGCAGAGGCAGGTACGGGATGCAGCTCAGCAAGTGTGAAGAAGCTGTAACCTCCTTTGTTTAAGCTAGGGTCAACTACAGGGAGCCAGGTCACTGTGGCCAACCACGTGGTCTTGGCACATGTATTTGACTTTATAGCAACTTCAGTCTTTTCAGTTATTAAGTCAAACACACAATAAAAAATGCAAAATCTGCCAAACTGTGAAAAATATATCAGGTTTACTGCCCCACTAGCGCCCCAAGAAAGCAGAGGAACATGAAGCCTTGGGCGGCTGGGGAGGAGAATCAGGCACCTGCAGGTGGGCAGGTGGACGACATGCACTGCTGGGCTCCAGGCACCTGACCCTGAGCTTCACAGCTCTCCAACATGATAAAATCACACAAGATTTCAGACTAGTGCACTGTGCTAACCTTTGTCCAGAAAGCATTTTTAAAATATTGAGGTTATTTTCTGATATGCCTGTTTTCTGTGGCAAATAACTGTAATGCAAAGGCCCAGTTCCAAGTTAGTCATTTGCCACAATTTTAAAATACACTGCTTCAAAATTTTTGTTCTGCCAACACATGGGGTTTACCATATTTCCCTTACTTTCTCTTAAAGCAGTCATCTTCACATGAAGACTCAAAAGTTGAGAATCAAATCTCATTACACTGAAATGAGGCAGTCTGTTCCAGACTGGTCAGGCATTTCTTTTCTAGAATACTCCTTTACTGAAGTCTGGGTAGCCAGTAAAAATGTGCACAGCTCCTGCACAGAAGTACATTATTTTCCAAAGAGAGAGAAAGGGAAAAATTGGTCTGCCCAAAGGTTATTTTCCAAGGGGAAGCTGTGCCCTGGGCATGTCAGCCTTGTGCTAACCCGGCTGCCTCTGTCGGTGCTTTATGCAAATATGGGACTGGGTCTGGTACCAAGGCTCCTTTAAGTACATTAAAACCAGCAACTGTTCATTTGCAAGAGCTTTAGTCATCCTGAAGCTTAAAAACAGGTTTATTATGTAAAAGCACACTAATCTAGATCATCCTGAAGACGTGTAGCAGAGTTCCTCCACATTAGGTATTTCAAAGAGGAACAACACCAGCTTACACATTATACCGAAAATCAACCCAAGGTCTTCTTTCAGCACCAGGTCTCCATCCACCACCTAACACGGCACTTTCAGTCCAAAGACTATGATCCAGTGAACTCGAGACATTTCATGTTAAGCAGCTCCCAGTTCAAATGTCTTCTCTGAAGCCACACACCACCTGCCATTAGAGACTCCTGTGACAACTCAATCACATTCACAAAGAAGCAGCAAAGAACGTGGATCACCAGCTACACAACATGCAGCAGCCACTAGCCACCCTCCAAACACCATAATTTTTTTCTTTTTTTTTTTTTGAGAAAAGCTCTTACTCTGTAGTCCAAGGCTGGTCCTGAACTTACTACATAGCTTAGACTGTCCTCAAACTCAAGGTAATTCTCCTGCCTCGGCCTGCCGAGTAATGGTATTACAAGAATGCGTTACCATGCCTGGCATTGTTATGGAATGCCAGGGAATCCAAGGCTTTGCATATGGTAGGCAAAAGTTGTAACCACCAAGCTATATCCTCAGCCGTACCTCCCCCACCCCCACAAAATAGATCCTGTCACCCTTCTCATCAGCAGCTTGGTCCTAAGGAGCCAGAGAGGCCCAAGATCTTAAGGTAGTGATGTGACAGGGAAGCTACAGACCCAGGTCTAATGCCAGAGCCCACCTTTCTCCCTAGGGCATCCCAGTCCACCCATGACTGCTTCATGAACTTCGTCCTCAAATGCACTGAAAAGCTCCAATTCTTTTTCATTTAAAGAGACTCATTGTTTAACTGTCTCAGAACTCTGGAAATGCCTCATTTACATGACAATTTTTTTTATTATATGGACAGGTGTTATCTGAGTGACCCCACCCACAGGGACAAAGAGAGTCCAAGGACTATCCAAATTTCATGAGAATTATTATGTGAACAGTCAGCATACTTCAACGCTCATCGGCCACAAAACCAGACTGGCTTCCTATTACTGTGCAGAGGAACGTACTTAGCAGCACTAAAATAGGATCATACAAAGGCAAATACAGCAAACCCAACCTAAGTCGAATTTTCAACCTCATGGTCATAAATCCTCAAAGAATCTGGAAGGAAGGCCCACTGAAATCATTTTTTATTTCTCAGCAGCTATTAAAATAATCACAAAAAATCATTTTTAGGAAATGCTTTCTTCACTTTGGAAACCACAATATGATGGTTTAATCTGAGACCAGAGCCCCAGCAGTGTTTCCTCAGCAGCGAGTCCCATTGGCTTCCCAGGCTTCCACGAGGGCCTTTATCTGGAGCCGCTGAGAGCTTGCTCTGTACTCCGTGACCTAATACACCGCAGAACAATGGAAATGGGTTCCCTGCCTTCCACTATCCTAATATTAATCAGACAGTGAACGCTTGGAGGAATGTGCACACACAGACACACACAGTATCTTCCTTTATATGAAATCCCCAATCTGTGTAACGCGACTCTGAGAATCCCCTACAAGGTACACAAACGTGTGCCAGAAATGGCCTGCTAACTCTGATCCAGGGAAAACCACTTAAAAGTGTGTAGAGATGGTGAACTTTTTCCCTTTATAAGCGTCCCAGTGAGGACCAGCCAAGGCTCGATGTATGTTAACAACACAGAGTATTGTAAGCAGAAATGCAGATTCTCAGAGAAAGGGGACTAAGGATATCCCACAGCAAGAGGATGACCAGAATGAGGCTCAACAAAGATATGCCCCTGATCTGACGGCTACAGCCCACCCAGGTGCATTTGTGTAACTTTATCCTTATTCAATGAGTAATACCTTTTCAACTTTCAAACCTAGAGATGATTGTGCATGACCAAGATATTCTGAGTAAATGAACTTCAATTTAAACTGGAATTCCAGCTAATAGCCTCATCTGTTTCCCAAAAAGACAGGGTGGCTGAGGCAGGAGTATCATGAGTTCAAGGCTGGCCTGAGATACACAGCAAGTTCAAGGCCAGCCAGACTACTTACATGGAACTACCCTGTGCCAAAAAACAGGTCAGGAAAGGATACAACTGAAGTATTTTTTTCAACCTATCTGTGATAGGCAAACTTCCTCCAAGGAGCCATTAAATAACCTGAACTTGAGACAGAAAAAGACCAGTGAAGCAAAAGATCGGGTGTGCTGGGTCCATTCTTACCGTGAAGCGGGTGAGCCCTATAGTGTCAGGTTTCCCACGTATAACCGCTCTTCTTATCTACTTGACACGCTCACGAAAGGCTTCTCTTTCTTAATCACTGAGCTCGCTAATCAGGATTAGCTCTCTAACATTTTTTAAATCTTCTTGGTCTAAAATTATTGATCAAGAATCTATTCCAGTGAAGGGATTAAGAGCCTCTTTGAATGCCTTGAAAGACAAAACCTGTGAGTGGTTTGGGGTTTGATATTTTTGATTTTGGTTATGTACTGATTACTGAACCCAGGACTTTCACAGTGAGCCACATCCCTAGCTCGCGTAATTTTTGATCTCACTAAGTTGTCAAATCACCCAAGCTTGGCTAGAACTTGTGATTCTCCAGCCTCAGCCTCCCAAGACTGCAGATATACGCCACCATGCTTGGCCCATATCTGTGTTTATTTGGGCCTTTTTTTTTTCCCAGAATTTAGCCCTTGGTAACTGTTATTCACATGCCACACAACTAACTTTCCCTCTAAAGATCAGAGTTATGAAAGGAAATCTGAAAAAGTTGCTGTAAATGATGAAATTTTTCCTTGATCTTTATGTGACTTGATATTTCTATGTATGAACTGATTTCTCTGATTTTTTTTTTGTTCTATAACACTCCAACAAAACTCAGGTTTTTTTAATACTTCACATCTGTATAAAGTGGTAAAATAATGCAATAAAAGGCATGAAGGAAGTAGGTCTCTATAAAGAATTTGTCAAAATATTAAAAATTCATTTAAGTGCAAAGATTCTAAAATTTCTTGAATCCTCCTGACCTACACTCTATCCACTATCCTACTTTAGTGCTAATTTTCATGTAACCATCAACATCAGGGGCTAGAGAAATAGCTTAGTGGTCGCCTAGCAAACTCAAGGTCCTATACTCATTCCCCGGCACCACATAAACTGGCGTGGTGGTGCGTGCATGCAATCCCAGCACTCAGGAGGCTGAGGCAGAGGGACTCTCATGGCCTGGGCACCACAGTAATTCAGGACCAACCTGGATGAAACAGCAAGACCCTGCCTCAAAAATAAGACGTCGGCATTTATCTCTCTACATAATCTTTCATTAACTTCCCAGTTACTTTCTAGGACTCTACCCAGACTGCTTATGTGCTGCTGACAACATTACTCTTATCTATTGGATAAGAACACAGACTCTGCCTCAAAAGATCTGACTTAAGGGAGTGGAAGAAATTCAAAGCTACGTGCACAATGGTAATATTTAACACTTAAATAACAGCACTCAAAAGCATAACCTGGGGTAGTTCTGGAAACAATTACATATAGATTTCACTCAGATTTGCTTGAAAATGTGTATTTATTGGAGGCAGAACTTCCACATTCTGCACCCAATTAATAGTATTCTAAAATAATGCTAAAACCAGGCCAAGGGGCACAGGTCTGTAATCTCTGGACTCTGGAAGGCTGAGACAGGGAGACTGGAAGTTGGAACTCAGCCTGTCTACTAGCGAGACCCTGTCTCAAAAACAATAATCAGATCTGGACTGGGAATACAGCTCAGTGTCAAAGGCTGGGCTTGATCCCCAGTATTACACACACAAAAAAATTCAGTTCAACCTCAGAAGGACTCCCATGTCAGTTACAAAACTTGAGGTTTAGAGCAAGAAACTATACAAAGAGGAAAAGTCTAGGACTCAAGTGCACAGCTCCGACTACAATGTAGCTGTGTCACCTTAGACAGGTGACTCAACCACCAAGGTTCCGAGAAGGAAGACTCAATTCTCTTTTTAGAGTTGGTTTCTTCCAACGCTAAAATTCTGGAAATCTATGAAAATTTCAACCTCTTTCTGCTGCAAACATAAATAATGACAGCAAGTTATAGAATTGTTTTTCCTTTTTTAAAAAAAAGCCAACTTGAGATGCTTTCTTGGGTTCAAGCTTATTTAGGATAATAACCCCCAAATAAAACAGTGCGAGGGAAAGCGGAGTAAGTAAGGGTTAAGAAAAGTGGAAATCACACATCGAGGTAATTGAAATAGAAACCCCATTATCCTCAGCGCTGTGTCAATAGCTTTTCGAAAAGGACCACTCTAACCACTGGCTTCTGAAAATAGAAACATTTATCGTGGTTTCCCTGCGTCCCCAGAGGTCCATTTCGAACAATAAAGCATGGTTTAAAATCAATTCTACAACTTCAGAATAAGTTGCAGGGAACGAAGGAAGTCATTCGCATGGGTAAGCGTGACCAGAGCTAAGAAACGGGTCCTCGGGCTCGGAAGCGTGGAACGCGCTAGAAGCAGGTGACATCTGGAAAAGGGAACAGCGGTGCCACAAAGGATGGCGGCCGAGGACGTTCGGGCAACAGGTCAGCGCAGCTACCGTGGCCTACCCGGGGAGGGCTCGGTGACTGTCACCTCGCCCGCTGCCCTCCCCGGCCCCCACCGCGGCACCGCCTCGCCCCGCCCCCCACTCACGCCCCTGCAGCAGCAGAAACCTCCCGGTCCCTGCTTTCCTCTCCGGGGCCTCCGACTCTCCTCCGAGCTCCGATCCCCCCGCGCCGAGGCCCGACCCCGCCGGCCCGCCCCCGCCGCAGCGCCCGGGCGACCCCGTCCCCGCCGCGGCCCGCTCACCTGCACCTGTTTGCGGAAGTGGCGCGGCCCCGGCATCGCCGGCGGCCAGGAGCAGGAGCAGAAGGAGCAGCCGCCGCGCTGGGGGCCCCGGCATCTCGCCCACGGCGCGGCTCCCCCGGGACCAGGTCTCGGGTCGCCTTCCGTGGGTCCGTCCGTGCGTGCGCCAGTCGGCCAGCCCTGCCTCTCCCTTCGCTGCCTCAGAGGCCAGCGCGCCGGCTGCGGCTGAGCACGCGCTGCTGGGGCCGACACGCAGCCCGGCTCCCGGTCCGCACCCGCCGCTCCGGCCACAGAAACATCATCCTCGCCGCCCGCCTGCGCCGTCGCGGCCCGCTGCGGCTTCTCAACAGCAGCAACGGCGACGACCCTGCGGAACCGCGGGCCCCGGCAGCCGCGCTCCTGCCGCCATGATGGGCTGCGTCATGTGACGTAGCGCGGCGGGGGCGGGACTCCGTGACAGACAGTGACGCAGCCAATCGTCGGCCCGGGCCGGTTCCGGAGGCCCTGCCAATGATGCCGGAGGAGGATGAGAGGTGGGCGCCCGGTGCGCCCCCTGCAGACAGAGGGGCGTGTTGGCAGTAGGGAACACCGACAATTACTATAATTAAAAATAAAGGAATATAAAAAAAAAGACCATAAAAATCCGCCCATAATTCATCCCGATTTTCTTAGTATTGCACCACAGCACAAAATAAGACCTGTTTAATGCCTTTTTTTCACTAGTCAGAGATGTTTTAGGCTTTTTGGGGGTGACCTATGCATCCTCTCGGCCTTCTTCAAGGCTTTTTGTTTCAGTTCCACAAGAACACAATGCCTCTTCCCTGCTCATCCACTGAATCAGCTTCTGAGCTCAGAAGATCCATTCTTGTCCCCTGTTGTTCACCTGGCAGACAGTCTTTCCTGCATCTGTTAGGACACACCTGAAGTATGACTTCATTCCCATCCCTGGGACAAGTGACTAGCTTTTCCCGGTGCTCCGTCTCTGCCCCGATGGACTGCTCACCCTACAACCATGCTTCACAGTTGCGGTGACCATATGCTCCCTCAGGATATCAGTTGTCCCTGCTTCAGCTGAGGGTTCCCAGGAGCTGGCACAGGGCTTGGTTTACAGTAGATAAAACCAGGCGTGGTGATGGATGCCTGTCATACCTGCACTTTCAAAAGCTGAGGCAGGAAGATCCTTAAGTTTCAGCCTAGCCTGAGCAACCTAGTGACTTATCAAGAACCTGTCTCAGATAAAATTTTTAAAAAGATATGAGAACGTAGGTGAGCATGAAGGTCCTGTGCCGAGGTGGGGTAGAATATGTGGCCCGTGTGACAGCCACCAGCTAAGACAGAAGCCAGGCTCCTGCAGATGGAGATAGCGCTTTCCAGATGTAAGTCATGGTGAAAAACTGTGGGGGTTGGATAAATACATGGCTTTTCTGGAGACGTCCCTGTCCAATTTTTACAGGAAGAGAACTGACTTGAATCTTATCCAGTGGCCGCAAAGGAGCTGTGCCAGTTCTCCAAACTCCCCACATTTCTGTCCTCAGTACCAGCTGTCCATGGTACTCACCCAGCCCTGGGCACACGGACAATGGCCAAGGACCTCACTCTGGTGAATGATCTAGGCAAGCCCATACACACATAAGATGGCAAGCAGCTGGCGCTTGACACCTGGAGCCAGCCACTCCTTGGTTTTCTGCTGATCTTGTTTGGGGAAAGGGAAAGGAAGCAAAGGTCTAGCAGAGACACACAATCACCCCGTTGTGTTTCTACTTCAATCAAGGAAGCAGGCAGCTACATGCTCACCCTACAACCTGCAAAGAGACAGTGATTGTTGGCAGTGGAGCTGGCCTGAAGAAGGTCATACCTCATAATCCTCGTGGATCTTATTCATAATTAGGGTGTACCCCAACAACACGTCATTCTACCATCACAAAGTAGGGTTTGTTATTCTTTGGACAAGCCCTCATGTTAAAGAAAAATAAAAAACACCTTTTTCCCTTTGCCCGAAGCAGGGGCTAAGGTACACATTCCTCAGAGGACGTCTAATGGAAACATTCACCTACCACCTGCATCAGCAGTTCCACCTTTGGCCAGTCCTGCCCTTGCAGAGTTCCCTGGCAAAGCAAACAAAAACCTGCTGGCTTTGCTAAGTTTCACCGAAGAGCTAGAAGACATACTACAGCACAATTTGGGATTAGATGCAAATTTTCAATATTTCTATATTTTTTGTGATTTTCCTCCAACCCAAGCCATCACTGGCTGTGTGTGTCCTGCCAGAGAGTGCTGGCCAAGGTCCACAGGCTGAGGGGTGTGGTGTCAGTTCAGTAAGAGCTGAGGTGACTGTCTGCAGACCTGGCACTCAACAAACATGTTAAAGGTTTGCGGTGTTCGTTGGGTCAATGGGACATCCAGGAGGGGCCATTGGTGGCTGATGCCAGCCCATGAATGCCTACTATTAGAGCTTCAGGAATTTCTCATGCCAGTTGTTAAACACAGCCTTTATTAAAAAATTAAATTATTGGCTGGAAGCATAGCTCAGCAGTTAAAACACTTACCTGGTAAGCACAAGGCCCTGGGCTCAATTCCCTAGCACCACATAAACTGTGCAGGGTGTTGCACCCCTATAATCCTAGTACCAGGAAGCTGAGACAGGAAAATTGCCATGAGTGTGAGACCAGCCTGGGCTACATAATGACTTCAGGACCAGCCTGGACTATAGAGCGAGACCCTGTCTTTAAAAAAAAAAAAACATTAAATTATTTAGGCTTAACGATTAAATAAATCACCTGGAAAACAAAGGCAGCCAGGCACAGGCCTGTAATCCCAGCACTATTGGGAAAAGGAGGCGGGAAGATCACAAGTTGTAGCCCAATTTGGGCACTTTAGGAATTTATGGAAACTGTGTCTCAAAATTAAACAAAGGCAGGAAAAATAGCTCCGTGTGAAGGGACTGGGCTATCCCCAGTACCAAAGAGAAAGTTATGAGAAGGTCTTTCAGAGCCCAAAACAAGAAGACTGCTAGCCAAAATTATCCAAATAAACTTCTTCAGAACTGTAGAGATTAGCTGAAGGTTTGCAGAAGCGGTCGAATCTCTATAAGAACGGTGAGCTTTGTGGCATTTTCTCTTACTCTATTCCCATTTTCTCTCCCAAGATCTGTGGTCACCCTGAAAACCAGCAGCCTTACTACCACGGTAGCCTAGTAACCACTGGGAGAGCAGAACAAGTTTGGAGAGCCCAGGGGCTGTCACCATTTGATCTGTCTGGAAGCACCCCAGAAGGGCATCATTTTCAGAACTTGTCTTTGTGTTTTTGCGGTGTGGGGGTGCTGGGAATTGAGTCCTTGCACGGAGTCACATCCCTAGCCCCCTTTATTTTTTCCATTTCTTTATTTTGAGATGGGGTCTTTCTAAGTCCTTAAGTTGACCAGGGCTATGATTTGGATCTTGAGTGTCCCCCCAAAAGCATCATGTATTTGGAACTACATGTTATTAAAAGGCAAGGCTTGGCTGGAAGGGGCAGGGGATGAGAGTTCGATCTCAAAAGATTATGTCAACTTGTTGAGACTGGGGCAGCCCAACCACAGAGCTTTCAGGTGTTTCTTATTGGCTCGTCTGCCAGGAAGTGAGGGAGAAGCCTCTACCATAGGTGTGGGAGCAGGACCCAATTGTCAGCTTAAAGTAATTAAAGAACGAGGAAATGTTGTTACAGCTTCTTCCTGGAAAAGCTCCGGCATTGCCTGAGTCTAGAACTGACTTGGCTCCTACTGCAAGGGGGTGAACAGCTCTCCAGCCTCTGCTATGGGCTTCCACCCATGTTGGCTGCCTCTGAACAGACTGTATGAGATTTTCTGAAACTGTGGACTAAATAAATCTTTTCTCCCTTAATTTTGTGGATGTTGGGAATTCTGTCACAGAAAGGAGAAAGCAACTAAGACAACCAGGCTGGGCTTGAACTTGGGATCCTCCTGCCTGAGCCTCCCAGAGAAGTGGAATTCCAGGCCTGGGCCATCTTGCCCAGCACAGCGTTTGCCTTTGTCCCACTGCGAACAGTGCCCATTTGTTGGAAATAATCCTTGACAATCACTTAACATTGTAACTGCCTGAACCTTGTACATCCGGTTAACTATTCAAAAAGTGAAGAGAGGGGCTGGAGGAATGTCTCAGCCATTAAAGCGCTTGTCTAGCAAGTGCTAAGTACCAGAGTTCGATTCCCCAGCACCACAGAAGCCGGGAGAGGTGGCACAGGCCTGTAATCCCAGCACTCGGGAGGCTGAGGCAGGAGGATTGCCATGACTCCAAGTCCAAGCCTGGGCTCCATAGTGAGTTCAGGACCAGTCTGGACCACAGAGTGAGAGCCTGTCTTTAAAAAAAAAAAATTAAGAGGAAAAATCCATGGAATGATACGAAAGCGGGGGCTTTGAGAAACTCTTCTAGACTCCTGGAAGTCTAGAAAGCCCTGTGTGTGAGAGGCAGTGGATATGCTCAGGAAAGACATGAGAAGACTCTCATCTCTCGTTCCTGGCTGACCTGAGACTAGAACCAGGAAGGGAAGACGGAGGCAGAATTGTAGACTGCAAGAGCGTTCAGCGTGTGACTGCGTACCTCACTGAGATGGCATATGGGGCAAGGACTTCAAGCAAACGTCCACATGATTATTAGCCAGCCACTAAGCTAGCAGAACAAATTTGCTGGTCATCCACAATTTAGACAGAGACTGCAGAATTACTGCAGGGGAGTCACTAAAAAAAAGCGAAGGGCATAAGCAGTTGTAACAATAACAGCACCAATGGATACAATGGGGAAGGGATGGATGGGGGAAAAAAATCAATTCGTTTCAAGGAACAATTGCAAAACAAGCAAAAAGAAAAAAAAATCCAGAAAACCAGGTAAATATGCCTGTGTATACAGGATTAGGAAAAAAAGCAGTCAGTAAAAAAGCTTTCCCTGAGGAAGCTGAGGAGTTGGACTCAACAGATAAGGACTTTAAATCATTGTTGTAAACACATCCAGACAGCTAAAGGGTAGCTGAAATACAGTAAAGAGGAACTAAGATATTCTATGTTCATGGATCAGGATCTATGTGGGAGGGTGTGTGTGTGTGTGTGTGTGTGTGTGTGTGTGTGTGTGTGTGTGGTACTGCAGACCCAAAACCAGGGCATTTGCATTTACACCTCCAGCCAATTTGTTAGTTTTGATTTTGAGACAAGGTCTTGCTACGTCATTATGTTGCCCAGGCTGGGCTTGAACTTGAAATCTTCCTGCCCCAGCCTCCCAGAGGGCTGGGATTGCTCACCTGCATTATCAGGCCTGGCTTAATATCTTAATATAGATCTACAGTTCTAATGCAGTCTGCACCAGCTTTCCATCTGGCTTCCTTTGAGAAACTGAGAAGTGGATCCTAAAATACACACAGAAAAATTCAAGGGACCCAGAATAGTCCAAATCATCTAGAAAACAACAACAAAAAAAGAACAAAGTTAGAAGACTCATGCCATCGGACGTCAAAAGGTCCTAAAAACCATAGTGCCTGCGACTGTTAACACAGGCATACGTACGCCAAGCAACAAAACTGGGAGTTAGCAGTAAGCCCTAACATTCACCAGTAAGTACTATCAGACAGTACCAGTGGAGAAGCTGATTTTTTTCAACAGATGGTATGAGACTGTGGCTATCTATATGCAAAAAACTGGGGTGGGCCACTGTGTAACACATGCAAAGATTAACAGAAGCGAGACAGGTGTGATGGCCCATGCCTGTAATCCCCACACTTGGGGTGCTGAAGGAGGAGTATACCAAGTTTGAGTCCAGTCTGGGTCGCACAGTGAATTCGAGGGTGGTCTGTACTCCATAGTGACACCCTGTCTAAAAAAAAAAAAAAATTAAAAACGAACAGCAAGACCCTCAACATGAACCAAGAGCCTCACAGAAGGGTCTACGTAGATTATGAGATGGCTTTACGGGATAGGAAACCCACGAGCACAGGCCCACAAACACAGGTACATTAGGCTTCATCGAAGCGTAAAACCCTACGACTCCCAAGAGCCACTGCCAACAGAGTGAAAAGGTGACCCACAAAATGGGATAAAGTATTTGTGAATCAGATGTCAGCTAAGACACCTGCATCCAGAAAACATAAAGAACTCAGCAAGCCAAAGGTAAAATGACTCAAATGGGTGGGAGCACACAGACACACGTTTGTTCAAAGAACGGAAATAACCACACGGAAAGACCCTCCACATCGTGGGGCTTAGAGAAATGGAAGGCGGTGCCATGCCACACTGACTAGGATGACTTTTTACTTTCTTTTCTTTCTTTTGAAACAGCCCAGGCTGGCCTTGGATTCACAGCAATCCTCCTGTCTTAGCCTCCTGAGGACTGAGATTATTTTCATGAGCCACCATGCCCCGCTTATGTGGTGCTGGGGAATTGAACTTGGGTACTTAGCTCTGGCTAAGCCAGCGCTTTAACTGCTAAGCCATTCCTCCAGCCCCTCAGATGACTTTTTAGAATCGTCAATCAGTTGGCAGAAGTGATCTCTTCCTAGTCCCAGCTACTTAGCTAGGCTGAGGCAGGAAGATCACAGGCTCGAGCCCAGCCTGGACAAATTAGTGAGAATGTGTCTCAAACTAAACTGAAATAAAAGGAAGAGGGCCGTGGCCAGAGCTCAGGAACACGCGGCAGCCCACGCCACAGAAAATCCTGTGAAAGAGAGACTACACACGTGTTGGTAAAAAAGGGAAAAGTCAGAATCTTCCTAAACTTCTCATCATATTAACTGATGTAGTGGCACTGAAACACAGGCAGGTCCTCAAAATACCAAATGCGGTCTCACCTAAACCCCAGCCTTTCCGTTTCTAGGGTGACATCCAGGAGAAAAACACATGTCCAGACAAACTCTTGAGGCGTTACTCATGAGCCAGAACCCAAAAACTATGCCAGCACCTGTCCACCGATGAACAGATTAGCCAAGCATGATACAATGGAATATTACTCGGCAAACAACCGGAGGGCTGAGGTATAGCTTAGTGGCTACAGTGCTTGCCTAGCAAGAACAAGGCCCGGGGTTTGATTCCCCAGAGCTGCACAAACTGGCCGTGGCAGCACAGGTCTATAATCGCAGTACTCGGGAGGCTGAGACAGGAAGATTGCTATGAGTCTGAGGCCAGCCTGGGCTCCATAGTGAGCTCAGGACCAGTCTGGGCTACAGAGCAAGACCCTGTCCAAAAAAAGAAAGAAAGAAAAGAAAAAGGAGTCAATTGCTAGCACGTGCTACAACCTGCATGAACCTTGGGCATGTTGTGCTACACGAGGGAAACCAGTCATGACTGCCATCTCTTACACTCTTACATTCTTTTCTTTTTCATTTTCATGAATTGATTAAACTAGGAAAATCCATAGAGACAGAAAACAGAGTGCTTGGGCTTGTTTTTGCTTTGGGTACTGGGGGTTGAACCCAGGGCCTTTGCACCGAGCTACATCCCAAACCCTTTTTTATTTTTATTTTGAGACAGGGTCCCACTGAGTAGCTGTGTTGCCTCGGCGGGGCTCAGATTTTCAATTCTCCTGCCTCAGTCTCCTGGGGCGCCAGTACGACGAGTATGTGCCACCATGCCCAGATGAGGGCTTCTTTTGTGAAGTCATAAAAATACTCTAAAAATGCCTAACGGCGATGGTTGAACAACCCTGTGACTATACTGACCCACAGTTCTTACAGTTTTGGTTGGATTAGAGCTCAGTGAAATGGTTGTTAAAGGCACAAAGCCAATAGTAACTAAACAGCCTGTGATTGCCAATTATTTTATTGATTTTTTCTTTTTTGAAACAGAGTCTCACTCTTTAGTCTAGGGCGGCCCTGCACTCACTAGGTAGTCTAGCCTAGGCAATCTTCCTGCTTCAGCTTCCCCAGGGCTGGGATTACAACCGTGTGCTACCATACCTGGCTTACACGGTGCTGGGCAATCGAACTTGGGTCTATTTGCTTGCTAGGCAAGTGCATTAACCACAGAGCTATGCCCCCAGCCCTTCATCTACTGGTTCTCCATGGCGGGAATTCTAATCCCCTCCCTCTTCCTGACTTCCTGTTCACTGACAAGATCTGTAACATGAACAAGTGACTCTGTACACCACTGAAATCTGCAAACACAGCTAATCGGGGGCTTTTCTTCACAGGTCCCTTTCCACCAGTGGCCCTACTCTGCTGGGTCCCCCACAAGGCCTCTGCAGCCTCCTCTGTTGACCTGAGAGGGGTCTCTCCCACCACAAAGACTTTGCCTGGCTGGGATCTCTTTGTGGTCTCATTTCTTTAGTCCGTCCCTGGGCACATAAGTAGGGTAGAAAGCCCAGCTCCTTCGCGTGCTCCGCCCAGCTGAGCGTGGTGTGCAGGCCCATGGAATCCCAGCACTCTGGGAGGCTGAGGCAGGAGGATAGCAAAGTGGAGCTCAGCCTGGGCACTTTGGCAACGCAGCTAGACCCTGTTGAGACATTGTCTCAAAATAGAAGAAGAAGAAGAAGAAGAAGAAGAAGAAGAAGAAGAAGAAGAAGGAGGAGGAGGAGGAGGAGGAGGAGGAGGAGGAGGAGGAGGAGTGGCGATGTAGCTCAGTGCCAGGGCTCTGGGGTTAATTCCCAGTACCACAAAATGAAAGCAAAAGGCCACATGGTGGACTCCTGAAGGCAGCTGACCCCCCGCTGCCCACGTTAGTTTTCCTTCCCTGCGTCCTATGGGATGTTTTTGCGTCCTGGGACCTCCTAGATCTTTTGTTTAGCACTGGGAGGCTGAGGCAGGAGGATTGCTGTGTGTTCGAGGCCAGTCTGGGCTTCGAAATAAGTTCAGGAACAGCCTGGGCTATACAGTGAGACCCTGTCTCAAAAAAAAAGAAAAAGAATAAAAAATAAAATTGCCTGATGCAGGGACAGCTTGTCAGTTGTCTTTCAGGGCTCTCAGCCTCTTCCCACTCTGGGGGCAGTGGGGACCCACTGTGGTCAAAGTAACAATCAAACACGTATGTCTAACAAATTAACACATTTCTTTTGTATTGGGGATTGAACTTGGGGAGCACTGGGCTCCATCTCCAGATCTCCTTTTTTTTTTTTTTTTTTTTTGCAGGAGTGGGGGGTGGACAGAGTCTTAGTCACCCAGGCTATTCTGGAACTCACAATCCTCCTGCCTCAGCTTTCTGGAATACTAAAATCACAGGCACGTGCTACCATGCCTGGCGATTGACCTTCTTTTTATTTGTTTATTTATTTATTTTCTTTTCCAGTGTTGGAAATTGACCCAGGGTCTTTCTTGCACGTGCCTAGCCAGCCCTCTGCCCCTGAGCTACAGCCCCAGCCCCCAAATTAACACTTTCAATGTACATAATTTATACCGCAATATAATCATGCCATCCATAAGATAATGATAGGATTTATAAAAAGCATACAACAGACGGTAAGATTCGGGAGTGGAATGCCACTTAAAAGCCAGATTATGAGCAGCATTTTTTCTCCAGGCTCGTCAGCGCGGTAGGCCTTCCTTTGGAGGTAAGCTTTATTTTAACAGTAACTTGCACATCACTTTTGATGTGTCAGACACTGCTCTAAGCACTTTCTATGTAATAACTCTTAATCTTCCTCTAATTTTAGAATATGTTCCCCACCCACAAAAGAAAGCCTTCCCATGAGCCGCCCTTCCCAGCCCCTCTGCCAACCACTCATCTGTTAATATTTCCTGCTATGGAGGTTTTACCCATTCTGGATATTTTACGTAAATAAAACCCAACAATACATGGCTTTTTTTGTTGGCTGTGATAAAGGACTTAATCTATTGTTTATTCCTGCTTGAGGAATAGGATAGTGGTTAGAGCACTTGCCTAGCAAGCACAAGGCCCTGAGCTCGATTCCCCACCACCACATAAACTGGGCGCTGTGGTATACACCTGTACACACCTCCCAGCATGAGGGAGGCTGGAGCAGGAGGATTGCCAGGAGCTCGAGGCCAGGCTGAGCTACTTAGTGAGTCCAAGACTACAGAGTGAGTCACTGTTCTATCTCCCCCACCTCCAAGAAAAAAAAAAAAGATCAAAATGGGATCGTGTCAAACATGGACACTGGAGACTTTCTGTAGGGATGAGACCTTGAGACAAGTCTGGCTCGCGCCGCCTCTGGGCAGAGATAAGGGCTTGCCTTCCGGCAGGTCAGCAAGGGCAGCGTGGGGGCAGGCACTCCCTCCCCTGTTGACACCAACAGCATTCCCAGCATTCCTCTGGAGTTAACATCCAGCTCGCTCTGTATTTGCTGGCTGCCCTCTGGTGAGCACGCTCACTGATAACCATCTCGGTGTTAGGTAGGTTCTCTCTCTCTCTCTCTTTCTCTCTCTCTCTCTCTTTCTCTGTCTCTCTCTGCAACGTCCAGCTGCGCACACTCCCTCACACTAGCCACACCCTTCCCAGCATGGCCACCTGGCCACCCGGCCTCCTTGGCCTGGCACTGTCCCGAGCGCGCGTCCCCAGGTCCCGGGAGGAAGCTGGGCCTGCAGCCTCAGCACTCTAGGAGGCCGAGGCAGGAGGAGCAGGAGCTCGAACCCGGCCTGGGCTACTCAGCAGGAATCAAAAATAAAAACAGGCTGAGATGTAACTCAGTATGAAGGCCTTGGGTTCAATCCTTAGTATCAAAAAAAGAAGAAGATTCCTGTACGCCATTCTTTGGGCTACAGACAGTGCACCCAGGACTGCTCCTGGATCAGGCCCTCCGGAGGGGCCGAGGGGACCCACCCGACCTCCTCTTGACCCAGATGTTCGGGAAGCATCCATCACGTGTACACCATTGTCCTGGCCACCTGCGACCCATAATGGGAATGGCGGATCAAGTCCTTGTCCTTCTGGCACTTGTGGATGACGAGGCACCAAAAATCGCACAGCTGGCTGCGCAAGTCACTGTGAATGCCCTGTTATGGCCTGCTAGAGGGTGAAGAGTGTTGTGCAAGCTGACTAGTCCTGGTTCTGGACATCAGGGAAGGCTTCTCAGGGGAGGTGGTGCTGGAGCTGCAATCCTGAGGAAGAACAGGATGTAGCTGGCAGCTGGGTGAGGGGGACAGAGCTATAGATGGAGGAAAATCATTAGGTCTTAATACTTTGCTTCTGGCAGTGCCAGGGGGAAGAACTCAAGAAAGGCCAGTTTTTAAAATTAAAATTAAAAAAATTTCAAAACAGAGTCTCACTAAGTCATTTAATTACTCAGGCTAGGCTCAAACTTGGTGCCCTGCTGCCTCAGCCTCCCAGGGTGCTGGAGTTACAGGCCTAGGCCATCATGTCCATCTGGGCAAAGTAAGTTTTGGTGTGAAGAGGAAGATTGTAGCTTAGAGGACAGGGTGTGAGGGTGACACGGGACGATGTGTGGTGGAGTCTGGCCCTAGGTGCAGGCCGAGGCAGGCTTGGGGGGTCGCGTGGGGGTGACAGCAGTGGGGGCAGGCTCTGGCTCCCCCGGGGTGTGGCGGGGGGCTCCTCCATTTCTGTCCTCAGGGCAAGCTTGCTGTGCATACACACAGTAACTGTCACTTTGCCCCCATTGTGACACCTTGCACGGAGTACAGCGCTCCCTGGGGTCAGGTGTGTCCAGGTGGGAAGGGCAGCGCCCTGCGGCCTCCAGCCTGTGGTGTCCGGCTAAGAGCCGAGTGGGAGGCTCCCAGAGGGCCTCCTCACCTCCACAGCCACAGTCCTGGCCTGGCTCCTGCTGTCCCCAAAATTCCCGCGGTGCCACGAGGGAGCTCTTTATCGCAACTGTTGGTGTTGAGGACTGCAGGCTTCTGTGGCCCGGGCACAGGTACCCTTCCACCTGCTCCTTTCCGACACCGGACAGTCATTTCAGCCAACACACCACGGCGAACACGATGAGGTCCCTTGCCTCAGAGAGGACACCTGCCTGCCGGTCATGATGTCACCAGGCAGCCAGGTTCTTAGGCTGCACCTTGAGGAACCGGTGACACACCTCAGTTCTTTGTGTCCCTCTTTTTTATGATTCTGGGGACCGAGCTCAGGCCCTTCACACTGAGCTATGTCCCCCCTTATTTTTACTTTTTGATTTTTAGATGGGGGACTCTCTCAGGGTGGGTTCCAACCTGCCATCCTCCTGCCTCAGCCTCTCAGAGTGCTGGGATGACAGGTCTGCACCAATGGGTCTGGCCTTTGTGCCTTGTGGAAAGAAAGTGTCTAAGACACACAGGCCTTCAGATAGAGGATGGGCAGTTCATTGTAAAATAATAGGGCAAGGGAAGGAGAGAAAGAAAACATTCTCGGGACAGAAGGCAGGGGCTGGGGACGAAGCTCAGATCGCGCGGAAGGCCTCACGAGAGGTAGGGCAGGTGGGCACCACAGTGGCGTGGTGGTGGCACTGGGAAGCCTCGGGTTGTGTTTCTATGCTATGTGGGTCTTTTAAGAAATCTCCCTCCCTTCCTCTGAGGTCACCAGTAAAATGCGCTGGGTGGATGTAGCTGAGAGGAGACCCTGGGGCTCCCTAGTGGGCGTTTCTGTCAGGCCCAGAGGCTACCTGAGCCCTCCCGGGGTCTGGACTTCACCCAGCACTGCCCCTACACTCGAAGAACGCCGCTGCCTCTTGGGCTAAAGTTTGAAATCACAGTCTGTCTTATCTGTGGCTAATGATTAAGAAAGAAAAGCGGGAAAGAAAAGTCTTCTTTGCCCTTTGAGTAACCCAGCTGCGTGTCTCCAGACGTGCTCACGTCTTTTTTTTTTTTTTCTTTTTTGCAGTACTGTGGGTTTAATCCTGGGCTTTCACACTGAGCTACATTCTTAGCCCCTTTTTATTGTTTACATGAGACAGAATCTCATTAAATGGCTGTGTTGCCGAGGCTAGGCTCAAACCTGCAGCCTCCTGTCTCAGCCTCCCAGAGCAGTAGGATTACGGGCCGCAACGTCATGCCTGGCTTTCACATCCATCTTTCTAGCTCACAACGGGACCCATAACACTAGGCTGATGTCGAGCAAGAGTCACCTGCCTTGGCATTCCTGCCGGGCCAGCTGGGCTGGGCTAGGTGGGGCTGGATGGGTGTGTGCACGGGCCCGTGGGCAGGTGAGGCCTGTCGGGGGCACACTGCAACCAGGCAGCCTGGCAACCTCGCTTTCTGGGCCTCCTTGGCCAGAGGCAGCCTTAGGAAGCCCGGCCAGCGAACAAAGCAGGTTCCGGCCAGGTGTCCCCGGCCGCTCCACCTCCTGCTAGGAGGCTGCCCTGTCCCAGCCATGGCCCTCGTGGCGTCCTAGGAAAGGCAGTGGGAAGGAAGAGCAGGCTCGAGTCTGCGCCCGCCTGATCCCACACCCCACGCTCCCCAAGTATCTTGGGTAGCCACATCCGACCTGTAGCCTGCTACTTCTTGCCCTTTAAAAAAACACTTTCATAGGGGCTGCAGAAATGGCTCAGGGGTAAAGCGCTTGCCTTGCAAGTGGTATGTCAAGCGCTAATTACCCGAATTTGATTCCCCAGCACCACCTAAACCGAGCGTGGTGGCACACCTGTAATCCCAGGAGGCTGAGGCAGGTGGACTGCTGTGATTCCAAGGCCAGCCTGGGCTCCCTAGTGAGTTCAGGACCAGCCTGGTCTATAGAGCGAGACCCTGTCTCAAAAAAAAGCTTTAATATATAAAAAGCAATCAGGGCTAGAAGCACAGCTCAGTGGTTAAAGTGCTTGCCTAGCATGGACAAAGGTCCTGTGTTTGATTCCCCAGCACCACACAAAAATGAGTCAGACCAGGTGGCGCACACCTGTAATCCCAGCATCCGGGAGGCTGAGGCAGGAGAACTGCTGTGAATTTGAAGCCAGCCTGATCTACACGGTGAGTTCAGCACCAGCCTGGACTAGAGAGCCAGACCCCGTAGGAAGGAAGGAAGCGAGCAGTGGGCTGGCTGGGGCCGTGCAGGCTAGGAATTCCAGCACTGTGGGAGGCTGAGGCAGGAGGATTACAAGTTCAAGCCCAGCCTGGGCAATTTAGCCACTTAGTGAGATCCTGTCTCAAAATAAAAAATGAAAAACAAAGCTCAGTGAAAAGGCCATAGCTCAATCCCCACTTCCAAAAAAATGACAAGCAACAGTAAATTGGATATTGCTCTTTTTAAAAAATCAACCTTTTAAAAAATAAAGAAGTACAAGTTTATTTGAACTCCTATAGATACAGTACACAGAACCCAAAACGATTTGCCCTCTTTTTTGAGTGAAGAATTGTTTTGTATACATATAAAGTATACACTGTGGCTTATGGATTGCAACAGTGAAACTCCACCAAACTTTTTCTTTTTGATAACTTTATTTTTCCAGTCTTGAGGATTGAACTCGAGGCCCCTGCACCAAGCTACATCCCAGCCCCTTCCTGTGTTTTTATTCTGAGAAAAGGTCTCAATGAGTTCAAATTTGCAATCCTCCTGCCTCAGTCTCCCAGCGCACCGGGATTATAGGCTTGTGCCACAACACCTCACTTTTTTTTTATTACAACATTAATTTAAAAAGGAAAGGTTTCCCTGCCCTGTATCTTGGCCTGACTTACTGAGAAGAGAAGCAAGTGACTCCTGTCACCCAGCTGCCCCAAATCTGGGTCAGAGGTCACCTGAATAGTCCAGGTGGCTGTTCCTGGTTTCTGTTGGAGCCCCACCCACCTGGGGGCTCCTCTCTGGGCGCAGCGGGCCTCCCCAGCAGCCCCCACCCTCGCTGCTAGGGTGCAAGTCAGGCAGGTCCTGGTGACCTCCCGCACCCCCCTGGGCACCGCCTGTTTGTGCCCAAAGGTGTTCATGAGGGCGGTCCCCCATCTGGCAACAGGCAGGCCGGATCTGGGTTCCCTGTCACAATGGATTTATTATTTACTAGCCACGGGAGCGGGTCGGGCTTTGTGGTTTTTTTCTTCGGAAATGGGCCTTTTGCCTGTTCCTAGTCCAGCCAGATCGCACCTGTTCTGCAGGGGCTGTGCTCCCCTTTCTCGTGGGCTCCCCGTGAATGACCGCATACAATTCGAGATTCTTTCTTTTCTTGCTTAACTTTGAGTCAGGGGTCTCCATAAGTTACTAAGTTACCCTGGCTGGACCCAGATTTGTGATCCTCCTCCTGCCTCAGCCTCCCAGAATGCTGGGACAACAGGTGTGTACCACGAGGCCCTGCTTGGACACGGGGGCATGTGAACTTCCCTTGGGTGTTCTGCCACCCCTCAGGGGAGGTCAGAGCAGTGTCTGTGGCATCTTCCCCTCGGGGGCATGGCTTAGGTCAGGGTCAGCTGATCAGATGCTAAGGGACCCCTGGGCCAGCTGACCTTCTGCCCTGGAACTCACGTGGGCCTTGCGGGCCAACAGTCCCATGTCTGCTTCCTAGGGGGCTTTGCCCCCTGACCCTTGACCCCCCTCATGAAGAACCGAGGCTCCATGGAAGACCTTGAGGAAGGACAGGGCAGAAGGGACCTCGACAGCACAGTTCAAAACTGAACTCTGTCTCCACAAGCTCCTTAAGTGCCCATGAGGACTTTTAATTTAGTACTGGGGGTGAAACAGGGTCTCACTAAGACACTAAAGTTATCCAGACAACGGATGTGTGGTTGGGACAGAGTCATTTCAGGGAGGTCTGACTCACCGAGCGTCACCCCCAGAGGAGGCTGTGCCAGGAACAGAAGCCCGCAGTACAGACAGCATTCCAGCCACAAGGCCTCAAGACACAGGAAACCCCAGCGCGCTGGGAAGCTGAGGCAGGAGGATCAAAAGTTCGAGTCCACCTTGGGCAGTTGAATCAGGGACTTAGCGAGATCCTGCCTCAAAATTAAAACTGTAAAATGGGTAAAAACGTGCCACAGGGTGAAGGCACTGGATCCCCAGCATCACGGCTAAAAGGAAAGAAGAAAATATTTCAGGAAAGAAGGCTCTTGCAAATACAGCCAGACAGGGAACAACCATGTTAACAGTGAAAATGCTGTGTTGCCACGTTCAGTAAGAGGTGGCCAGGGCCCATACGCATATGCATATTCATGATCATGTCATACATATTCATGTGGGCTGAACCGATATCATCAGAACCCGAGCACACTAGCAGTGGCTGTTTTTGAACGGTAGGACTATGGATTTTTTTCTTTGCTTTAAAAAAATGTACTAATTCTTCTGTAATGAATCTGATTTATGGGCAAAGGGAGATTCTTTTGTTTATTTGTGTTTTGTGTGTGTGTGTGTGTTTTTTTGTTTTTAAGCAGGTAGAGCCTGACATGGTAGCCAGGCCTGTCATTCCAGTCCTTTGGGAGGCTGAGGCAGGAGGATCACATGCTCAAGCTCAGCGTGAGCTTAGCAAGACCCTGTCTCAAAATCAAAACTTAAAATGGGCTTGGATGTAGCTCTGTGTGGAGGCCCGGGCTTGATCCTCAGTATCACCAGCGAAACAAAACAAAAGCTGGTAGATTTTACAGATGGGATGCTTAGCTCCCAACCAACAGGTCCAGGACGGAGGCTTTGCCGCCAGCGTGGCCTCATGATGATAAGGGTTTCTTACACACGTGTGTTCTACTGCAGCACCGATTCCAGATGGCACCGAAGCGATGACTCCCACTCCCCCTCCTCTCTGGCCCAGCCAGGCCACACGTGTCTTCGCACTCCCAGCTCCGGCTGATTATTCACTGTGATCCCCACCAACTCACTTGCTAGATCTGCTGCCTGCTCGGGAGGTGTTAAAAAAAAAATCCCTTTTTTTAGAGAGATAATTGAATCGGCTGAAGGAAGTGGAGTGCTTATTTTTGGTGGGGAGGGTGGCTCCATTACACAGTCTTTTAAAATTTCACTTGAATTCTCATCGTCTGGGGATGGTGTGTGGCTTTGCAATGTTGCCGGGGTGTGTCCTGTTGCCGCCGTGTCCACAGGCCTGGAGATGAAATGCCACTGTTGTCACTTGTGTCCTCTTCCTCCTCGGCTCCCTCCTCTTCCTCCTGGGACCCAGCCTGGGGTCTTCACACAGAGCTATGTCACCAGCCCGTATTTATTTTCTATTTGGAGCCAAGGTCTTACTAAGTTGCTAAGTTGCCCGGGCTGGGCTTGAACTTGGGATCCTCCTGTCTCAACCTCCCAGAGTGCTGGGCCCAGCTTTACCATGTCTTTATTCAGTCTCTCTTTCTCTGTGTGCGTGCATGTGTGCATGTGTATGGGTGTGTATGGGTCTATATTCACAAGGAAGGTGGAGCAGGCTTATTCAGAGAAAGGACATCTATGGGACTCCAGAGGGTCTAAGTGGGGTTTGGTCTCCCCCTAAGTTGTACCAGTGGCTCAGGGGGCTGCGTGCTCAGACCCACCAACAAGCTCCTGGTACTACTGAGTCCGTGGACTGGCTCCCTCATGGAAGAGCCTGGGGTGGGGGAAAAGCTGGATGGTTCTTTTTCTCCGTATTGATTCCACGTATCAACAAGCTGTGTGAACTGAAGGGTGTCTTGGCACATGGTCACTTGGCGTTCATCTTGCTCATCAGAGCCAACTGGGAGCGACTTGGAAGATGCTGCTCAGAGCCAGCACCCGCTGTGTATGGCTCTGTGAAAACACACACAGAACTGCCTCTTTTAACTGCTTTTTTTGAGCCAGGGTTTCACTCTATAGTCCAGGCTGGTCCTGAACTCATGATGTAGCTCAGGATGGCCTCGAGTGCAGGACAATCTCCTGCCTCAGCCTCCTAAGTGCTGGGATTCCAGGCGTGTGCCACCATGCCAGGCTTACATGTTGCTGTGGAATCGAACCCAGGGCCTTGTGCTTGCTAGGCAAGTGCTTTAGCCACTGAGCTATGCTCTACGCCCCTTTTTAATTGCTTTTAAGCATCCAGTTTGGCCTTATTAGACACATTCGCATTTTTTATTTATTTTGCAGCAGTGGGGTTGAGCCAGAGCCTTTGTCCTGAGCTATATTCCCAGCCTTTTTATTTTATTTTGTTCTTTTTGTTTGTTTGAGACAAGGTGTCCCTCTGTACTCTAGGATGGTCCTAAGTTCACTACGGAGCCCAGGCTGGCCTCAAACTCATGTCAAACCTCTTGCCTCAGCCTCCCAAGTGCTGGGATACAGTCATAGGCCACCACGCTTGGCTCCTAGCCCATATTTTTAAAACAGGGTCTCGCTAAGTCACTAAATTGTTAAGACTGGGCTTGAACTCAGCAATCCTTCTGCCTCTGCAGAGTGCTGGCATGCCTGGCTTCCAGAAATGTTTCTGGTTCCCAAACTAAATTTCTGTCATCATTAAACACTAACGCACCCTTTTCCCCAGCCCAGACACCCAGCTTGCTGAGTACCCCGGGAACTTCACAGAAATGGAATAAATGACTCACTTTTTTGTTAGTACAATGTCTTCAAGGCTTACCTGTGTTGTGCGTGGACCCACGCCTCATTCCTTTCAAGGCTGAATAGTAGTCCATCGGGTGTATGTGCCATACTTTGTTTATCCATTCACCTACCAATGGCCCTTTGGGCTGTCTCCTTTTGGCCACCGGGATGATGCTGTCAGGAACACAGGTGTGCAAATATCCATTCCCGCCCCTGTTTTTTAAGTCTTTTGGGAAACTATACCCAAGAGAGATTGCTGAACAAGTAGACCTCTCCATGGAAACAGAAACTGGGTCACTTGGAAAGTCCCCCGGCTCCCATGCCTGCCTCTAGGAGGGACTGTCAGGAAATATGCAGAACGCAGCAGCAGCAGCAAAGCCCAGGTATCAGCCTGAGCTGTGAGAGTCTCAGAAGCCACTGAATCCAGGCGAGCTCAGGGCGCAGGCCTGCCTTCCCAGCACTCCGGGAAGCTGAGGCAGGGAGATTGCAAGTTCAAGCCCAGCTTGGGTAATTTAATGAGACTGTCTGAAAATCAAAACTAAAAATGGGCTGGGGATGCGGCTTGGTGTGTAGGGCCTGGGCTCCATTCCCTGTACCCCAATCCACCCCATCCCTAGCCTAGTGGTCGTTTTCTCTGGCTTTCTTGACGTCTGGGTCTTGCCACTGACCGATGGTAGACTAGGGAGGGAGACAGGGTGGGCCCAGCCAGGCCGTGTGGCCATGAGCTTCCCAAAAGTAGCAATAGTGGGTTCATCCAAGCAGTTCCCTAGCACGCCTTCCCGCCTGTATAGACTCCAAACCAGTTTCCACCCTTCCTGGAGATGAAATTACCCCTTTCTGGTCAAACCAGTTAAAATTAAGATTCTGTGGTTACTACCGAGAATCTAGATTGATTCACCAGACGATTTGCTATCATGCCACATGAAGTTCAGGTGAAGACTGGTCATGCCCCTCCACCTCCACCTCTGCCAAACCAGAGTGCCTTCAACAGCAAGGTCATGATTTACTGATGCACAGGTGGATGTTGTCTGCTGTGGTGGTTCAGGCCTGTCATCCCACCACTCTGGGAGGCTGAAGCAGGAGGATCCCAAGTTCAAACCCCACCTAGACAACTTAGTGATGCAGCAAAACTCTGTCTCAAATATAAAGTACTTTTTTATTTTTCTTAAAAAGGAGCTGGTAGCTCAGTGCAAAGCTCCTGGGTTCAACCCCTAGCGCTGCGTTTAAAAAACAAAAAGAAGCTAGATGTGGTAGCACATGCCCATAATCCCAGCATTCCGGGAGGCTGAGGCAGGAAGATCGGGAGTTAAAGCCAAGCCTGGACACTTTAGCAACTTAATGAGACTCTGCCTCAAATTTAAAAATCATGAATGGATGAGATATTCCTGGCTCTCACTGAAGGAAAAGTCTGTTGAAATTCATGGCCGCTTCTGCCTTTGCAGGGGACACGCTTTGCACCGTCTCTCTCCATTCGTTTTCTATGCCCTATATCATCCTGCACATGAGAAATTTATATTTGAGCCTGGGGCCAGGAAGAGCTTGGCTCCCTTGAGAAACAGGCTGCAAATCAGCAGGGTCCCAGCAGCCCAGAAGGCATCCTGAAAACAGAGGCTTTTTAGGAGGGGCTGTTTCTATGGAGCTATTTCCAGAGGTGTGGACCATGGTGGCCAGGCCGACATTACGCTTGGCTAGGAGGACAGGGGAGGGAGGGTCACTCGAGCTAGTGAGGGAGGGGCGACCTTCACCTGAGGGCACAGCCAGCCGGAGATGGCTGGACCTAGAAGAGGCAAGAAATTAGGAACAGGGTCACGTCAGCAGCCAGGCATCGCCACTTTCCCTCCCTCCGATCTCAGGCCAGAGCTCAGCTCAGCCAGAGCCGGAGGGTGCAGGCACCTGTCAATACCGCCGGCACCAGTCGGTGTCCGAGGACAGAGAACAGCTGAACAGAAAGGAGGAACGTAGACCCGAAGTGACAAAGGGGACAGACCTGGCACAGATGAGTTTCTTTCCCTGACAACAGGAAGGGCATGACTCATGGGTCATGTTTCCCTTTGCTTTGCCTGCCAGGAAGCTCTGGGCCAAATTAGAAACTCTGTATGGCAGCCTTTGATTTGCCTTTGGCTTCTTTTGTCCCTTGTGGTTACTTTGTCTTTGGTGAGTTGTCCTTGATTCCTCCTGACTGAGTTAGGATTATTTCATTGCATGTTTTCCTTTTGCACATCATCTCAATCTTTGTGGAGGGATTTTTGGCACATAGGAAAGTTTCTAAAATTAAAAAATTTTAGGAAAAGAAATAACAGGCTAGGTGTATAACTCAGTGGGGGAGTGCCTGCCTAGCATGCATATAGGGCCCTGGATTTGATTCCAGAGAGAAAGAAAGAAAGAAAGAAGAAGGAAAGAAAGAAGCAAGAGAAAGGAAGGAAGGAAGGAAGGAAGAAAAAAACAAGAGAAAGAAAGGGTTTTCAAAGCTCCCAATACAAATCAATAATAAATTTCTAAAGAGATGGAAAGGCTAATTACCCTTATTACACATCACATATTATATACATGTATGAAATTGTTATAATATACTATACCCATAAATATGCATAATTATTACATGTCAACTACAAATTCTAAATTTTTTTAAAACAAAGAATAGTAAAAGAAGGGAACTGAGGGATGTAGCTCAGTGGTAAAACACTTGCCTAGTGGGTGGAAGGATCTGGCTTTGATCCCCAGCATGGCCAAAAAATAAAATAAAATAAATAATAATAAAATACAATTTAAAATGAAATACATTGTATGAGTCAGCTTTCCATTGCTGTGACCAAATGCCGGAGGAGAAGAACTTAAAGGTGAAAAGGTTTATTTTGGCTCACAGTTTCACAGGTTTTGATCCACGCTGTACTAGTGGCTCCCTTGCATTTTCCTTGAGGTGATGTAGAAAATTCATGGCAGAAGGGCACAGCTGGACAAAGCTGCTCACCACCTAGTGGCTAGAAAGTGAAGAGAGAGGAAGAGAGAGCCAGAGGAAGTGTCTGAGGACCAGATGTGGTCCCCCACGTTGTCCCCCATGACTCACGTCATCCTGAGTTTCTGTGACCTCCCAAAGTGCAACCAAATTATGAACCATCAGTAGTTTAATCCCTTGGTGAAGTTAGGACCCTCATGACCCAGTCGCTTCCCAAAAGCTCAGCAGCAACCAAGCTTTGAGGAACATTCTAGATCCATCCACGTGTCTCAGATAGCAACTGTGTGCCAGATGCTGTGAAAGGTGCTTCAGGATGTAGAAAACCCTGTGAGATGCAGCCTCCAGGTGACTGCAGTGCAGGTCGTGAGACATAGGTCAAGGGTGTAGGGATGCCATGATGAGGGATGAAAGTCTGAAGCCACAGAGGGGAAGATGGACCAGCACCAGTCCCGCCCCTCAACGATGGGGATGTGTGTCGTCGGGTGTCTGCTGAAGACGTACCCAGGACTTGGCTTTGTTTGGGTGATTTAGTCTAGGTCATAGGCAAACTATCTAAGAGGATCATGGGAAAACTCCAACAGTCTCTGCTCCCAAAGCAAGAGGTCCATGGGAATGCTGGCAACTCCCCCTGGCCACCCTGTCTCCTCCATGGTGATGCACCCATGGCAGGCCAGGACACCCAGCTCCTCCTCAGCTATACGCTGGCTACAGGACTGGTCAGCTGAGAGACAGACATGAGGCTAATGTTCTCTCTACCTCTCTACCTACATTCCACCCAATATGGCAGCCACCGGACACATGTTGGGCACTTGAAATGTGGCTGCAGAATATAATTTTATCTAACATAAAAATCTATCATTTGAAGCTGGGCATGGTGGCACATGCCTATAATCTAAGGATGCAGGAAGATCACAAGTTCAAGGACAACCTGGCCTACATAGTGAGTTTGAAGTCAGCCCAGAATAATGAGATGCTACTTCCAAAACTAAAACTAAAAACCCCACCACTTTTTTTTTTTTTGAGACCAAGTCTCTCTCACTGTGTAGCCCAGGCTGGTCCTGAACTCGCTATGTAGCCCAGGGTAGCCTTGGACTCACAGCAATCCTCCTGTCTTACCCTCCTAAATTCTGGGATTACAGGTGTGCACCACCACATCCAGCTTTATGTGATACTGGAGAATCAAACTCAGGTCTTGTGCTTGTAAGGCAAGTGCTTTAACCACTGTGCCATTTCTCCAGCCCCAAAACCCCACCACTTTAACCAATTTTAAGTGTACCATTTGGTGGTGTAAGTCATACTACTAAGCAACCATGGCCACGCCCATGTTTAGAACGTTTCTGTCTTTCTAAACTGCATTAAACACTGACTCCCCACTCCTCACTTTCCCAGCCCCTAGACCCCGCATTCTGCTATCTCTGTGAACTTCACTACCCCAGGTCCCTCCTGTAAGTTCCATCGTACAGTATGTGTCCCTTTGTGACGTGTGTCACTGAGCAGCACATCCTCAAGGTTCATCCATGTCTGTAGCCTGTGTCTGGCTTTTTCTCCTTTTTATGGCTCAGTAGTATTCTAATGTGTGCATGGACCATGTTATGTGAATCTCCTCTTCCCCAGATGGATGCTGGGACTAATTCTACCTTTGGGCTATTGTGGACAGTGCTGCTGTGAACACAGTGTGGGAAGACCTGCTCAAGACCTGCTATTGCTTCTTTTGGATCTATCCCTGGACATGGAACTGTGGGATTATAGAACAACTCTGGTTTTGTTTATTTGATCTTACTCTGCAGTCCGGGCTGGTCCTGAACTCACTGTGTAGCCCAGGCAGGCCTTGAACTTACAGCAATCTTCCTGCCACAGCCTCCCAACTGCTAGAATGACAGGCACGTACCACCACCACACTCAACTTATGTGGTGCTGGGAAATCAAATTCAGGGCCTTGCACTTTCTAGGCTAACCCTGAGCTGTTCCCCAGCCCCAGTGCCCAGTTAATTTTTATGTGGTTCTGGTGAATCAAAGTCAGGTCCTTGTGTATACTAGGCAAGTGCTCTAACCACTGACCTACTGCCCCCACTCATAGAATAATTATTTTCTAATTTTTTTGGTGAGTCATCACTCCAAGTGAGCTAGTTAGCTTTTCACGACTGTCATAAAATACTTGAGGTCATCCACATAAGAAAGAAGAAATGGTCCCTCTGGCTCACTGTTTTAGAGGTTTCTGACTAGGGTGAGAGGGCCCTGTCTTAGTTACTTCTTCATTGCTATGACTCAATACCCAACAGGCACAATTTAGGGGACAGAAAATTTATATTAGCTCACAGCTTCAGAAGTCAGAGTCCATTGGTGGGCAGCCAGCAACCATGGAAGCACATGGCAGGGGCAGAGGTGGAGGCAGCGCCTCACAGCATTGCAAACACAAAGCCAAGTTCCCAAAGGGAGGAAGAAAGTAGCACATATCCTTCCAGGACCTTTCGCAGTGATCTGCCCCTTCAGGCCCAGCCTCGGTGTTTTGTGCCTTATAGGTTTAATTAAGCCCCTGCCACAGGCCTGGAATCTATAATCCAATCCCCACATGCCTGGAATCTATAATCTACTACATGCCTGCCTTCCACCACATACCCATAACCCACCCTCCAGACCAGCCCCAATCTCCTAACAGCACACGGTTCCATAGATAATCCATAACACCCAAATGCATGAGGGACATTCCAGATCCAAACCACAACAGCCCTTGTGCTCTTGGGCCTGTCCCTCATAGGGGGATATGACGCTCACCTCCTGTGGGCTGGGAGGCAAACTGAGGAAGGAAGTGTACAGGGTCGCAGTATGTTCCCCCTGGGCATGCCCCCCCAGGGACCTAACTTCCTTCCAGTAGGCCCCACCTCCCAGAGCGGGCTCTCCAACCCAGGCTTGCGGCCTGTTGGGACATGGGCCACACAGCAAGAGGCAAGCCAGCCAAGTGTCATCTGTGTTTACAGCCGTTCCTCAACCACTCACAATGCCACCTGACCTCCCCGTCAGCCTCCCCGGATGCTGCGTGTGTCGTCCTGAACCACCATGTTAAAGTGTAGGCAAGGTCTTGCCACGGCACTCAACTGGGCTCGAACTTTTGATCTTCCTACCTCATCCTCCCAGAACACAAGGAATACTGGTGTGCACCAGCCACATTACAGGTGTGGTCTGGAAGCATCGATTCTGCGCACTGAGTGATCCATTAGAAAAAGAGAAATTCCCCACCCATTTTCACATGCCTATGGTAGCGTGTAA
Source organism: Ctenodactylus gundi (assembly GCA_004027205.1). Classification (NCBI taxonomy): domain Eukaryota; kingdom Metazoa; phylum Chordata; class Mammalia; order Rodentia; family Ctenodactylidae; genus Ctenodactylus; species Ctenodactylus gundi. The sequence goes on from PVKB01000612.1 coordinate 284,926, forward strand.
AACCAATGGCCTTAGGGAAAGATCAAAAGCTCATTGGGAGAGACTGGAAGGTTTAATGTGGAGTAGTTCTTTTTACAGTTCTTTTCTTCCTGAAGTTGGCTTGCATTTTTAGTTTCTAAAGGACAAGGCTTGAGGTTGAAAGCCGCAGCGACAGGCGGAATCCCACGTGTTTATGCCTCACATTACGGGGTTCCACGGGCTTCTGGAGGATTCTCCTGTTCTGGCTTCAGGACTGGCTGCTGGGTGTGCAATTCTCCAGCAGGCGACTGAGCTTCACAGAGGGAGGCAGCTGGTGACCTCTGGATCGCGGTGAGGCCCAAGGTAGGGGCAATTGACGGCACTCAGCCAGAAGCCTCTGCCCTGCTCACTCAGAGATACCTGGTACCCTTCATCTTTCCTGGCTCCTGGCATTCAGATTTCTGTGAGCCCCTGGAGAGACACCTGTCTCAGCCCTGCCATTCTGCCTCCTGGGCTGAAATATGGTCTACCCTAGGCTGGGGCAGAGTCGCATCCCCTCCACGTGCCCAGTGGCTGCAGTAAAGGCTCACTGGACATGCTCTGTAAAAATGGATTGAAGCCAGGGTGTGGTGGCACATGCTTGTCATCCCAGCACTCTCAGAAGGCTGAGGCAGGAGGATTGCCATGAGTCTGAGATCACTGTAGTGAATTCAAAACTTTGTCTCAGCCTGGGTCACATAGTGAGCTCAAGACTTTGTCTCAAAAAAAAAAACAAAAAGACACAATACAGAACACAGGCCAGGGAGGTAGCCCAGTGTGAGGCCCTTGGTTCAAACTCCAGCACTTCACACAGCCACAGGGAATACAAATTTGTTTACACTGGTCCTGGGGCTCATGCCCGAGGCCTTCGCACTCAGCCACATCCTCAGCCATTGTTCATTTCTGATTCAGAGTTAGGGTCTCACTAAGTCATTAAGTCACCCAAAGTAGACTCCAACTTGAGATTCTCCAGACTCAGCCTCCCGAGTGCTGTGACGACAGCCCTGCACCACCGGGCCTGGCAAAAATGTAAAGAAAACCTAGCAGCCGTGGGAATGTACACATAGACATGATAATCGGTAATTGAGAGAAAATCAGGGGCCCACGGCGCTGACCAAGATCAAAGTGGGAGAAGGCAGGAAGAAGGTCTCAGGCTGAGGAAGTGAGGGGCGCAGGTCGGAAGAGGTGGCTCAGAGCCATCTGTCTGCAAGGATGGAGAGCAGCGTTTGGAGCGTAGGGGGCTGTTGTCTCTGCTCTGCTCTTGGAGTTACGGGGGGGGGGAGGCGGCGGCGGATGACTATCACCAGTCTCAGTCACCTGGGGCTGTTTTTCCTGGAATCTGGTGATCAGTGATCGCAAAGTGAGAACAAGGGCTGGAGGTTTCCAGGTGTCCCTCTGGGGACAGGTCTGGGCCTGGCCATGGATGCCCTGCAGACCCAGAGAACAATTTCGGTGACTCTTACCTCGGCGTCCTGCCTGGAAGCGGGATGAGAAAGGCTAGCTACGTCCAGCTCTGGTGAACTTGTTTTCCAACTTTCCCAAGACATTAACATGGCCATAGTCAAAGCTTTAAGGTCAAGCATCAAACTTTCTTCTACTTTTAGTTCCCCTCCCCGCCCCACCCCGCCTTTTTATTTTTTGAGACAGGGTCTCACTCTTAGGCCAGGCTGGCTAGTCCCAAACTCACTTAGGTAGTCCAGGTTGGACTTGAACTCATGGCAGCCCACCTGCCTCAGTCTTCTGAGCACTACCACAGGCAGCTTATGGTGGAATGGGAGAACCCAGGGTCTTCTCTGCTTGCTAGGCAAGCACTTGAACTGCTGAGCTATGGCGCCAGCCTTGTTTACTTCTTATAACCTGGCCCAAGTGTCACTGGTTTTGTTTTGTCTGTGGTACTGGAGCTCGAACCCAGGGCCTTCACACTGAGCTACATCCCGGTTTTTTTTTATGGGGCAGCGGGGCAGACCAGGTTTCACTCTATAATCTGGAGTGGTCCTGAACTCACTATTGCAGAATGACCTTGGAACTCACTGCAATCCTCCTGCCTCAGCCTCCTTGGGTACTGGGCATGCACCACCACACCCAGTTTATATGGTCCTGGGGAATCGAACCTAGGACCTTGAGCTTGCTAGGCAAGCGCTTTAGCTGCTGAGCTATTCCTCCAGCTGCCAGCTCATTTTCATTTTTGATTTTGAGACAGCATCTCGCTAAGTCACTAAGTTGCCCAAACCGCCTTGAACTTGCAATCCTTCCTGCCTCAGCCTTCCAAAGTGCTAGGATGACAGGCCTGCTCCACCCGGCTGGGTCCCCGCCCTTTTAAATTCTTTTTGATTTTGAGACAAGGTCTTAACTAAATCATTAAGTTGCGCAGGCTGGAATGCAACTTGGGATCCTCCTGCCTCACCCTCCCGGAGTGCTGGGATTTCCCACATAGAGACTTCCTCTCTCTTCTCCCTCCAGGACCTGCCGGCCTGCTGCCAGTCCTGGGGCACCCCGCCCGCTGCCAGCCCTGGTCATCACTCCCGAGGTGACTCCCCCCAGCCATGCTTTCTGCCAGGGGCACATTCTTTTTGAAGCCGTCATCCCTAGAACCAGGTCATTTCCCCATTCCAGCAGGTACTGAGGCTCTGGGTGTGTCTATGGCGTGGGGACACGAAGAAGAAATAACCCCCTGCTATACAGGAGACTGAAAACAGGGCTGTGCCTCTATCTGCCAGGCCAGGAGTGTTTGTGTTCTAACAGAACAAGGGACTCAAGACCCGTGATATAGTCACAGTCTACATAGGACAAATACCCTCCCTTGAAAGAAAGCTAGAAAAACAAGCCCAGACTCACTTTTCCCTGCACAGACCCAAATCATTGGCTTCTTTGCCCTTGACCCAGAGATGTTCTCTCTCTCTCTCTCTCTCTCTCTCTCTCTCTCTCTCTCTCTCTCTCTCTGTGTGTGTGTGTGTGTGTGTGTGTGTGTGTGTGTGGTACTGGGAATTGAGTCCAAGGCCTTCACACTGGGCTACCCACATCCCCAGCCCATGGTCTTATTTTTGATTTGAGACAGGATCTCACTAAGTTTTTAAGTTGCCCAGGCTGAGCTTGAACTTGCGATCCTCCTACCTCAGCCTCCCAGAGTGCTGGGACCACAGGCCTGGGCCACTGGGCCAGGCCTAATCTCAGTTCCTAAAGGTTCACATGAGGTCTTTACAATCAGAGCAGGAGCCAAAGACAAACTAGAGATTTCTCAGGCACTTCTCAGAGCTCTGGGATGGGCTCTGAGGAAAGGGCTGCAGACCCAGCACCAAGAACGGGCTGAGTGACAAGGGTGGCTCGGCCGCAGGGGCACCCTGGGCGGGCCTGACACCCTGCACAGAGTGCGGGACCCTCTGAGGGTGGGGACTCTGCCCTGTGACAGCAGCCTGCCTGTGGCTCTCTACTTCCCTGGTGTCCCCACCCCACCATCTCTTGCACAGAAAGGCCCAAAGTCATTGTTGCACGTTGAGCCTGTTCCCTTGTCCAGGGACCGATGTCCTTAATGGGAAGAGGAGAGACTTGGAAGGAGGGACAAGCCAAGAAATGCCATGCTGGTGTCAGAATGGTGCGGTTGCAAGCCAAGGACATCCGGAGCTACAGAAGCTGGAAGAGGCTGGGAGGACCCTCCCACGAGTGCCAGGAGGGAGTTGACCCTGCCTGCTCCTTGATTTTGAACTCCTGCCTTCTAGACTGGGTCTCCACTGGTCACAGCAGCCACAAGAGGCTCATATCCGCTGTGCGTGTGTGCATGTGTGTGCCACTGGGAACTGAACCTGAGACTTTCACACCAAGATCTACCCACATCCTCCTCCTTTTTCACTTTTGACTTTGAGACAGGGTCTTGCTCCACGGCCCCGGCGGGGCTTGAACTTGAGATCATCCTGCCTCAGCCACCCAGAGTGTTGAGGTGACAGGCTGGTGACACCATGCCCGGCTCATCCTGACTCTTGGTTTTCAGTTGCTTGTGTCTGTCTTCTCCCAACCCTGCTAGGACATCCCAGAGGATCTTCCCAGATGCCGCAGATGGAAATTCTTCTTGTCTGGACATCTCTCGGCCAATCCTCACCCCCACAGCCCCCGGGGAGGCATAACTAGAGATTGCTCTCTGCCATCTGGCCAACAGATACACCACCCCTGCTCTCAAGGGGCCTTGCACTGGAGGTGAGCCATACGGCCTGCGACGTGCCAGAGCATGCTTCCCCCCTTCGAGGGACATTCTAGAAGTCTCACCTGATGAGGCTGTGAGAGCGACTGTGGAGATGGCTGGTCCCGGCGTTATGTGAGGCCGAGGCAGTAATGCCACCGCGCTGAGCCATCCCATAAGCCACGTGTCCTCCTGGGCTGAGGAGAGGCTGGGGTCCCACATGTCTGCACTTGTACTCAGCTCAGAATTAGAAACTCAAAATAATAGAAGAGCCGTGTGCGCTCAGCATCCGTGTTGGCTTCCCAACTACCTTAGGTGATGTGCTCAGAGAAAAAGTTTTGAAAGACGTGACTGTTAACGTGGGGCGCCGGACTCTGCCCTAAGCCAGTCCGACCGGCGTCATGAAGATGCAAACCTGCTCCCGCTCGGAGGCCTGTGGGCAGGCCCAGGACAGAGGATAGGAGGAGGCTTGGCAGAACCAATCCCGCCTGTGTCCGGACTCCCAACCCCAGCCTCAGCCCGGTGATGGAGACCCGCGATCCGCAAAGGGGTCCATCCACCCTGCTGCTGAATGATCAAGAATCCTGCCTGGTCAAGCGCGGTGTTGCAGGCCTGTCACCCCAGCACTCTGGGAGGCTGAGGCAGGAGAAACGCAAGTTTGAGTCCAGCCCGGGCAACTTAGCAATTTAGTGAGACCTTGATCTAAAATCAAAACTAAAAATAGGCTGGCGATAGAGTGTAGTGCAAAGGCCCTGGGTTCTATCTTCAGTTAAAAAACAAAAAATTGGGGCAGCCACAGTGGCAGTTGACATGTACCCTTCTACCAGGACCCAGTTTTCTTTAGGTTTGCACCCAAAGGCATCAGTCCAGAGGGATTCAGCCTCCTTCTCCCTCCCACGACCCCCAGGCAGGAGCAGGTGACAGGCCTCAGCTCGTTGATCTCAGCCTCTGCCAACAGTGCTGACTTTGGAGGTGGGCCCGGGGCCTCGGTAGACGCAATCAGAGCAAAGTCCTGGGTTCGATTGGCAGTTAAGATGCTCCCTTTCCTGCTGGGAACACTGTCACCTTCTGAGCTGCTGCTAGGCACCAACCCCAGGACACAGAGAGGACACACAGCTGGGGGTGAAGGAGTGTGTGTGTGCCCGAGCTTGATCTAGCTCCACCTGAAGCCGTGACTCCTGTGTGTTTACAAGATTTCACAGATGGACGATTGCTGTTGGAGGTGCTACACTGTTTGCTTTTTAAAAAGATTTACATTTGAAAAGTGAGTCACAGCTAATTTCTGGGGAAGCCAGATTGCGTTATCTGTTCCTCGTGACAGAGTTCCTCTGATGTCATTTCCTAAGTATTAGTCTGTTTCTATAACAAAACTGAGTGGATGAAAGAGCAGGTGTTTTTTTGTTTTTTTGTTTTTTGTTTTTTGTTTTTTTACAGTTCTGGAGGCTGGAAGTCCATGATCCAGGAATCAGCAGGACCAGCCTCTCCCATGTCCCCTTTCCTTGGCCGAGACATGGCCACCTCCTTGCTGTTCCCTCACACGGCCTTTCCTCTGTGGATACGGGCCCCGGGATTGAAAGTTTGAGGAGCTGAGGAAGGAGGATTATAAGTCTATATTCCAGAATCCTCTTCCTGTGAGGACAGCAGGCATATGGGATTCGAGCACACCCGGACAGGCTAATTTTAAATTAATTACCCTTCGCTGTGTTTCCAGCTCCTAACAGGCTAGGCCCTGGGACCAGTTGGTGACCTGGGGATCGGGATCCCTGCTGTAGCCCATAATACTGCAGCTGCTATAGTAAAGTGTCCCAACCCAGGTGCCGCAAATAGCAGAAACGTATTGCCTAGCCGTTCCCAGGCTAGAAGCCAGAAGTCAGGACACAACAAGAAAAACAACCACAGAAGCAGCTTATCTTGAAATCAGGTGGGGCTGTTTCCACCCAGGAAGTGCAGGTCCAGAGGCAGCCCTGAGTGTGTGAGGACCTGGGGCTGCAGTGGCACGGCCCACCCGGGGCCCAGCACCCACGTGTGCCCAGGCGGGCCTCTACTGCCCCTTCAGCGGGGCATCAGGCAGCACCTCACTCCTCCTGGTGAGCGCTGGAGGAAAGTTGGTATAGGCCTGTAAGTCCTGGCCCTCTGGGAGGCTGAGGCAGGGTAATTGCAAGTTTGAGCCCAGCATGGGTGACTTGGTGACTTAGGGAGACCCTGTCTCAAATTTAGAGAGAGAGAGAGAGAGAGAGAGAGAGAGAGAGAGAGAGAGAGAGAGAGAGAGGCATCTCAGTGTGAAGAGCTTCGATCAAAATGAAACCTTTCATACGTCTCCATGTCTCCATATGCCTTCCTGTCTCCCCGGCCTCTGCTCACCCACACATAAATTTTAATTATTTAAATGTCCCCAGCCATTTTTTATTTTTTTATTTTGAGACATGTTCTCACAGAGTCGCTAAGTTGCCCAGGTTGAGTTCAAACTTGAGATCCTCCTGATTCAGCTTCCCGAAGTGCCAGGATTTCAGCCCTGTGCCCCGGACCCAGAACCATATGTTCTTTCCCAGTTCTTCTTGGCACAGACATACGTGTGGACACTGCTTGTTTTTCTTAAAATTACATCGCGGAAAATTTTTTATATATTCCTGTGCTCTCTGCGGCTGTTATTTTTAAGAGCTGCGTGCTGTTCCATCTGGGAGAGGCACCACAAATTACGTTGCCATCTTCTGGCTTCGTGGCCTGCTTTTCATCTTTCATAACTTCCAGTGGCTTGGTCAGCTGACCTTTTGAGGCTGGGTCCCCTCGAGGCTGTGCCCTGAAGTCTCACATCAGCATGGAAGAGGACACGCCAGCCATGGGTTGTGAGAGCTCCACGAACCCTAGGATAAGCAGGATCTGAGGTTGGAAGCCAGGTGTGATGGTGCCCTCCTGGAATCCCAGCACTCGGGGAGGCTGAGGCCGGAGGATCGCGCGTTCAGGCCCAGCCTAGGCAATCTAGCAAGCTGGTAGGACCCTGTCTCAAAATAAAAACTACTAAAAAGGGCAGGAGATATAGCTCGGTGTGAAGGATCTGGGTCCAATTCCTTGTACATCTCCCCTCATCAAAAAATATACATCAAGTGAGAAGGAATGGTATTTCCGTTTCTCTGATTGGCACTCTGCGCCTGCACCACACCAAGCTCCGCCACACTTCTGCCTGCAGAAATGCAAGGCCCGGGCCCGGGGCAGCTTCCAGTTCAGTGATTTGCCCAAAGGACTCCGAGAACTCAGCAAAGCCACTGGACTCACGTTTACTGCGATTACAGCAGAAGGCGGCTCAGGGGCGGTGCCTACCACAGCCCCATTCAACTCACCTATCTGGCCAGCACAGAGAACGAATGGATCTTGGAGGATGACAGTGGATTGTCATAAACTTAATCCGGTGGTGACACCAATTGCAGCTGCTGTACCAGATGTGCTCTCCTTACCTGAACAGATTAACACGTCTCCTGGTACCTGGTATGCAGCTACTGATTTGGCTAATGCGTTCTTCTCCATACCCATCCATCGGGACCATCAGAAGCCATATGCTTTTAGCTGGCAAGGCCGACAGTATACCTTTCCTGTGCCGCCTCCAGGGTATATCAGCTCTCCGGCCCTGTGTCACAACATAGTCCGAAGGGATCCGGATCGTCTCACTCTTCCACAGGGTATAACAGTGGTCCACTATATTGATGACTTTATGCTAATTGGGCCCAATGAGCAAGAGGTGGACTTGTTGGTGAATCGTTTGTGTGTCCGAGGCTGGGAAATAAATCCCACCAAAATTCAAGGGCCCTCAACCTCAGTAAAATTCTTAGGAGTCCAGTGGTGTGGGGCATGCAGAGATATACCTTCTAAGGTAAAGGACAAATTATTACATCTGGTACCTCCTACATCCAAGAAAGAGGCACAACGCTTAGTAGGCCTATTTGGAGGCAGCATATCCCTCACTTGGGTGTGTTACTCCGACCAATTTATAGAGTAACACAGAAAGCTGCTACTTTTGAGTGGGCCCGGAACAGGAGAAGGCTCTGCAGCAGGTCCAGGCTGCTGTTCAGGCTGCTCTGCCACTTGGGCCATATGACCCAGCAGACCCCATGGTGCTTGAGGTGGCAGTGGCAGACAGGGACGCCATCTAGAGGCCTCTGGCAGGCTCCCATAGGCGAATCACAGCAGAGACCCTTGGATTTTGGAGCAAGGCCCTGCGATCATGTGCAGATAACTACTCTCCCTTTGAGAAACAGCTTCTCGCCTGCTAGTGGGCCTTAGCGGAAACTGAACATTTGACCACGGGACACCAGGTTGCCATGAGACCTGAGCTGCCCATAATGTTCTAAAGAATATCCCTATTTGTACACAATGGAATACTATGTATCAATAAAGTCCAACAGCGTGGAGGCCTTTGCGGGCAAATGGAAGAAGCTTGAGAACATCATGCTAGTGAAGTGAGTCAGAAGCAGAAGGTGAAACATCGAATGATCTCTCTGATATGAGAGTCCCAGATCACAACTATTATGGAACTTAAAGCAAAAAACAAAGTGAAATAGGGGGGTAGGGTGGGGGAGAAGGGAAGGACAGAAAGAGAGTGGGAAAGCCCTTGTGTCCTTGGCAGGATGCGTATGTGCACAAAATGCTCAACTCCATTGTAAACCTTAAATTTTGCATGTATATATATCAATAAAATGGGGAAAAAATAAAGAATATCCCTATCTAAGCCAGGTGTGGTGGTGCAGGCATGCTATAATCCCAGCACTCTGGGAGGCTGAGGCAGGAGAACCTCAAGTTTATGGCCAGCCTGGGCAACTCAATGACTAAGGAGTTCCTGTCTAAAGATAAAAATAATGATAATTTTTTAAAAACTGAAGAGGTAGCTCAGTACAAAGGCCCTGGGTTCAGTCCCCAGTACAACAAAGAAAAAAAAAAAAACAAAGATATTCCTGATTGCATTGTTAGTAGCAGTACAAGTTACAGCCACTGTGTTTACAGGCAGCAAACGGGATAAAATCCAGCTCTGTTCTCTCAGCGAAGATTATACACCCACAGTCCGTCACCAGGCATTATTTTAGACACTGGAGTCTAAAATAAATCCTTTGCCTCAGTGCTAAGACTCTAATTAAAGGAGACAGACCTTTTTTTTCCTTTTCTTTTCTTCAGTACTGAGGACTGAACCCAGGGCCTTTGCACTGAGATACTTCCCCTGTCCCCATCCCCCCACCCCCCCCCCCTTTTGAGACAAGCGACTGGGCTTTAATTGAAGATCCTCCTGTCTCAGCCTCTTGAGTGCTGGAATGACAAGCCTAAGCCACAGCAGCCCTGCCATGTCTTTCCGCATGTCTGTAGTGTTCGAGTGACGAAATATGCTAAGGAGAGCAGTCAAACTCGGTTGGAAACACCCAGCGTTGGGGGGCTCTGTGTGCTATTTTATTGTTTAAGGTTGGGGACTCAAACGACCTTGGGGAGAGCCAAAGGACGTGAGGAGCTATGCAGACGTCTGGGAAAGAGTTCCAGGCACAGGGCTACTGGGGAAGCTGAGGCAGGAGGATTCCATGTTTAAGCCCCACCTGAGCAACTTGGCCAGACGCTGTTTCCATGTCAAGAGGGCTGGGGGCGTGGCTCTGTGACTGAGTGCCTGGGGCGGGGCTAAACAGGTGCCATTAGCTGAAGATTGGCCCCAAACCAGGCTGCTGCCCTAAAACCTACCACTGAAACCTGGAGGGGTTAGGCAAGGATGAACAACATACCTGTTTCCCATAGGGATGTCGCTCTGGGCGCTGGTGAGAGGGGCACCCAGTGGAGCTGCTGCTACTTCCTCAAGAGCCCCCAGCAAATGATGACCAGGTCCTGCACTGCTTCCTCCTGCCCCCAGGGTCACCCTGAATTGCTGATGTGGTGAGCGGGCGGCCTTAGGGTCTGCACCTGAGAAGGCAGAAGCTTTGTTGGGTGCAGGCTGAGCTGCCATCTTAGAGACCCTGGGGGCTGGGACTGCCCTCCAGAGGAGGCCTGTGTGGAGGAGGGCACTGCGCTCAGGAGCCCTGTGTGGGTCAATTCTCCCCAATCCCAGCACCAAAGCAGCTGCCCTGTGGCAGGGGCGGCGCTTCGTGCAACCCGAGGGCTCTTCCTCAGTACTGCGGGGAGACCTGCCACTAGCCAGGACAACCCATCCTTCACCCAGAAGGGGACACGGGGCTCAGCATGGCTGGTGACCTGGCAGCTCTCCTTGGGAGTGTGGGTCCCCTTGGCAACGAGAAAGCAACCAGGCATGTGATCCCAGCACTCCAGGAGGCTAAGACAGGAGAATCCTGGCAAATGTGAGCCCAACCTAGGCAACTTAGCAAAACCCTGTCTCAAAATCAATAATAATAATAATAAAAGGGCTCAGGATATAATAGCTCAGTGTGAAAGCCCTGGGCTCAATCCCAAGTCCAGAAAAGAAGGAAGGAAGGGAAAAGAAGGAAGGAAGGAAGGAAGGAAGGAAGGAAGGAAGGAAGGAAGGAAGGTAGGTAGGTAGGTAGGTTAGATGGATCCCAGTGGGTGTCCAGGGGCAGAGAACAGAGGGCCGTGGAAGAGGGAGGAGAGGCTGGACAACTGGAGAACGCGTGAGGGTTTGCTCTGCTTCTATGGAGGTGGCCGAGCCGTGTTGGCAGCACTTGGGGAGGGTCTAGCTGTTAGGAGAAACAGCGGGTAGGGGGAGAGGGGGTCCCAGCCCGAGATGGGGGTCAGGCTCCGACACAGGGTGCCCAGGACAACCGGCCTGCGATCGGAAGGACCCCAGTGCGTGTCCCAAGGCTTCTGAGGAGGAAGCGGCAAGCGCTGGGGAAGGCAGGGACCAAAGGTCTGAGGATACCACAGGGTGAGAGAGGTTGTCACAGGGTGTGGGGGTGACAGACCCCAGGGCCGCTGGGGGCAGGTGGCCTTGAGGATGTCCCAGGTGAATCCCAGGGTAGCCGTGGGTCTGTGGGACTCCCCAGGCCTCCTGCCCACTGCAGGTCCCGCCCCAGGCTGCCAGCCTACTGGAAGGGGACTCACAGGACAGACAGGCACACAGTCGGGGCTGCCCCCCCTCAAAGCTTCAGCCTACAGCCTGAGGGCAGAGAGCCTCGCTAGGGACAAAGGGTGATCAAAAATACGATGAAGTGATTTCACTTTTCTTTTCATATTTTTACACTTTTAAAATTTTTTTTAAATCTTTTTAGTGTTTGATACTGGATCTTGCTCTGTGGCCCAGGCTAGACCTGACTTGCTCTGTTCTTTTCCTGTTTTACAGTTAAGAACACACTGCCATGAATCTCCCTCAAAGCCCTGGCCCTGACCTCACTCAGCCAGGCGTCCTGGTCACTTTCTGAGCGGTTCTGGAAGTCCTCTTTTGTGTCTCTACGAAGGATGATCAAAAACGTGGTGAACGCCGCTGCCAAGCCCATCCAATGGGAAGGCAGGGTCGTGAAAACATGAGAATGCATCCTCGGGCCCCTTAGTCACCGAATCCCGCACCATGCAACTTCTGGCCCTTTTTCAAAGTCAAAATGACCCTGAAAGGGAAATGTCCAGAGTGAGGGGAAGGTTTTCAAGGGAATCCATGGCCGTGTGTCTCTTCCTATAATTATTTTTTAAAAACTTAAGCTTTCATCCTATATTTCAGTGATGCTGTGTACAGAAACCTGCATTTAACAAGACATCAGTTCCACAGCTCCCCGAGTCTCGGGCCAAGGAGCAGAGAAAACCGTGTGGAGCAGGACGCCACGACAGGCTCTGGCAGGAGTGTCACTCGGTGGCTCCTCGACACCAGGATGGCCACTGACATGAGAACTGGCTTCGCTCTGCAGCCCGGCCGGGCGGGAGACCCGCGCCATCTGCGCCTGAGAACGGCCTCCCTCCCACTGGCTGGCTTGGTTTCTGAACGTCTGCGAGGGAGGGAAATGTCTCAGATGCAAAGCCCACGGGGGACCCGTGGATGAGGCAGGAGACAGAAAAAGGCAGCTCAAAATAGCTTCTGTCTACAGCAGAGGATGGCTCCTGCCAGGATGGGGAAGGCTGGCCAGAATGAACCACTTCTACCCTCTCTGGGGGCTGTGTGGACGCGCAGGCAGGGGCAGTGGGACATGTGGCGATGCCAGGGGCCGCGTGGGCCAAGGAGAAGTGAGTGGGGAAATGCAGGGGCATCCTACCTCTGTGGCCGGGCTCTCCAGAAAGCCCCCTTGCCAGGGAGATCCGTAGGCAGAGCCCACAATAGTCACTGAGGAGAATGGTGACGCAAGTACCAGGGGCTCCAAGGACCACGGGAGGAAAAGCCATGGTGGTCCGAGGTAGATGGCTTTTTTTTTTTTTTTTTTTCCATGGCTGGACCTATTGCTACAGGTCTGTTATCTCAGAATTCTGGGAGGCAGAGGCAGGAGGATCACAAGTTTAAGCCCAGCCTGGGCAACTATCTCAAAATCAAAATGGGCTGCAGAGGAAACTCACGTGAAGGCCTTGGGTTCAACTCCCGAGTACCCCAAAAATATAACAACATTTAAAACCAAACTCCCAGAAAACAAGGAGAGTTAGCAAGGGCGGGAGAAGCGGCAGTCTTCGTAGCTGCGGTCAGGAACGCAGAGGTGTGCCGCTGCGGGAGAGGCAAGGTGGCGCCAGTCCTCGGAAAGTTAAAAGTAGAACTCCCTGCTAGCACGGCACTACTTATTTCAGAATAAAAAGCGGGAACACGGACATATCTTTATGCCACAGGCCTTACAACAGCCAAAAGGTCAAAGCGGTTTGACTCTCTACCAGCAAATAAATAGATAAACTGCAGGCAACATGTGTGTGCTATGAAATATTATTCAGCTGTGAAAAGGAAAGAAATCCTGTCGCAAGCGGCACCATGGAGGAACCTATGGACGTGTTGCTCAGTGAAATAAACAGGCCACAAAGGGCAAATACTATAGGATCCCACGGCCAGGAGGTCCCCCGAGGGGTCCCATTCACAGACAGACACAGAGAGTGGAACTGTGCCTGCCAGGGACCAGGGAAGCTGGGGAGAGGGAGTGAGTGTTTAATGGGTCCGAAGTTTTAGTTTGGGAAGCAAAGCTCAGAAGATGGGTGGTGTGAGGGTGCTTGTGCTTAACGCCACGGAACTGGCCATTTTTAATAGATAAGAAGATACATTTTTATGTTATCTTCATTTTACCATAACTTACTTTGAAAGAAATAAAAAAGAACTATTGAACTGATAAGAAGACAAAGTCCAGCACTCAAGGGCACACGTGTGATGCCAGCACCCTAGGAGGCTGAGGCAGGAAGAACACAAGTTCAAGATCAGCCTGGGCAATGTCATGCCTTAGCAAGATCCTACCTCAAAATTAAGCAGAAAAAGTCCCGAGGATGTAGCTCAGTGAAAGACTCTGGGTTCAAACCCCAGAGCAAGAATAAGTAGGAAAGAAAAGGAAGAAAAAAAAAAAAAAGCGAACAAGGGGCTGGCGGCATAGCTCAGTGGTCAAGAGCATTTGCCCAGCAAGTGCAGGCCTAGGGTTTGACTCCACAGCATCACGTCGGCTGGTGGTGGTGGCGCACAGCACACCTGCAGAAAATTGGATAAATACATACAAAGCAGAGGCCTGTGCCACTGGCCTGCTCTATTAAAAAGGAAAGAAAGGGTGGAAAAAAATAAGCCCATGATTCTCTGTTGTAAATTCAGGGGAAATCTGGAAACCCACCTATAGGAGAGCCAGCAAGCCGCTTCAGGGATCAACAGCTGCTGGTCACCCCGCATGTCCTTTAGGCAGCCCTCTCTGGTCACAGAGGAGCCCAACCCCCTCTCCAGCTCTTTCGCGCATCCGAAGCAAGGCTCTTCACGAGGGTTAATTTTAGGCTTAATGTGACAGAATTAAGGGATGGCCCTCCTTGCTGGCAGAGCACCCTTTCCGACCTCATCCAGGTGGATTTATTTTCTTTTGTGGTACTATGGATTAATCCCCGGGCCCTCCCATGGAGCTCCATGGGGCATTTGCCCAGCAAATGCGGCCCCACGTTTATTTATTTATTATTTATTTGATTTTGAGACAGAGCCTTGCTGTCATTAAATCACCCAGGCTGGGCTCCTGCTTGGGATCCTCCTGCCTCGGCCTCCAGAATGCTGGGATTACAGGCCTGCCCCACCATGCCCCACCATTCCTGTATTTAATCTCTATCTGGGTATTCTAATGGTCTGCTTCTCTGAGAAACTGTGACAATAGAGTGTTCCTGGACACACATTCCCAGAAGAAAACACGAGCCGCACATGACAGGATTAGCGTCTTGCCCAGACGCTGGCCAGACAAGCCTGGCGCCCAGGAGCCGCCTGGGCACCTCGGGACAAGTTAGCACCTGGAACGGCCTCCCAGCTCCCTCCCTCCCGCGCTGCCGGCTGGTCATTTTGGCTCCTCCTGCGTTCTGGGCCACAGCTCAATGTTTGTTTTTGTCCCTGGCTCTGGGCTTGAGGAGACATTTACAGTTTCTGCTTAAATCATAAGTAATTTGACCCAGCCTGCACGTTCCCCAGTCAGCCCCATAATCTTGTTGCCTTCGCAAAGGTCCTACCTAGTACGGTCCTGGGACGAAGGTAGCTGTGCAGAGCAGCTGCCCGGCCTGGGCCCGGCCCCCACCCGGGGGGGATCGGCTTAGGGTGAGTCTCAGGGGGGCAGCCCTGCTTCCCGGACACCCTCAGGGTCCCAGCTGGCCAATCTGCAGCTCCAGAGCGCATTTCCAGGGGAGCCTCAAGTCCAAGCTGGCGCAAATCCCTTGGCCAGAGCTGCGGCCACCCCTGAGCTTGGGCAGCTCCGAGGTGTGTCTGAGGGGCCAGCGTCCGGCCAGGAGCTGCTGGGGAAGGTCTTACCCCGGCAAGAGGGGGCCTGGCTCGCTTGCCCGCAGCGGATGCTCCTGGTTGCATGGTTGGCCAGCGGGCAGTGAACACACACACTCTGAAGCAGTATCCAGCACCAGGCTCTGCCTTGGATAAGTGATTTGGTCTCAGTGGCAGGATGGCTGGCGTGCTGTGGCCCAGGCCTGTCATCTCAGTACTCTGAGGGAGACTGAGGCAGGAGGATTCCAAGTTCAAGCCCCATCCGGGCAACCTGGGGAGACCCTGTTTTGAAATTAAAAAAAAAATAAAAATTGAATGGGCTGGGGAAGGGCTGGAGGAATAGCTCAGTGGTTAAAGCACTTGCCTAGCAGGCGCTAAGTCAAGTGCTATGTACCTGAGTTCAATTCCCAGCACCACATAAGCCAGGCATGGTGGCACATGCCTGTAATCCCAGCATCTGGGAGGCTGAGGCAGGAGGATTGCCATGGGTCCAAGACCAGCCTGGGCTACAGAGCGAGACCCTGTCTCAAAAAAAGGGGGAGGGCTACGGATGTCACTGAGTACAAAGGCTCTGGGCTCAATCTTCAGTACTTAGAGAGAGAGTGAGAGAGAGAGCGAGAGAGCAGGTTTCTAGAGTTTGTGACTGAGTCTAACTCCAGGCCTGGTGACCCTTCCCTTTTTCTGTCTTCCCAGCCCTGTGATCTCAGCTATACCATTTTGTTTCTCTGGGCCTCAATGTCCTCATCTGTCAAATGGGAATATGGATGGGCCTAACCATGTCTTGGTCTGTTTGCTGTTTTTGTATCTGAGTGCCACAGTCTGAGTAACTGAGGCTGGGAAGCCCAAGGCTGAGGGCCTCCTCTGGTGGTGCTCCGTTGGGGTCACAAACCACGCTGGGATCCTGTGGTGACATGGAGCAGGACAGCCAAGGAGAATTCCCTTTTATAGCAAAGCTAAGCCCTCGAGAGGATGGAATCCTTCAATCCACAAATAGTGTAACCCAAGCGTGATGACAGAGCCCTCCTGACCAAGATATCTCCGAAGTCCCGCCTTCTACACACCTTGCAATGACTGTGGCACGTCAATATGCACGTTGGGGCACTGAAACTGTACAATCTCATGAGATTTTTTTTTTTTGGTGATGTTTGTTCACTTGTTTTTTGTGGCACTGGGGATCAGCCCCAGGGTCTTTGAACTGAGCTACAACTCCATCCCTTACTCACTTTATTTATTTATTTTTGAGACAGGGTCTTGCTAACTTGCTCAGGCTGGGTTCAACATGAGATTCTCCTGCCTCAGCCTCCCAGAATGCTGGCATGGGCTTGTCGTACTATGAAAATGAATGAAGGAATAGACAAAGTACTTAGGATCATGTCTAGCATGGAGTGAGGCCTCTGCTACCGTTGTTTTTATGTTCTGAGCAGAGACGCCCCTCCCCACTGCAAGGTATACGTAGAATAATCCAAGGAAGAATGTCTATGAAGAAAATAAAATAGAGAAATAAGATTAATTTTATGTGTGTTTTGTTGTTGTGGTTCTGGGGGTTGAGCCAAAGCCTTTGCATTGAACTACACCAGGTTTCTTTCTTTCAACTTCAAGAGAGAGTCTAACTCTGTCTTGCTAAGTTGCCCAGGCTGAGTTCAAACTTGTGATCCTCCTGCCTCGGCCTTCCAGAGTGCCAGAATGACAGGCCTGCACCTCTGGACCTGGCCCAAACTAAGATCTTTGTTTGAAAACACAATAACATGCAGGTCAGGTGGCTCTAAAGATGAGGAGAAAAACCACGGTGGCTTCCTGTTGAGTGTCTCTCTAAAAGTTGAATTTCAGAGCCAGGAATAGCGTCACCAGCCTGTAAATCCCAGCCCTCTGGGAGGCTGAGGCAGGAGGATCACAAGCCCAAGCCCAGCATGGACAACTGGATGACACCATAGGACCCTGTCTCAAAATTACAGAAAGCAAACAAACACAAAGGCCTCAATTCCCAGTACTGGAAAGAAAAAACAAACAGAAGTTAAAGTTCATTATCCAGGTAGTACTTGGGTAACTCAGGCAGCCCTAGGCAGGGAGCCGGGCTGGTGCAGGGGAGCTGGGACCCCACACTCTCTACTCTCTGCTCTATTCCAGGAGCTGGGTCAGTTCGTGGCAGAGACTAGCCCTGGTGAAACCCACAGAAATGGGTAAGCTGCTTGGTCTATGAATTAGGAACACTGCTTTAAGTTGCCCAGATGGACCCTGTGGACTGCCGCACCCCCCCCCCCCCCCCCCATAGCACAGGCACCGGCTTCCTTGGGAGAGGCCTGGTGACCCTGCAGAGGCTCTGCCTGGCCGGTCACCACGGACCGGACCTGGAGCCCTGTTTCCCAGCATCAGCTCAGGGCGGCACCAGGGCCAGAGAGCTACTTCTCTTGATCAAACAGAGGGTGTGCTCACCCTCGGGGAGTTACAGCTTCAGCAGGATCTCAAGCCGGGCTTCCCCCTGGCAAGGGGACCCGAGTGAGTCAGCTCCTGGCTGGCAGCCAGGTGTGCACATCCTGTTCCCAGACTGCGCCTGGGGACAGGGCCAGCCCAGGCCACAAGGCTAAAGCCGAGGACACTGCCCTCCTCACCAGATGGCTTGGGAGCTTCAGCTGGGACTCACTGGGGTCCCACTCACTGTTGCTTGTTGATTCTGAGCTGTAGCACTGATGACAGATACCCTCTCCCCGGTGACATCCAGGCAGCATGGGACAGCTGCGAAGGTGAGGGTCTTCCTCTTCTCAGAACCGGAAGGGTCCTGGGGTGTGGCATGAATTTCCCAGAGAGTCGTCAAAGAAGCATCAGCTCGAGCTACCTACGGGGCAGAAGGGCAACTCAGACAAGGGCAGCTGGGCTGGGAAGTGAGTTTGTTAGGGCACTGGCACCGCCGCGTGACCAAAGCAGCCCACCTCCCTGTGCTGGGCAACTGGTCTTATAGAACGCTGATGAAGCTGGGCCTGGTGGCACAGGCCTGCCATCCCGGAACTCTAGGAGCCTGAGGCAGGAGGATTGCAAGTGGGAGCCCAGTGTGGCCAACCTAGCAACTCACCAAGACCCACACATGCACACAAAACACATATATGAAGGCCAAGTGAGGGCTGGAGAGAGCTAGTCAAAACAGCGAACGCAAGACCCGCAGCGAGAGGGTGCTTGGGGAAACCTGCACATGCCCTGTTCCATCGCCGCAGTCATGAAGCTCCGCTGGTCCCGGCCGGTGCAGCCAGCTGTGGTGGCTGGTGACTTGCTGAGTGCTGCAATCTGCCACACAGCCTCTGTGCCTGGCTGTGGCCACAGGACCATGGAGTCCCTCAAGCTATAGAATTTGAAAGACAATCTCACACCATGGGGTGTCAACATTGAAGCTGTTTCTTTTTCTTTTTTTTTTTTTGGGGGGGGGGCGCTACTAGGGATTGAACCTTCCCAGCACTTTTTTAAAATTATTATTATTTTGAGACAAGGTCTCACTAAATTGTCCAGGCTGGATTCAAACTTGCAATCCTGCTGCCTCAGCCTCCCAGAGTGCAAGGATGACAGGTGTGTATCTCTGGGTCTGGCTATAATAGAAGCTGATTTATACAACAGATGCCCAGTGTCTGACATGTAATCACACGTGCAGTAGGTTATAGACATGACTGGTATTGACTTTGACATTTCTGTGAATGACAGGGGTTGCTGGGCTCAAGATTGTGAATGACAGGGGTTGCTGGGCTCGGGATGGGCACGGGAATGTGCCTGTGCTCTCGCTGCCAACTCCGCACATATGAAACGCTGCCCCCTTCTTCCCTGAGAGTCCAATCTGCCTTGAGAACCTATGTGAATTTAAAAGCCTATTTGTGTGGACCACTCTGGACCTAGACTTGGGCATCCTGAGAAGAGGATATCTGACATACTTTCTAACCTAGTGAACATAAGCCAAGCACATCCCATAAAAACTTCCGCATCCCTCCACACCCAGTAGGATGGCTATAATTTTTTAATGGAAAATAACAAGGGCTGGCCAAGGGGCAACTGGAACCACTGTATGTTGCTGGTGAGGATGCAAAATTGGACAACTGCTGGGGAGCGTGGCTTGGCGATTGCTGAAAAAGTTAGACACTGAAATACCATTCAACGCAGCAATTGAATCATAGATAGGCATATGCTCCCAATAATTCAGAACAGGGATTCAGGAGGATGTGCATGTGCCAGTGTGCTCATAGTGGCACCACTGACAATCGCCTGCAGGGGGAAAACAGCACAGGTGTCTGTCCCTGGGCAAACATGGATGAACACAACATGGAACAGCCACATAGTGGAATATTACTCAGCTCTAAAAAAGACGAATTACTGATAAATGCTGCCGCCTCAATGAGCCTCAAAAATATTATACCAGAGGAAATAAACTAACAAGAAAAGGACAAATGTATAATTCCATGTATATGAACCATCCAGAATAGGCAAAATTTATACAGATAGAAAATTGTTTGGTGATTGCCAGGGATAAGAGAAGGGGCCGAGATGGGGAGAGACTGCTTGGTAGCTGTGGTTTACTTTTGAAGTTTTGAAACTAGACAGAGAAAATAACTATACAGTTTAGCAAACGTGGTGAACACCAAGTGACCACTCACTTTAAAATAGTGATTTTTTTTTGTGGTCCTGGGGGTTGAACCCAAGACCTTTACACTGAACTATATCCCTAACCCATTTTAAGTTTTGATTTTGAGATAGAGTCTTATTTAAAGTTGCTGATCTCAAGCCTGTGATCCTCCTGCCTCAGCCTCCGAGAGTGCTAGGATTACAGGCTGATACCACCAGGCCCAACTCCATTAAGACTTCTTTGAAATGCTAGAGGGAATGAGGGATGGGTTGGGGACATAGCTTGGTGGTTAAAGAAGTTGCCTAACAAGCTTAAGGTCCTGGGTTTGATTCCCCAGCACCACATAAGCTGGGTGTGGTGGTGCACGCCTGTAATCCCAGCACTCAGGAAGCTGAGGCAGAAGGATTGCCTTGAGTTCTAGGCCAGCCTGGTCTACATGGTGAGTTTAGGACTAGCCTGCACTTCAGAGCAAGAGCCTATCCAAAAATAAATAAAATAAAATGCTAATAGGGGAAAAGTGAATCAATGCAGAATTAAAAATCCTTGGGGGCTGTGGCTCTTCCAGGGATCTGAGAACAGCGTGTTTGTCTCTGCCCCCGACTAAAGACCCAGGGCTTCCCGCTGCCTCAGCACCGGTGCTGCCACAGGGGGCTCACTGGGGACTGTATGGGTTCTTCCTGGCCACCTGACTCAGCCTCCCAATGGGCTTCGTTCCTCCAGGTGGCTGTGGAAGAACTCCTCCTACATCTGGTCCCTAATCAAAAAGGAGACTGATACTTTCCTCAAGGTAGGGAACACTGACCCTGATGACAAGATGGGAACAGGTGGTGAGTGGGTGGTGAGTGGGTATCTTAGCACCTTCCTGTGCCTGGGATGGAAGTCCTGGCACCCACAGCTTAAAGGAGGAAAGGCTCACGGTTTTAGATGACTCAGTCCACAGTCAGCTGGCTCCCAGGAATGAAGAGGACATCGGGAGGGCGCCGGGAAGGACAGCTCTCACCTCACGGCAGTGGCCAGGAAGCAGAGAGAGAAGGGAGGGGCCGGGAACAAGAATACAGCAGGCAGGCTGCAGGAAAAAGTCAGGTCTAGTGTCGCGGGCTTGTCATCCCAGCATGCTGGGAAGCTGAGACAGGAGGATCACAAGTTTGAGCTCAGCCCGGGCAACTTAGCCACTTAGCAAGACCCTGTCTCGAAAATCAAAACAAAACAAAACAAAACCTCTAAACCATGGGCTGGGGATGTAGCTTGGTGTGAAAGCCCCAAGTTGGATTCCTAGTACAATAACAAAGAAAATTAAAATAAATACATGCTCTAGAGTCCCCTATTTGAGATGCAATAACTTCAGAATCCAACCTTTCACTCAAGGGAAGTCTGTCCATTGTGAAATATAGTTAAGAAAAGTTGGGTGTAGCCAGGCACAGCGGCCTGTGATCCCGGCACTTTGGGGAGTCTGAGGCAGGAGGATCTCAAGTGCTAGCTCAGCCTGGGCAACCTATCAATTGAGCAAGACCCTGTCTCAGAATACACAAACAAAATAGGGCTAGAGATTTAGCTCAGTGTGAGGGGCTTAGATTCAGTCCTCAGAACTATGTACACACCCCCATACACACACACACACACACACAGAGAGAAAAAGAAAGGGGAAAAAGCAGCAGTAGGCTGTGGGTTAGGGCAGAACCAGGACCTGGGACTGAGTTTGAATCCCACTTCCCCCCTTGCCAAATTATATGGAAACTGGAGCCCATTGTAAAGCTCCGAGTTTTACTGAAGTTTTCTCCATGGGAAAAGAATTAGCAACATTTTCTTCCAGGTTGGGTGGCTACAATTTGGCAATCCGTGTAGTCGGCGAGCAGATGCTGAATGATTTTTGCCCTGCTCGGTTCAGAGCCTGAGCAGATGTTGGTGAGAGGGCGCTCTCACCCCTTTGGCGGCTGCGGGGGGAGTTCCTGCTTCCAACCTCACTTTCTTCCCTGTACTTACCCGCATAAAGCCATTTCCCACTTCCCTCTGTTTCTGGTATTTATTTTTCCACGTGGGCAGAAAATGTTACCTTCCTACTTCCGCACTGCAAGAAAAGGGGGGTGGTTGTTATTAGAACCCACCCGCTGGCATCCATGCCCCCTCCCCTGGCTTCCCTTCTGCCCACAGGTGCATCCCAGCCCTTTTTACTTTTTATTTTGAGACAGGGTCCATTAGGCGACTAAGACACCAAACTGGGCTCTAACTTGGGATCCTCCTGCCTCTGCCTCCCAGAGTCCTGGGATTCCAGGTCTGCGCCACTGAGTCAGGCTTGCAGTAAAGGTTTATAAAGGGGAATGGCATTTTCATTCTCTTTCTTCTGGGTCTTAGTATCAAGGCAAAGCCACTTCGGGAAATATGCCCCATCTTCCTGTCTGGTTTTCAGCAAAGTAAACCTTCCAAGCAGCGTGGGGAGGGTGGCATGGGTTGCTATTGTGGCTTGGATCTGGAGAGTCGCCCAAAGGCCTCGTGTAGGTGGGTGTTACGGGTTATCTGTGGCACCGTGAGCTGCTAGAAGATGGGGGCCTGGTCTAGAGGGGTGGATTGTGGGCGGGTGGTGGATTATAGACTGTAGGTGTGTAGACTGTGTTACAGGTGTATGGATTAGATTACAGATGGTGGGGGGACTTAAACCCAGAACGGAAGGAATGCTGAGGCTGGATCCGGAAGGGGCGGATCACTGGGACAGGACCGGTAAGGATCTGTGCTGCTTCCCGCCTTCCTTCTGGACTGGACTGGACTTGACTTGGCTTCTGGTCTGTGATGCTGTGAGGAGCTGATTCCACCTCCTCCTTCCTCAAATGCTTCCACAGGGGCCGACAACCTATAGACTGACCGTGACCTTCTGAAACCATGAGCTAAACTAAACCTCCCCATATCCGTGCATGTCAGGCATTCTGACACAGCAACAAAAAAAGTAACTAATACAGTCCTGCACAACAAAACCCTGCACAGTCCAAAGACCTATGGGATAGGAGGGTGCTGAGAGTTGGCTGGGAAACACTTGGCTTCTTGTGGTACTGGGGGTTGAGCCCAGAGCCTTCACACTGGGCTACATCCACTCTGTTTGTATTTTTTACTTTGAGACAGGGCCTCACTAAGTTGCCCAGAGTGGGCTCAAACTTGTGATCCTCCTCCCTCAGCCTCCACATTTGACTCGGGGGTAGATCTGGGATCCCTCTCTTCCCCCGAGACCGACCTAGCGTCTAGCCATGTGGCACTTCACAGCTTAACCTCATTCGTTTTAAAGTTCGACTGCAGAGATTCAGGAGTTGCACGTGTGTGTGTGTGTGTGTGCGCGCGCACATGTGCACGTGTAGATGCGGGTATCTGGGCGTGTGAGTGCACATGTGGGTATAATTAGCTCTTAGAAGCTAAAAAGAGAAGGAACCAGAATTACTGCACCCGGGCCATGGTGACCCTTATTTTCCCTTATTTTTATGCCACTTGTTTCTGCCTTAAAACGGTGGGTAGGCCCTGGGGGGGATATACATTCAGCCCCTCACATGCTCCAGGGAGGGAACAGAGCCCCTCCTCCACATCCCGGGCCTGGCTGTCCATGGGCCCTCCATCCCGGATGTGGTGGGAGGCTGTGTCAGGACCTGGCTCCCTTTGCGCGTGCCTCTCGGCCGGGCACGTGAAGCTGGCTCACACCTTCCGCGGCCCTCCGCCAAGCACGTCTATTTTAAACCCTATAGCCGTGATCACACTCACCCGTGGGTGTGAAGAGCCCAGCTCTGGGACTTTTTGAGCCAACACAGCCCCAGGCTCCTGTCCCCTGATTCAGAAGGACCCTCGCACCAGGCCTTTTTAGTGCCTCTTCCTGACAACTCTCTCCCTGGGGAGTCAGAGGGTCCCCCCACCTGCCCCAAGGGGGCGTGAGACCAGGGTCCCAGCCCCACTCTACAGAACTCTTTGGATTCTGGTGTCATGCTACTTACTCTCAGCCATGTACCAGGATTCTTCTCCAATAACATTTCACAGAGGAGCAAAAGGGTGCCCCAGACCGAGACCATGCTGTTTTTGTCCCTCAGGCAGAGCTTGAAGAAGAAAAAAAGGTAACTATCACCAACATTGAAACTTTTGGAGATTTCCAGTGGGGTGGGGAAACTCACATTTTCCAATTCTCGTACTAAATTGGAATATCTGGTGACATATTCAGGCCTGGCACATGTCCACGAGCTGAGCCTCAGAAGTGGCTGCTTCCTTCAGCATCCACTATGGTGCCTGCCAGGCCGTCTCCCAGAATCCTCTGCAGCCCAGGCCCTGCAGACACTTCAGTGTGCCACGCCCACTGGGAGCCGCCATTCTGAGCCTCTTCAGCCTCCAAAGGAACAACTTTGGGGCCCAGGTCTGAGGCTCTCCACAGCAGTTCCCACTCCCACCACCACCCAAGGCGGGTTTACGGGGTACTTTCCCACACTTAACTTCACCTGACCCTCAAACAGGCCCCCCAGGGGGAAGGAAGGCCTACTAATTACCTACAGCAGGAGATCATATAGGCCAGGTAACTAGGTTATCATGATTAGCCAAAATGGTAGCCAAAAGAAATTTATCGTGGAAGGCATGAGGCACAGGGGAGGAGACAAGATACCTGGATAATGTAGGGCACATCCTGTTGTTAGGAAGAGGAAAGAAAAAGGCAGAGACACGACTCTGGGTGAGGTCTGGCCATTAGCTGCGTGGCGCCTGCGTGGCACAGGTTAGCGTAGGATAGTTAGGGTGTTGTAGGAATAAAATTCCAAGCAGGAACAGGATCCAGAGGGAAGGATGGGGCCGGAGAAGCGAAAAATCGCGGGCGTCCGGTGTCCGGGCCTATGACATTGCCATTTCTGTGAAATCATTAAGGTTTTGAACAGGGTGAAAACTGAGAGCATGGCATTCGGGCTGTTAAGAGTCATTCTCAAATTTATATTGTGCCTAGATAAACCGGCAGAGGTGGATGAGTTTTTTTGTTTTGACTTCCCCTTTTCGGACCAAAGTAGAAAGGATTTTTAGGAAACAGGTCAGTGGGATATCTGGGGGAATTTTGAAGTTAGAGAGGCCACTGTGACGAGTGAGGAAAGTGAGGAAGGCTCCAGAGAGTTGGGCAGGGTGTCCCCTCCTCAAGCACGGAGCAGGCTAGGGCATCCCTGAGGTGGGATTCCTGACTCCCAGGTGAACGCCTCTGCACTGGGACCCGAGGAAGTTCCCTCTTCAGCCCTCTGAGGGACAAGAGGCACCAGCAGGTCTGTTTACCCAGGTGCCTCGGGTATCTTACCCATCTCAGGTGGAGAATTGGAGAGTGGATGACCGGTGCATCATGGGAGGAACCCCTCTGGCGACACAATCTTCACAGGAGGCCGGTCGTGCAGGGAGAGCGGGAAAGAGATCAGGAATAGTAGGCGGTCAAGAAGACGAGAATTACACAGAGCCAGATTGGTGGGGGGAGGGTTGGTTGGTGGACTGGAAAGGGGGGATGGGAGGGAGACCCCTCTGGCACAGGCTCTCTGGCAATTAAGCGAGGAAAGCACCACTAAGCCAAATGACAGGAAGATTCATCTCCTGAAGCTTCAAGTTCCAGAGGGACAGTGGCAACAGATCTCAGGACTCTGGAGGCAGCACCTTTGTGGGTTCCCGGCTCCATAAATGTTCCCAGGTAGAAACAGTGACAGAGGAAGGCTGGGGAGGTGGGAGAATGGGTGTCGGAGAGGAAGGGAGCTGGGCAAGGGGCAGGAGGCAGCGATGGCCCAGCCGGGCCCAGAGCTGCAGACAGTGGTCACTCTTGGCAGACCCAGTGACCCTTGTGTCTCTGGAATGTTATGGCAACACCCATCATGCTGAAAATGATCCGGTGCAGGTGGGAATTGGGCAGTGCTTAAGGGACAAACTGCATTTGGGGAGTTCTGTTTGCTTGTGTGTGTTTTCTGAGAGAAGGTCCTACTGCATTACCCAGGCTGGCCTCCAAATGGTCTCAGCCAGTCCTCCCAACCTCAGCCTCCTGAGTAGCAGGGACTGCAAGCATGTGTTACCTGCTCGGCTCATGGGAAGACGTGTACAAAATTTCAAGCGTTCCTCCCAAGCCCTGGGATTGTGACGTTACCGTCATGCTCACAAGCACGCCCAGGTTCTGGGAACTAATGTGGTGTGTCATCACATGCCCAAGGGGTACCAGGATTGGAGATGCCACAGCCTGGCTCCCAGGGGACCTGGTGACCCAAATACGAGCAGCTTTGGAGGCTGAGGCAGGAGGATCACAAGTCAACTTAACAACTCAAAAAAAGAAAGCACTAAATACTACAATTTCACTTACACGAGATTCCTATGACGGGTCAAAAGAAGTTGAATAGGAGGGGGCAGGGGCTAGGAACAGGGAGCGCATGTTTAATGGGACAGAATTTCCACTGGGGGGACAAAAAAGCCCTGGAGAGGGGTGCACAGCAGTGATGGCACAGGCGGATGTGCTCCCTGCTGCTGAAGGGCTTGAAGAGTGATTAAAATGGGCCTTGTGATATATATATACATACAGTCATTAAAAAATGAAGCAGGGTAGCGTTGGCAGGCCTGTAATCCCAGTACTCTGGGGGGCTGAGGCAGGAGGATTGCAAGTTCTAGCTCAGTCCACTGAGTGACTCAGCAAGACTCTGTCTCAAAATTATAAATAAATAATTCATGCTGAAGGCCCTGGGTTCAATCCCTGGACCCACAAAAAACAAGAATGGGACGAGTTCTCCATAGGGCCTCTGGCCTGTGCTAGTTTCGCAGTGGATGAGGGACCCCTGCCCCAGTGCCCACCCAAGCGCACTCCCCTAACAGCTTCTCCTTCTCAGATTACTGCGTTCCTCCACCGGCCTCTATGAGGACGCATGCGGCCAGCACCTGCAGGTCCCTTCCTCTGCACGGCCCAGGACATCCCACCTCTCCTCACGGGCCTTTGCTTTCCCTTCACTCACCTGGACAGCTCGTGCTCGGCCAGCCTCTCTGTCCTCTCCCTCCCCCCTCAGCCTTCCTTGGCCTGGGACGCAGACACAGGAAAAGATTGAGTGGCACTGCCAAGTAGAAGTTCGTGGTCACGGCACAGCTGGAGGGGACGCAGAGTCACCTCCCTGTTCCCCAGAACCAGAAATCCTGCTCGGTTGCTATTCTAGGCTTGGATTCAGGGAAGTCTGGGTGTTGTGCCTCTGCCCGGGCTTGATGGCCATCCTATGATCCATGTCTCACACACACTGCACGACCCCGTAATCCCCGCCGTCTCCTCCACTCCAGCCCTCCAGGTAGAAGCCAGGTCCTTCCAGCCCTAAGTGGTGGGAGTGTGGACATGGGACTGATCTGCTCTGAGCTTGGAGAACACCTGGCTACCAGGGTCCCAGGACCACAGGGAATTGGGCGGTGGTCCCGCTGCGTTGATGGCTAGAGCACTCCTGGGCTGCCATAGCCACATAGCCACATAGCCAGGCACGTTCCACAAAGTCTGCAGTTGCAGCTTTGATCTGGCCGGTTTCCACGACAGGCAGTCACATGCACTCCTTCCTGACAGGATTTTCAACAGACTGGCAACTATTAAAATGTGAAATAGCCAGCACTGTTTCCCTCAGTGAAAAAGTCACATGCAGGGGCTGGAAGACTAGCTCAGCGGTTAAAGCACTTGCCTAGCTAAGCACTACGCAAGCATGAAGTACCTGAGTTCGATTCCTCAGCACCATGTAAGCTAGGTGTGGTGGTGCACGCCTGTAATCCCAGCATGCGGGAGGCTGAGGCAGGCAGATTGTCCTGAGTCTAAGGCCAGTCTGAACTAAGAGTGAGTTCAGAATTAGCATGGACTACAGAGTGACCTTGTCTCCAAAAAAAAAGAGAAAATGTCACATGCAAAGAAGTACACACGCACATACACACATGTACAGATACACATATGCACACACATGTGCACCATCAATTGAGAACTGTATGCAAAGAGCAACTACAGTCTGCTTTATAAAAGAATAACATGAAATTTCAATTTCTGTCTGTTTTTTGCTACTGGAGACAAAAGAGGGATTGGGGGCTCAAGATTTAGCTCAGTGGCTAAAGCACTTGCCTAGCAAGCGCAAGGCCCTAGATTCAATTCCCCACACAATACAATTTGGATGTGGTGGTACATACCTATAATCCTAGCACTTTGGAGGCTGAGGCAGGAGAACTGATGTGAGTTCAAGGACAGCCTGGGCAATGGAACATAATCTGGACCAGTCTGGACTACAGAATAAAACTCTGTTAAAAAAAAAAAAAAAAAAAAACAGAGAGTGACCAAAGGTTTTTGTTTTGTTTTGTTTTGTTTTTCATCAAACCCAGGGCCTTTGCTCTGAGCCTTTGCTCTTTGTAGTTTTTTATTTTGAGGCAGCATCTTGTGTTGTACAGATTGAGCTCAAACTTGAGATTTTCTGCCTCAGCCTCCCAGAGCGCTGTGACTACAAGCATGCACCGCCACTGGGCCTGGCTAAGTGTCAGGGTCTGTTCCCTTCCCTCGCTCCCGGAGACAGCCAGCCTCTGTGTTCTAAGACACCTTGTCCCCTGAGGGTCAAGATCACTGTGCCAAAGTCAGATGGCCTCAAGTCCCAGCTGTACCACTAACTACCTGGGGAAAGTCCCCTAGGCCTCAAGCAAAGGAGATACTCCTAAGTGTAGCTACATTGTACGTGGAGTAGTGGCAGAGCCCATGGGTGTGTCTGTGATGGCTACAGCTGTTGGAGGCAGCCCTCTGTGTCAGGGCTCTGCACAGTCTGGCTCAAGCAAGTGTGGATGGAAGATATTTTTTAAAATCTGCAACAGTACTGAATACATCTAGATTCCTCTCCTCCCCCCCACACCCGTCAATATTCCCTAAACAATACAGTGTAGCCAGGCACGATGGTATAGTTCTGTCATCCATCACTTTGGGAGGCTGGGGCAAGAGGATCACAAATTTGAGCCCAGCTATTCTACCAGTTTAGTGAGATCCTTTCTCAAAATACAAAAAAGTTCTAAAAAAGGTCTGAGGATGTAGCTCAGTGTGAAAGCTTTGGATTTAATTGCCAGTACCAGAAAAGGAAAGAAAAAGAGTAAGAGAAAGAAAGAGTATAATGGCTATTTTCATGGTATGTATGTTGTATGAGGTGTGATCGAAAAATACGGTGAGTGAGCTGGGCGGTTGCTCAGTGGTTAGAGCACTTGCCTAGTAAGCACAAGACCCCGAGTTCAATTCCCCAACATAAGCCAGGTGTGGTGGTGCACACCTGTAACCCTAGCACTTGGGAAACTGAGTCAGGAGGATTGCTGTGAATTTGAGGACAATCTGGTCTACACAGTGACTTCAGGACCAGCCTGGACCATAGACCGAGACCTTGTCCCTCCCCCCCCAAAAAAAAGTGAATGTTTAAATACATAAATTGCCACGAATCCCCCTCTGAATCCTGCCCTTCATTCCAGTGCATATCCCATCGTTCTGGGCATTCTCCCAAGTCCTCTGTCCTGAATGCGTCTGCTTGTAACGTGGCTACCTCTAGGTGCTGAATCAACTCAAAACATTCACCACTCATGGTCATTTTGACTTTGAGGAAGAGCCAGACATTGCTCGGTGCCAGGTTTGGCGACTACGGTACACGAGGTTGTTCCCTCCCGTGTTCACAAGCCCGCCTCGGCAGCGGCCTTCCCTGTGGTCTCTCTTTTTTTTTTAATCATGTCGGGTAAAAACACTCATATAAGAGGACTTCCAAAACTGCCTTTAAAAGTGGCAAGGATGGTGGGATACGTGTGTTCAAAGCAAGAGGGAGGAGTCTGAGGGAGATTCATGGCAATGCGCCTCTTACTTGAATGCATTTTGTTACCTAAACAGTCTCTGTATGGTTTGGATCTGAAATGTTCCTCCAAAGCACCACATATTTGGATACTGTAGAATATCTGTGGATTCCGCATGCTGCTGGGGCCTGATCAGAAGGGGCAGGTCACAGGGGCTTGACCTAGAAGGGGCAGATCAGTGGCGCTTGACCCGGAAGGAGATATGCTAACACTGCCCTTCCTTGCTCCACTGGCTTCCTGTCTGCATGCCGTGAACAACTTCTCTCTGGCTAGGCATCCACCCCATGCTCACACCTTGGCCGGCCACCTGTGAATACAGAGACCTCCTGAAACTGAGAGCACTTGCCTTGCAAGCACAAGGACCTGGGTTCAGTTCCCCAGCACCACATTAAACCAGGTGTGGTGATGCACACCTGTAATCCCAGCACTCGAAAGGCTGAGGCAGGAGGATGGCCATGAGTTCAAGGCCAGCCTGGGCTCCATAGTGAGTTTAGTATCAGTCTGGACTATAGAGTGACACCCTGTCTCAAAAACATAAAATAAAATAAAACCACAAATTTGCCTTGAGTTCATTATTTTACATGCTTCTCACTTTCCACACTATACTCTCAGGCAAGGTCTTACAGGTTGTGCACCCCAAATTTGAAGAGCTTGGAACCAGAAGTAATTTGGGTTTTTTTTGTTTACTTTGAAATATTTGCAGATCCATAAAGAGATTTCTTGGAGATAGGACTCACATGTGAATGTGAAATTCATTTCATATTTCATATACACCTTAAGTACAGAGCCTGTAGGTAATTTTATGCAAAGATATTTTTAATAATGTTCCTGAAATGAAGCTTCACAGGATGGAGCCTTCTAACTTGAGGCATTATATCCATGATCAAAGTTTCTCATTTTAGATTTCAGACTTTCAGATTAGAGATACACATGCACCATGACCATTAAAGATGTGGAATCCTGGGCTCAGAGGGTCAACGGCTCATCTGAGGTTACACAGCTTGTGGCACAGGTAGGTCAGGGCCCAGGTCTCCTGTTGATCACATGATACTGAGTATATCATGTAAAGAAAATGGGCCAACAAGGCCTGGTGGTAACAGTCTGTCTTCCCAGCTCTCTAGGATGCAGAGGCAGAGGACTGCAACTTAGTAATGCCCTGTCTCAAAAATCAAAGCTAAACAAACAAACAAAAAAGGCCTGGGGCTTTAGCTCAGCATGAAGGCTCTGGCCTTGATCCCCAGTATCACTTAAAAAGAGAGAAAGAAAGAAGAGAGTCAGTCCAGGGTGAGGCTGGAGCAAGAGCACATTACAGACATGGGACTGCAGTGGTACCACATGCAGAGGGTAGACACACAGATCATTCAATCTCCAACCTGCTTCCACAGCCTAGGGAGTGGAAGGCCACAGCAGCTCAAGAACATGCGCGCCCAGGCAACAGCCATGAAACCTGGGTACCACCAAAATCTCTTCATGTCAGTGTTTATGAGCACTGGCCTCACATTGGTCGGCCGACACTCAATACTCAGCATCTGCTGTATCAAAGTTGTTGCTGTTGTTGTTTGTGGTTCTGGGGATTGAACCCAGGGCCTTTGCACTAAACTACAAACCGGCCTTTTTGTATTTTAGGACATGATCTCACTAAGTGTTGCTCAGGCTGGACTTGAACTTCCAATCTTCCTGCTCCAGCCTCCCAGAATGCTGGATTACTCGTGTGCACTGCCACACCTGGTTTAAATTTGTCTAATGGATGATAAACGTGTTTGGTGATAGATATGCTGCTTGCTCTGATTTGATCATTAAGTAATATATATGTAACATCGTACATTGCTCATAAATCTGTAGAGTGATGTATCAATTTAAAAAATGTTTAGTGGGCCGGGTGTAGCTTGGTAGTAGAGCTTCTGCCTAGCATTCAGGAGGCCCTGGGTTCAATCCCAGCATTGTCAATTTTTTTAATACTGTGAAGATGCACACACATGCATGCACGTGCACACACACACACACTCCATCCACCAGGGGAGCCATACAAAGGGACCTCTATGAGAAACATCATTGCAAGCTCCAACTGAAAGCCAGCTTTTAGAAAGAATTGATAAATTTGCCCTCAATTAAATTGATCGGGGCTGGAGGAACGGGTCAGTGGGTTAAAGCACTTGTAAGGGCTAAATCAAGCACTAAGTACCTGAGTTCGATTCCCCAGCACCACATAAGCTGAGCATGCTAGCACATGCCTGTAATCCCAGCACTTGGGAGGCTGAGGGAGGTGGATTGCTGTGAATCCAAGGCCAGCCTGGGCTCCATAGTGAGCTCATGACCAGGCTGGACTAGAGAGTGAGACCCTGTCTCAAAAAAAAAAAATGATCATAACAAAACTTTTTCAGAATATAGGCAAATCTTTCCTTCTTCAACTCTTTTTTTTTTTAAAAGACAGGGTCTAACTCTGTAGTCCAGGCTGGTTCTGCGCTTACTATGTAGTCAAGACTGACCTCGAACTCATGGAAATCTTCCTGCCTCAGCCTCCTGAGTATTAGAATTACAGGCGTGTGCCACCATGTCCAGCGTATGTGGTGCTGGGGAATCGAACTCGGGTACTTAGCACTTGCTAGACAAGCACTTTAACTACTGAGCCATCCCTCCAGCACCCCTTACTCAACTTTTGACTATTGATTTCATTATTCATGTTAATATTTATTTTAATAAGATTTTCTCTCCACCCTGGTAGCAAATCTTGGTTTTTCACACTGAATGTCTTGATTTAAACAGAAACTCCCTTTTTCTAGCCTTGTATAGTGTCACTGTGGGTTTCCCCTCTGGAAATATTTGTCCCTTTTAACTTGCCTTCCTCTAGCGACATCTAGCGGCAAAAATACAGGTCCACAACGAAAGACGAACCCCGGAGGCTGCAGAAGCCGAAACTCTACTGGAAATAAATATTCTGCTGACACACACAGAGATTTTTTTTAAGAAACTGAATATTCTCTACTAATCAAAAACCTTGATATTTTATATAAGCTTTAACACAAATCTCCCTTCAGCAACTTAGAATTTTAAAAACAGTATAGAGATATCCTCCCCCTATGGCCACAACGGGCTGAACTTCCTGCCTTAACGCCTACAAAACTGGACCGAACACATGGAATAGCAGACGGATGGATGATTTTAAGACAGGGTCTCACTCTGAAGTCCAGGTTGGTCCGGAACTCACTATGGAGCCCAGGCTGGCCTTAGACTCATGGCAATCCTTCTGTCTCAGCTTCCTGAGGACTAGGATGACAAGTGTGCAGCACCACACCCAGCCAATTTTATGCAGAGCTGGGGATTGAACCCGGAGCCTTGCATGCACTAGGCATGCACTGTAACCACTGAGCCATGCTCTCTGCCCGCCTGGTACAGCAGGTTTTAGACACTGCATCAGGCTTCAAAGGATGGTAATCCTGAATATATGCGAAGCCAGGGAGGCAAGGGGTTTGCAGGCTGCAGAGCTAGTTGGGCTGAGCCCAGGTGGGGCCCAGCCATTGCCCTGAGCTCACACAGCTGAGCTGGAAGTTTGGGCAGCCGGAGCAGCTGGATTCCTGAAACAAAGGCCTAGAGGGTACAAGCTCACAGACGGCAGACCTAAGATTTGCAAAGGATCTTTTCGTATTTTTAATTTTGATACAGGGCCTTGCTAAGTCACTTGGGCTCAAACTTGCAATCTTTCTGCCTCAGCCTCCCAAAGGGTTGACATTATAAGTATTCACAACTGGGCCCGGCTGCAAGGGATCCTTCTTGGACTTTCAGCTCAGGCATGTGAGGAAGCCAACCACAGCCAATGGAAAGAGCTTCAGGATAGAAGCAGACAGGACAATGCCAGGGCCCAGGAAGGCGTCAGGGTACCTGGACAGTGAGTCAGGTGCTCAGGAGGGGGTGGCCTCCACGGCGGAGCCCAGGTGGCCCTAGGCCAAAGACTGCTCTGGTTCTACCTAGCAAATCTAATAGTTGCCCTCAAAAGGACAACTGACCAGGCCAGTCATCTCAGTACTCTGGGAGGCTGAGGCAGGAGGATCACAAGTTTGAGCCCAGCTAGGGCAATTTAGCAAGTTAGTGAGACTCTGTCTCAAAATCCACAGAAATAAAATAAAATTTAAAAGGGCTGGGGATTTACCTTAGTGTGAAAACCCTGAATTCAGTCCTCACTATCACATAACTGTACAAAATCCAGACATCTAGTAGGAACTCCATGAATATTTATTGAGTAAACAAGAAAATAGATTTTCTAAGAAATTGGACACCTCTGAGCCTGCTGGTACAGGCCTGTGTCTGCACACTCAAGGGAGGCTGAAGCAGAAGAATTCAAGCACAGCCCAGGCAACCTAGCTGCTTAATAAGACCCTGTCTCAAAGTCAAAGATGGTAACAGCCTGAGGGTGGAGCTCCTGGAAGGCCTGGGCTCCATCCCCAGGAGCACAAAAAAAAAAAAAAAAAAAAAAAAAAAAAAAAAAAAAAAAAAAAAAAAAAAAAAAAAAAAAAAAAAAACATATATATATATATATATATATATATATATATATATATATATATATATATATATAACATGTATTTCCCATTTCAGACAGCTGAAGTCAGAGCGAGGACGGGATGTCCTGTCTTGCGTCTCCCATGCTTCCAGGCAGGCAGGCAGGCGGGCAGGCAGGCAGGTTAGGAAGTTTGCCTTGTTGGAGGCTCCCCCGAGTCTGCTGCTGGGAGCTGTCCCTGCCCCACGTGGGCAGCCCCAAAGAGGAGCAGGCAGAGGAGGAGCTCTGGAGCCACAGGCTCAGGCGCGCTCTCCGGACTGGGTTCGGTTGCGATTTCTGCGTAATTAACCCACTTGAGTGTCCACTCGATGTTGCCTCCAGCCCATCTGTAAGGGGAGATGAAGCTGCTCACATTTCTCCGTCATGAAAAAATCAGCCTCCTGCAGCATTTTGTTTCTTTTTCTCTGGTAGCGTTTCATAGGCAACTCCACAGACTGGGCCTCCCGGTACTTCCTGTCCTTCATCAAAAGCCGATACAACTGATTAAGGACAGATGAGAGAAACACCAAGGGCGGAGGTTAAGTGCACACAGCGCAGGAACTTTCATTTTTCGCACGTGGAGATTGAGCCCAGGGACTTCGCCCTGAGCTCTGGCCCCAGCCCTTTTTCATTTTTTGGTCTTCACACCTCAGCCTCCCAGAGTGCTGGCGTGACAGGTCTGTGACACCAGGAATGGCTTCAAGATGTTTTGACATCGCTGAGGGGTTGGAGGGATAGCACAGCAGTTAAGAGTGCTTGCTTGGCATGCACAAGGCCCCACTTCAATTCCCCAGCACCATGTACTAGCCGGGCATGGTAACGCACACCCATAATCCCAGCACTCGAGAGGCTGAGGCAGGATTGGCATGAGTTTTAGGGTAGCCTGGATTACTTAGGAGGATCAGCCCGGACTACAGAGAACCTGTCTCACAAAAAAAAAAAAAAAAAAAAGACATTGCTGAGACCAGGTGTGTGTGTGGAACAGGTAGAGGTGTTGCCACTGCCATGGCTAATCTCTGATGGTTAATGTTTACAATGTTGACAGTCAGTTTGATTAGTTTGAGAGGTGCCTAGGAGATTAATAAAGCGCCCTTTTGGATATGTCTGAGTAGGCCATGGAGGAGTGGTCTTGGTGACATCTGACCACTGGCCCCTTCCTCTCTAGCACTGTTACCCTGTGCTCTGCTCCCTGGCTGCTATACAATGAGGACCTGCCTCCATGATACCCTTCCACCATGCAGCCTTTAGCTTCATTAGCCCTGGAGCTAATCTACCATGCACTGAACTGACCAAAACCATGAGCCACAAATAAACCTTTCCTCCCTTAAGTTGTGAGTGCCTGGTGTTACGACCCAGCAATGGGAAAACTGCCTAATACACCATCTTTAATAGGACGGGAGGAAGGGGTACCCTGGGAATCCCCGTTCTTAGGGAGAAAGCTAGAGGGCAACGCTGGGTCATCCGATGGTTGTATCTTCCACACTTACAGGCACCACCAACTTGTTTTCTGAAGAGAACTGACTTTCAGGAAGTATGCCGAGTAAGAGCCCAGGGAACTGCTCGTTACCTCTTGTCCGGTCAGGGGAAGGAGAGGTCTGGCATCTTTGCACCTTCACTGACACCTGCCATGGGCCCATCTTTCCCATTCTGGACATTTTAATTGGTACAATGTGTGATCAAAAAATATGATGATTATGAAACTTTTGTTTCAAAAAGTTTGCAGTAAAAGCACACTGCCGTGAATTTCCCCTCAAGTTCCTCCCCTTTGCGTTGAACACACTTATCCCATCCCAGGTCACTAAGCACCTGCCCTTTCATAAGTGTCTTCAGTTGTGCTCTCCTGGTTTCGATATCCTGACTCTCTTCAACCTTCGCTCTTCACGGACACTATAACATCAGGAAAGAGCCAGAAGCGGCACATTCGGTGAACACAGTAGGTGAACGCACACCAGCATGCTTTTACAGGGCTGCCTCCCATTGGATGGCACTTGGCAGAAGAATTCATTGTTATTTATTCCACCTGGTAAACACAGGGTGGATAGGGGAAGGGACAAAAGGAGTGGGAAAGTCCTTGTCACCTTGACAAGATACGTATGTGCATAAAATGCTCAACTTCATTGTAAACCTTAAACTTTGCCCTTATACATATCAATAAAATGTTGGGGCCCTCAGGGCCCGAGAGCCTCAGCATTGCTGACCTTGGCCAAGTTCCTTTAAATCACATGCTGTTTTGCTTGTTTACCGTTTGAAATTCCAGGTGTTGCTTTGCTTGTTTTCCATTTGAAATTTGGATCAGGTGTGGAAACACATGACTGTTAACTAGTGGGAAGGCAAGTAGGGTATAAAAGGAAGGATGTAGATACTAAAGTGTCTTTTGCAGCGTCCCTTGCAAGAGTCCAGTACTTTTCAATCCACATTCCTCCTCTCGAGTTCCTGTTGACTGACTGAGCGGGCTCGGTCAATAAAAAGGGGGGAAAAAAGAACTTGCAGAACCTTCATAAAGTAGCAAGAACAATGGCATAAGCATGTCTGACGAGTATGTGTTGGGGGGAGATCTTGAGGGGATTCACGGCTGCATATCTTTTATGTAATATTTTTAAATTTAAGTATTCACCATATATTGTGCTCACACTGCGTGACATTTCCCTGGTGACTCATGCACGAGGTCATGCCCCTCTTCCTGTGCTCGCTTGCCATCCATCAGGAGAATTAGTATTCAACGTAGGACTCAGCGTGTTTGTGCGCTAATGAGAAAGACCCATTAAGGAGTGGAACACTGAGGGCGTAGGAGAGGGGGAGGAGAGGGCGCCAAGAGACGTGAGTGAGTGAGGACAGGATCCAACACAGGCGTGGAGGAGCTGGCTTCAGACAGGACATTGACATTCCACCCCGTACACAGCGCATGGACAAATAGGGTCTAGGGAACGTGGGGAGGCTCTGTTCTTAATTTTCCTATTTTCCCAACTAAGACAGAAAGTCACCTCCTGAGAACGAAGAAGTGTTCAGATATGCGGTGGGGGGAATGAAGGAGTGAGCTGGTGAACGGGAGAGGCAGGGCTAGGGTGGGAGAGTCGGCTTCCCCAGCAGGAAGTGTGGCTTGGGTGAAATATTTCAAAGATCTGCAAAATATAACAGACAGTCGCTGTCATTTGATACACCTGGATATGACCTGGGATTCCCATTAAGCAAATTCGGTGTCACTATGACCCAGTCATCTGATCTTGTCACCTTGAGCCTCTTTGCAAGCACTTAAGGTGTTTTTTGGCCAGTGTCAGCACAACTGAGTAGTACAATTCACCGGTGTCTGAATAATTCATGGTTTTGACCTATTCTAGCTAGAACTTTGCCCAAAAGGTTAAATTATTAAGCACTTGGTGTGGTCTTAGTGGATGCTGTGTAGAAAACCAGGACACCGCAAAGTTTTGTTTTTACTGAAATTCTTTTTTGTTTCTCAAAGAAGATTTGATCCTTGACTAAAATGATTCATGAATGTTCCCAAAATGAGAGATGGTGGTGGCATCACATCAAAGAACCCACAGAAGAGGTCTTGGCCAGTCAGACAAAGAGGGAGCAGAGCGTGTGACCTGGGTGGAAAGCCACTGCTTTTTTAGGATGTCACTATCCCTTAGTCTGCTTTGTGTCACTGTGGCAAAATTCCTGAGGATACTTCATTACAGAAAGGAGGATTTGCTTTGGCTCACGGTTGTGGAGATTCCAGTCCATGGCCGGCTGGCTTAGGTCCTTGGGCCTGATGCAAGTCAGAATATGACAGAGGGCCACAGAGGACCCTAAGTTATGCTGCTCACCTCCTGGCAGCCAGGAAGCAGAGGGACAGAGGCCGGGGCAGGAAGGAAGGGGCTGGGACCACACAAAATCCTCTTCAGAACATTCCTGTGCCCCACTTTCTTTCTTGCGATTGTCTTTCA
Source organism: Ctenodactylus gundi (assembly GCA_004027205.1). Taxonomy (NCBI): domain Eukaryota; kingdom Metazoa; phylum Chordata; class Mammalia; order Rodentia; family Ctenodactylidae; genus Ctenodactylus; species Ctenodactylus gundi. The sequence goes on from PVKB01000612.1 coordinate 322,759, forward strand.
GGGGGGTGGGTGTAATACTGGATGGAGCCCAGAGCCATCCCACTGAGCTGCATCTTCAGACCTTAATTTTTGAAACCAGAGTCTCATTGATTTGCTAAATGGCCTTGGCTGACCCTGATCTTGTGATCCTCCTGCCTCAACCTTCCAGAGTGCTGGTAGTACAGCTGTGCACCATTACACCCAGCTGAACCCCCTTTAAGGTGAGCCCACCACCTCCTCAGTTCCATCACCTCCTAGCAACATCTCTGAATCGGGACTCCATCAGTGAACTGATCTGGGGATGGTGGTGGAGTCCTCATCATCATAAGAGCCTGCCAGCCATCAGCCAATCTCCCCAGCACATGGCTTCTGTGTGACTTCTCAGAGCCAAACCATAACGATCATGAAGGTAATTGATGGTGGCCATGCTGTCCTTTTGCCTTGTCAGGCTGAAATACTTTCAAAACATGAGTCACTTATAACAAAGGAGGAAGTCAAATTCAGGATATTCACACATTTACCAGGGACCCAAGAGAGCCACGATTGTGTGGGTAACAAATTTAAGCATGTACACTTAGAAAAAGTGAGTTTAACTTTACAAAGAAGCACATACAGAGCCAGGCCTGGTGGCACAGGTCTTTATTTTCAGCACTTTGAGAGGCTGAGGCAGGAGGATGGGAAGCTGGAGCCCAGCATGGGCAACTTAGTAACTTGGTGAAACCCTGTCTCAAAAACAGAAAGTTAAAATGGCCAGAAATATAGTTCAATGTAAAGGCCTTGAGCTCAATCTTCAGTACTTGGGGGGAAAAGGAGGAAGAAGCAAATAGTCATGACATGAGTGAAAAAATCCTTTGTTCCTTTATTCATTTTTGGAAAACCATATGAATATACACATCTAAAAGGGAGGCTAATGTGCCAATATTTTAATAATATATTTGTATTTTGGGGGACAGGGTCTTATTATTCAGCCTCATCTGACCTCGTACTCAGGATCTTCCTGCCTCAGCCTCCCAAGTGCTAGGATTGCAGGCATGTGCCACCACCCCCTACTTCTATTTTTGCTCTGCACTTGAATAAAGATTTAATCATTTGTTTCATAATTACAGGGCAATTTAAAGACTATTCATAAGCATGTTTGTACCTGTTCAAAGTCCCAGGGCTAAGCTTTTTGATAATTACTAGGCTCTCCTGATTTGCAGTCAAGAATTTTGAAAGATACAGGTATTAGTAAAAGAGCACAGTGGAAGTATATACCATCTGCAGGTGACGAGCCAAAAATAGTTGGGGGGATTGAGGGAACAGATGAAACTTTACTAGCAAATATTTATGGGTGATGGATTAGAGTGGTTACTTGCACGATTTCTCTACTTTATGCACGTTTGGAAATTTACAAAATAAAGTGTAAAAATACATCACGAGCTCCTCTTGTGAGTCTAGAGATAAGCAGGTTTTGCTTCCTGAGCTGTCAGTCGTTCATGAATTTCCTGTTTCTCTGACCCCAGGTTTTAGGAGTTTCTGGAATCAAGGCAAACTCAAATAATTTTCTTCAATTAGCAGAATGAACGGCAACCTAACATGTTTATGGTACAGGCTCATGTTACTTAATACTCATGCCTTCAAAAGCAATTAATTGCTTGGCCCCCACCAAGAGCCAATCTCTGTTTCCGCACAGGGAAACAAGCAGACGAAGACTCCAAGTTTATGAAGATTAGCAGCTGGTTGACGAGTTGAACAGTTAACCATAAATACATCAATAAATACGGCAAGTGATAAGAAGGAAAAGATGCTGGTAGGATACGAATGACAGGTTGGGATCAAGAATGAGCTCGTTGAGTAGGTGACAGTTAACCTGAAGGAAGTGCAGGGGGTTAGCCAGACAAACGTGGTGGAGTCCGAGTGTCCAAGGACAGTAGCCACTGGGGAGCGGTCCTGACAAGAGGGACCTTGCACAGGAAGATCCAAAAATAGTTACTTGGTTACCTTCTCCTTGCTGAGACTCTACGTTCCACACCCACGACGTAAAGGAGAAAAGGTTTGTTTTAGCTCACAGTTCCAGGAGGGCTCAGTCCATACACAGACAACCAGTAACAGGTAGAAAAGGATTGCTGTGGCTTGGATCCGGACTGCCCTCCAAAGGCCTCCTGCAGATGTAGTGGGTAGCTGTGCAACTGTGTGCTGGTGGGAGGTGGGAGCTGGTTGGAAGGGGCAGACGCTTGGGGTTTCACCTGCAGGGATTGTGTCAACCTGCTGAAACTGGGGATAAGTGCCCAGCAGAGAGAGAGCTTTCGTGTGTGTGTGTGTGTGTGTGTGTGTGTGTGTGTGTGTGCGTGCGTGCGTGTGTGTGTGTGATATCCAGGCCTGGAAGTCAGAGAGGGGCACCCACTCTGAGCATGAACTGAATAAAGGAAGGAAGAAACACTGTTACAGCTTCTTCCTGGGAAAGCTCTGGCCTTGCCTGAGTCTCCCCAACATGACTTGCTACTCACACACTTGGCTTCTATCTACAAAGCCCAGAGCAGCTCTCCAGCCTCTGCCATGTGCTTCCACTGTTGCCAGCTGCCTGTAAATGGACTGTGTGAGACCTGAAACTCTGAGGTAAAATAAATCTTTCCTCCATTAAGTTGTGGATGTTGGGTATTCTGTCCTAAGACGGCATGGCAGAGGGCCTAGCCAGAGAAAACATGTTCACAGCATGGCGAGACAGGAAGCAAAGAGGACATAGGGCGGAGCTACTATGGGAGCTGTATCTTTACAAGCCATGCTCCAGTGACCCCCTCTTCTGACCAGGTACCATCTTTTATCAGCACAGGAAACCAGTGGATTACTGCCATGAGTAAATCACCTTCCAGACATATGAGGCCTTTTTGAGGACAGTCCCAATACAAACCATAAATGTGAACTTTTGTTTATGTTGAGACAGTGTCTCTCTATACAGTTCCGGCTGGCCTTGAACTCTCAATCCTCCTGCCTCAGCCTCCCAAGCATTGAGATAACAGGCACACACCATTGTAACCGCTTTCCAAAGTTCATTTTATCCTAAGTTCAACAAATTTTCATTTTTTTAATGCTATTTAAACCTCGCAGCTTTGGAACATAGTGGCAGGAATGCTTTACACAGGGTCAGCAGAGCATACTGGGGCATATGTCAGGGCCCCAGCCAAAATGACTGGGACCACCAGAAAGCCCGGACCTCTGTCCCCAAATGATCTGTCCTTGTAACAGAGGCTGAGATGAATTCTCTGCCTCCAGCCTGGTAGCCTCCAGAGTGTAATATCACTTGGCCTCTGAACTTGGAACTCATACAATACCCTGTCTACTGCATTCTGTTGGGCAAAGCAAGTCCTGGGGCTAATCTGGACCCTATGACTGACGGAGTGGAGACAGAGTAAGTGCTGCTGCATGGACCAGCATGAATACAATCTCGTCAGCATAAGATGAGAGACAGACACCACTCCCATAAGTGAGCCGCTCATATACAAAACACAGCCTTGAGATGCCGTTTATACAAAGTTCTGAAAGTAGCCAATGGTGTTAGATTTCAGGATAGGGACTGTCTTTGGCAGAAAGGAGGAAATGAAGATGAGGACACATACTGGTAATGTTACAGAGATATGATTATGTAATAATTATTTTATTAAGTTGTCCCCAAAATCTCTGCACGTCAGGTATAGACGGATGTTATATTTTAACTTGAAACTGTACATAAAAAAGAAGGAATGTGGTGCTAGGTATAAAAATAAATCTAAAGACATAAAATTTCAGGTGGGGTGATACACACCCATAATCTCATCACTCTGGGAGACTTAGGCTAGAGGATCACAAGGTGGATCCTAGTCTGGGCAATTTAGCTACTTAATGAGAATCTGTCTCAAAAATTTAAAAAATAGCTGGGGATGTAGCTTCATGTGAGGGCCCTGGGTTCAATCCCCAGTATGACCCTCCAATCCCCCAAAAATAGCATAGAAAGTCTTTAAATTTTTCTGGCCTTTGCCTCTGTCCTTTCTACTGAGACACCAACTGCATATATAGGGGGCCACCTGACGTTGTACAGTGGCTCCCCAATGTCAAGCTGGTTTTGGCACCCCCAGTCATTTCCCTCTGTTTCCATCTATGTCTGTTATACTGCTGTGTTCTCAAGTTCATCGCCTTTTTTTCCCCTTCAGTGTCTTAAGAGTCTGCTAATCTCATCCATGTGTTCTCATCTCCACCTTTTTCTCTCAGCCTTTTCTTCTGCCCTGCAATTCTGTTAGGCCCATGAACACACAGGCAGACAAGGCATCAAGGGATACAAGTACTTTCGCTATCAATTCCACTGAAAGTGTGTCTATGGAAAAAAAAAAAGTACACAAATCCTACAGTCTCAAGATCATTTGAAGGCATTCAAAGGGAAAGCAGGGTTTGTAGTATCTGTGTAAGAATTAATGCAGCTTATGTCTTCTTTGGGGTGCCTAAGAAAAGACTTCCGTGGGAACCCCCAAGCCTTTGCTAGGCCCAACTACTCCTATTAGGAACCCACACTCACTTTCTGCAAGACAATTAGCGGCGGGCTGGAGGAATAGCTCAGAGGTTAAAGCGCTTGCTTAGCAAGCCCTAAGTCAAGTGCTAAGTACCAGAGTTCGATTCCCCAGCATCCCATAAGCTGGGCGTGGTGGCACAAGTCTGGAACCCCAGCACTCGAGAGACTGAGGCAGAAGGATTGGCATGAGTTTTAAAGTAGCCTGGGTTACTTAGGAGGATCAGCTTGGACTACAGATGAGAGCCTGTCTCAAAAAAAAAAAAAAAAAAAAATTAGTGGCTAACATTTTGTACTTTTTCTTCTTTTATCTTCTTTTACTTCATTATTTTTTGAGACAGGGTCTCACTCTGTAGCCCAGGCTTGTCCAGAACTCATTATGGAGCCCAGGCTGGCCTTGGACTCATGGCAATCCTCCTGTCTCAGCCTCCCGAGTGCTAGGATTACAGGCATGTGCCACCATGCCTGGTTTATGTGGTGCTGGGAAATCTAACTAGGGTACTTAGCACTTGACTTAGCACTTGCTAGGCAGGTGCTTTAACCACTGAGCCATTCCTCCAGCCCCTTCATTTTTAAAATTGTACTGGAGCTTGAACCCAGAACCTTCACCCTAAGCTACATAACCAGGGCATGTGTTATGTTTATTTTTGAGATAGGGTCACACTAAGTCATTAAATTGCCCAAGTTGGGCTCATACTTGTGTCCTCCTTCCTCAGCCTCCCAGACCCTGCCCATTTTTAAATTTTTATTCTTGAGACTGGATCTCACTAGATTAATTGCGCAGGCTGGGTTCAAACTTGCTATCCTCCTGCCTCAGTCTACCAGAGTACTGGGATTACAAGGCCTAAGCCATCAAGCCCAGCTGGCAGCTAGCATTTTTTTTTTTTTAATCCTGGGCTGGAGGAACAGTGTAGCAATTAAAGCACTTGCCTAGCAAGCTCAAGGCCCTGGGTTCGATTCTCCAGCACCACATAATCTGGGCATGGTGATGCATGTCTGTAATACCAGAAGTTAGGAGGCTGAGGCAAGAAGATTGCTGTGAGCTCAGGACCAGCCTGAACTACAGAGTAAGACCCTGTCTCAAAAAATAAAAATAAAAATAAAAAAATAACCCTCAACCTCCAAATCTTGCTGGCCTCAGGACACAGTCATCTTTTATTCTGAGGGTACTGAGTAAGAGCTGTAAGAATGCTTCTCCCTGGGCCCAGGTAGGGTCAGCCACGGGAGTGGAGGCTGTCAGGTTTCCAGTGACACAGGCCTAGGGTCCATCCATGTTTGTGCTATTTCTCTGCGTAAACCTCTGTAGCCCTGGGGGCTGGAGGCCCACTCCTGTTCTGAGGGCCCCACTGCTCTAGGGGTGAGCCTGTTGGAGACGGCTGCCTACAGGAAAGAGCAATGGGGCAGGGGCAGGGGCGAGTAAAGAGTAGACACGTCTCCTCACAGCTCTGGAGGCTGGAAACCCAAGAATTAGGGGTCAACGGGGTCACCCTCTCCTGAGGCCTCTCTCCTTGGCTTACAGATGGCCTTCTCCCAGCGTCCTCACATGGCCCTTCCTCTGTGCACGCGTGTCCTTGGTGTCCTTGTGTGTCCCAGACTCCTTATTTATTCAATTTCTTTCTTTTTAAATTGCAAGACAAAGCCTTGCTCAACTGCAGAGACTGGCCTCTAACTTGCAATCCTCCTGCCGCAGCCTCCTGGCTAAATAGGGCTACAGGTTTAGGTCACCACACCCTGCCCAGTCTCCCTTTTTTCTTTCTTTCTTTTTCTTCTTTTTCTTTTTCTTTATTTTTTTTTTTTTTGTAATATTAGAGATTAAAACCTGGGCCTTTACACTAAACTACATCCCTGGCCCATTTGTGGTCACCGATTTTTTGAGACAGGGTCTCACTAAGTCTCTAAATTGCCCAGACTAGGCTTGAATTTAAGACCCTCCTGCCTCAGCCTCCCAGAGTGCTAGAGTGACACGCCTGTTCCATCAGGCCCAGCTATGTCACCACTTTTTAAAAAAGAGAAACAGAGAGTCCAGGTGAGAAACTTGCTTACATTTGCACTGTTTGTTCCACTGCTGGGGTCACTAAGTGTGCCATGCGCCGAGAATGTGCTAATGGGAGGCTGGGCCCAGATGCGGACCGTGGCCTGGCCACGGGTGAAAAGAGAGCCTGACCAGCTAGTCACAGCGCCCAGCCTGGGGATGAGTGGCCTGCTGCCTGCAAGTTGCACTCATGGGAAGTCAGGTCACCATCTCTCACACCCAGTCCAGGAAGCCACACACTAATCCCCTGTGACAATCGGCTCTACAGAGCCAGGGCTTGTTCATAACTGACAACTTTCTCTTAATTTTACCCAACTTATTCTTTGTATTAGTATATGCAACATGTAACAACAGCTTTAAGTTTTGGCGCATGCACATGTCACATCTTAAGATTTTGATGTCCCTTCCCCCTTCCCACCCTTCCCTTTTTCTTTTCTCCCTTCCTCCCTTTCTTCCTTCCTTCCTTTTCTTTTTGTCATCCTGGGAATTCAACTCCAGGGCTTCAGACAGTGATATCCCCAGCCTATTTTTTTTTAATTTTTATTGCTTTGAAACAGTGTCTTGCTGACACTTACCCCCGCTAGGCTGGAGCTTGGCATCCTCCTGCCTCAACCTCCCAGGACGCGGGGACTGGAATCCGTCGACAGGCCTGGCTCAGCTTCCCGACTTCCACCAACCAGAAGAAGCCATTCACGCTGTCCTGACCAGTGACACAGGATGCCCACTGGGTAATAGATTATCTTCATTACCTGTGACAAAACAAGGACACCCCACATGTTGGCCAGAACTCACGTGCCCCCTTCACTCAAAGGGGCCAATTACACACTACGGCTGATCTGCACCCCCGGCCACTTTCTCACTGTTTTTTTTTTTTTATCTCCATGGACAATTATGAACACTTCCACAGAGAGAAAGTATTCAGCTGGATTCTATGGCAACTTCATGTTGGAAATCTAATTCAAAGTTCTTGAGACTTATTTTCAGAATTTTTTTTAAGGTCCAGGGAGATGGGTGCTAGTGTGTAACTGTGGCTTCAAGCTCTTTTGTTTTTATTTATTCTTTTATCCAACAACTAATATGCATCCAACTCTTAGGCCAGGCCTAGGCTAGGTACTGGGGAGGAAACGTGGTATGTCTACACAATGGAGAGCTACTCTGTCACAAAGAAAGATAAATTTGAGCCATCTATAGGAAAATGGATGTGCCTCGAGACCATGATGCTTAGCGAAATGAATCAGACACGGAAGGTTAAACATTACGTGGTTTCTCTAATAAAAGCAAGCCAAATACAAAGAGGTAAAAGAGCAAAATAAAAGTGGCAAAAGAAACCAGAAAGACAAGGGGTCGGAGGAGTGGCTCAGCAGCTGAAGCGCTTGCCTAACAAGAGCTCAGTACGTGAGTTTGCTTCACCTGCACCACATAAAGCTGGGGGTAGCAGTGCACGCCTGCAATTCCAACTCAGGAGGCTGAGGCAGGAGGATTGCCCTGAGTTCAAGGCCAGCCTGGGCTCCATAGTGAGTTCAGGACCAGCCTGGGCTGCAGAGCGAGACCCTGTCTCAAAAAAAAAAAAAGAAAAAAGAAAAGAAAAGGAGAAGGGGGGCAGGGGAGAAGGTGGGAAGGGAAGTAGAAATGATAAAGATGTGATACATACGTGCATCAGGTCCTCAAACTGCATGTTACTATCATGTATCACACATGACTGATAAAAAGAATTTGGAGAAAATAAAATCTGGGCAAGACAACCAAGTGTGGTAGCACACACATCTGTAATCTTGGTACTCTGGGAGGCTGAGGCAGGAGGACCACAGCTCCCAGACTGGCTTGGGGAACTTAGAGCCATTCTCAAAACAAAAAATATTAAAAAGCTGTGGCTCTGTGCAAAGGCCCTGGGTTCAGTACCCAGCACTCTGCTTACCCTCTCATCATTCCCCTCCCCACCACAAAATGTGAGCAGGACAAATATTGTACCAGTGGCAGTCCAAGAGATGTGTTAGGTATCTGTAATGTAAACTGCTTACCACAAATACCAGAATCAGCACAAGGCAGGGAGGAGGTAGGCGACACACCCAGGGACAAGCTGAAGATGATTCTCTGGACGTCGGAATCCAGGGAGGTTCTGCGATACTTCTCTAGGATTCCTCAGCTGTCCGCTTCTGAGGTCCTGGTGCTCTGATTGTGACATGAAGTCTCTTTTTGTACTTCAAAAATACTTTCCTTAAAAAGAAGGAAATTCTGTCACGTGCCACATGTGCATGAACCTTGAGGACATTACGCTAGGGGAAACAACTCAGTCACCAAAAGACACTGCTGCACGGCTTCCCCTGCACAAGGGATGGAGAGTCCAGCTTTCCTCTTTTTGTTCCCTGGGACCAGAGATCTTGCCCAGGGACTTCCCACTGAGCTACATCCTCGGCTTTTTGTTTGTTTGAGACAGGGTCTCACTAAGTTGCCCAGACTGGCCTCAAACTTGTGACCCTTCTCCCTCAGCCTCCCAGAGTGCTGGGATAACAGAGCCGCACCCCACGCCTGGCAGGGTGGTCAGACTCTTGGAAGATAGAACAGCGTCTGATTGGCCAAGCCTAGGGAGGATGCAGTGGGTATAGACTTTCAGTTTCATAGAATAAAAACGTTATATAGAGCCCTGATATACCGTGCCAATGTACCAGTAACACTGCTATACTGTGTACATTTAAAATGGTTAAATTATACATTTCATGGTATGTAGGGATTTAGTTTTTAATGTCAATAACATGACATGAGAAAGAGGAGTCAGGCTGGGGACACACTTCAGTGGTAGAACATTGGCCTACTCGAGCACAACTAGGGCACTGGCCACGCTTGAGGCCTGAGTTCCATCCCTAGCATGCGTGGTGGTCCATGACTATAATCCCAGCACTTAGGAAGCTGAGGCAGGAGTATTACCATATGTCTACCCCAGCCTGGGCTACACAGTGAGTTTAAGATCAACCTTGACTACAGAGTGAGACCATGCCTCAAGAAAAAAAAAAAATAAGCCTATCACAGTGCTAGCCACATAAAGGTTCAATAAATACTTTGCTAATGGTAAAACAAACAGAAAACTTGAGGTCTCAAACCCTCCTAATTACTTTTTTCCTACAATACTGGCTTGGGGTTGGGATGGTCATCTTCTTTTTATCTTTTTTGGGGGTGGGCACATGCTACGTGAGGACTTTACCACAGAGCTACAGCCCCGCCCCATTTCTGCCTTTGGAGCATGCCCAGATTGAGCTGGGAAATGTCAAAATTAGACTTTTGTAGGAATCCGGGTCCAGTGGTGCAGGCCTATAATCTTAGCAGGCTGAGAAGCTGAGGCAGGAGGATCACAAGTTTGAGTCCAGCATAGGCAACTCAGTGTGATCACTTCTCAAAATTCAAAAAGTAAATAAAACTGAGTTAGAGACATAGCTCAGTGTGAAAGCTCTGGGTCTGATACCCAGGAAAAAAGACTTTTATAGAAAAATCACCTGGCCAATGCCACCTCCTTTACTGGACTGGTCCTGTGTGTCCAAGGAGTTGCTGGCTTTGCTTTGCACCGGTCAACCTGGAATGAGGTCAGCCTTCCACATCCACATTTTCAGCAGCCGATACAGACCTGCCTCCAGGGGCAGCGGTCAACATCTGGGGAGCCCTCCCAGTCCCAAGGCCCCTCTGGTGGTGACCTCCTTTCTGCCCGGCCTCCTCCTCCTTACTGGGTCTCCACCTTCTCCCATTCTTCACCAATGGGGCTCATTTGCAGACCTGAAAACCTAGTGAAGCTTTGTTGCGTTCTGTTGGTTGTTGCATTTTTTAAAATTGGCTATTCCCACCCACATTCCCTTGAGCTATAAATAGAGGGAAAAAAAGGGTTTCGTGAGTCGAGGAGACACCCGAGCTGCATCCACCCGATCCTCGAAAGGAAACCTAAGAGGCTGTCACTATTACTTTTTCAGCCTATATAAGGCGGGTTGGGAAGGTGGCAGAGGCACATCTGTGTTTTGCTCCTTTACTTTTTTTCCCTCCCCTGATTCCACTTGGGGGAAAGTCTTAAACGGTGAGTAGCGGCGGGTCCTGCCAGGGTCGCGCGTGGGTGCTGTGCTCCGACCTCTCCCCCTGCCCTCCCACGCAGAAGGGGCTCTGCTCTGCGGCACTGGGCCCCTCACCCACCAGGCTTCCCTCCCGCTTTCCCTGCGGACCTCACTCACAACCTTGCAATTCTCCGGCCGACGTCTGAGGACACTGCAGCGTTTCTGGGAGGACTTACAGCTGCCTCTGTAAATAACTGTGGAAGGATTATTTTTACAAGAAAATGGGATCCAATAGCTCCTAAGTTTCCTGTTATTTTTGTTTCACCTGTGGAGTGTATTCAAGAGAGGGGGTGGGGCCTGCTCCGAGTCTCATCTGGGTTTCGATTTTTCTTATTTCCATGTCAGGTTTGTATTTAGACATCCTGTCCCATGACTTAACACGTATTGCTTATCACGTTGTGAAAACTCTAGACGACAACTCGGACATGGCTCAGGTGGCATGCTAGCCAGGGTGTGCAGAGCTCATCAGGGTGTGCAGAACCCTAGGTTCCATCCCCAGCACTGCAAAAATAAATAAGTAACAATTCTAGAAAAATGATGCAGTTTCGATGAACCTAGGTGGGTGCCATCCCCCTGGACGTGGTGTGCCATTTATCCCATGTCACTGATCCCATGTACCTCTAGGAGGACCATGAGCATCACAGACGTGCTTAGCGCTGATGACATTGCAGCTGCCCTGCAAGAATGCCAAGGTAAGGGGGGGCGTGGGACCTGGGCCTAGCTAGCAGCACACAGACCTATAATTCCAGCCATCTGGGAGGCCGAGGCAGGAAGATCACAAATTCAAGCCCAGCCTGGGCAACTTAGTGAGTTAGCAAGTCTCCATCTCAAAATCAAAAACAAAAAAATGGGTTAGGGAATGTAGCCCAGTGCAAAGACCCGAGTGCTCAGCACCAACACCCTCCCCCCAGCCAAAAAAAATAAGGGAGTTACAGGGAAAGTGTGGGGTCCACCTCCGAGGAAACAACAAAAATATGAACTTTGCCAAAAGATTCATGGAAGCCACCAGGCTTGGTGATGTGGGCCTGTGATTCCAGAATTCTGAGAAGCTGAGGCAGGAGGATCACAAGTTCCAGCCCTTCCTGGGCAACTTAATGACTTGGCAAGACCTTATCTCAAAATCAAAAAAAAAAAATGGCCTTGGGAACAGGGAGAAGATTCATGGAACCAGAGAATGGAACAGCTAGGAATCAGATAACTGGAATACAGGAATATGGGATCTGATTAATTTGTGTAAGATGAAAGAAACTTACAAAAAGTTGGGGAGTGGCAAGAACAGATGCCATTAAGCCTGTTTGAGTCCAGTGATGCTGGGGACATGGGGATACAGCCTGCCCAACGGGTGGAAAGTAGGACTGAGACAGAGGAGCGATGGGTAAAAAATCAGTGGAAGGAGAGCTGGGGCAGAAGGGAGCAGAAGATGCCATCCAGAGCCACCTTATCTCACTATCTCCAACTTTTGGACCAGCTGAGCACCCCTGTAGCTTAGCGACATTGTGAGAGTGTTTGGAAGAACCTTGTTTTCAGCACCCGGGCCCAGATATTGACTGCGACCCAAGAAGCGTCAGAATAACCCACTGTCTGTTCCCTAGACCCAGATACTTTCGAGCCCCAAAAATTCTTCCAGACATCAGGCCTGTCCAAGATGTCAGCCAGCCAGCTGAAGGACGTCTTCCGGTTCATAGACAACGACCAAAGCGGGTACCTGGATGAAGAGGAGCTGAAGTGAGCTTCGCCCTGGGTACCCCAAAATGCCTGGGGGCTGGGAGTATGGCACTCAGGTGTCCCGGGTTCTGCAGGGCAGCCTTGGGTGGGCCTTTGGCCTGTGGCCTCACGGACACAAGGGCTTGTATCACGTATCCCACCTCTGTGCATGCACAATACCAGCTATGGCAATGGAGGCTGAAGCACAGGGAGCCCTTAGATTAAGGATTTCCTTTGGCAAATGGACTTAGCCAAACTCTTAAAAAGAAATGCCCACCATTGCGGAAAGAGAAAAAAACAATCTCTGTTTGCTAAGATTTTGAGTGATTTTTGCAGCTACTAGGAAGAGATTGTGGGCGTAAAGAAAAAAAAAAGCAAGCCTGCTGTGTGTGATGGCACAGCGCTGTGTGGCTGAGGTGGGGGGGGGGGGGGGGGGGGGGGAAGTGTTGTAACTTCAAGCCCAGCCTGAGTAACTTAGTGATCTAGTGAGACCCTGTCTCAAAAATTAAAAAATAAAGCACAAGGACTAGGGATGTAACTCGATGCAAAGGCCATGGATTTACTCTCCAAGAGAGAAAGGAAGAAAGGAAGGAAGAAAGGAAAACTGAGAGACCTGTGGTCTTTTAGAAAGTTCCTATCAGCTGGCCTGTTGCCAAAGGCCTGCAATTCCAGCACTCTGGAACTCTGGGAGGCTGAGGCAGGAGAATCCCAAGCAGGAGCCCATCCTGGGCAATTTAGGGGTTTAGTGAGACCCTGGCTCAAAAATCAAAAATTTTAAAATGGGCTGAGGATGTAGCTCAGTGTGAAAGCCCTGGGCTCCATCCCAAATATCATAAAAAAAGAAAGGAATGCCATCAGTGTTTATTACCCTGTAGGTTTTTCCTGCAGAAGTTTCAGAGTGATGCTAGAGAACTCACCGAGTCAGAAGCCAAGTCCCTGATGGCCGCAGCAGATCACGATGGAGATGGCAAAATTGGGGCCGATGGTACGTGCGCACCTGCTCGGGGCATGGCAGTGGGCCGCGTTGCTGGGGCTCGGGCCACAGCGTTAGATGAGGTCCGAAAATCCTCCTTTATCTTGCTGAGAGCCTGTCTTCTCATCCATAAATTGTGATTAAAGGAGGATGTCATTGTTGTTTGTGAAACTGTGGAAACTGCTGGAGGGCAACTCAGTGATATAGCTCAAGTAAGGCTCCAGGTCCCTACACTGCCAAAAAAAAAAAAGCTCTGGCATGATACCTGGGCTGTATTTTACAAGCTGATTCTCTGGTCATTACCTATGAAACAGAATAAAATTCCTTCACCTGACGAAGAGACTAGCTATGCCACCTGGCCAAGTATTCACAGATGCTCTGTTGCACCTTGAAAAGACTGCAAGGGACCCAGCAGGGGCTCTGAGCCCCTCAGAGTAAAGGAAGGCTTGGCACGCTCACATCGGGTGTCTTGGTTTGCACATGGGATCCTCTCAGCTCTCCAGGGAATAATCAAAGGCATTTTATTAATCTGATATTAAGCATAAAACAAGTCAGGTGTGGTGGTGCAGGCCCATAATCACAGTATTCTGGGAGGCTGAGGCAGGAGGATCACACGTTTGAGACTGTGTCGGGCAAGTAGCAACTTAACAAGACCTTGTCTCAAAATTTAAAAATAAAATAAAACAGGAAGGGCTGAAGATGTAGATGAGTGCAAATGTCCTGGGTTGTTCGATCACTCACACTGAGAATAAAAGGCCCTGCAAAGGCCCTGGGTTCAGTGCCCTGGCATGGAAGACCAGACAGAGAGAGACAGAATGTGAGCTTTGAATTGAACAAACACTTTATCACCCAGGAGAAAAGCAAAGACAGCCCCGCCCTAGGATAGGTTAGGGTTGCCAGTTCCTGGCACTTCTTTTCTGTCAACCAGAAAGTTGCCTGCCTGCGTAGGCATAGTGACTGGACGGGGTACCGGGGGGGCCCAGTTTTACATCTCAATCTGCAGCATCCACACCTCCTTATTACCATGATCTTTCTTTTAGTAGTATAAATGGGGGGAATTATGTTAGGGTTCAATACAGGAAAGTTTGTTCAGAGCTTCCTGGGTGTTTCTTAAAAATGCAATATATTGCTGCAGTATAATGGAAAGAAAACTTTTTTTTTTTGGAGACAGGGTCTCACCCTGTAGTCCAGGCTGGTCCTGAACTTACTATGGAGCCCAGGCTGGCCTTGGACTAGTGGCAGTCCTCCTGTCTCAGCCTCCTGAGTGCTGGGATTACAGGAGTGCGCCATCCTGCCTAGTTTATGTGGTGCTGAGGAACTGAACCCAAGGTCTTGAGTTTGCCATGCAAGCACTTAACCGCTGAGCTATTCCTTCTGCCCCTTGTTTTTTGTCTTAATTAACCGGACAAAAAAGTCAAACCCTTCCAGATTGCATTAGACATTTGCACAGGATTCCCTCCCTGTCAGGGACAAACGGCTGGGGCCACATTTCCCATCCACCGGGATAAAAACAACTGTGCAGACCTGGGATAGTGCAGCTTCCCCAATCTGGGGTTTTGGTTTCTGTGGTGCTGGGATGGAGCCCAAGTACCTACACACCGAGTTACCACCCCCCACCCCCAGCCTATTTTTTAATTTTCAATTCAGAGACAAAAGTCTAAGTTTCTATTGCCCGGGCTGGGCTTCAACTTGGGATCCTCCTGCCTCCGCCTCCCGGAGGGCTGGGGTCACAGGCCCGTGCTACCACATGTGAGGTCTTGGGACCCACCTTTTTCCTTCTGGGAGCTCCAAGTGGCCCTGCCTGTCACCTAAGACTCCTATCATGCCCTTCCCGCTTCAGAACCCTTGCGGTGACAGCAAGTCTGCAAACAACAGCCCAGCTCGCTGACGCTGCTCTCACCTGTTCTGTTCTAGAATTCCAGGAAATGGTGCACTCCTAAGGCCCCGCGCGTGCATAGAGGCGGAGTGGGGCGCTCGGCGGAAGCTCCGAGCCCCGGGCGTGGGAACCCCACGTGTGATACCCCGAACTCGCTTGTTTGTTCCTTCCGAAACGCTCCTGCACTTGGCTCCCGCGGTTTGAGTGAGGAAATCAAGACGGCGGCTGATTGGGTGGTGGGTGCCACGTGACACCTGTAGGCGGTGCCTTTAGAGTCACCCAATAAACACCGCTTCTCACCCGCGCCGTCGTGTGGGCGTGGTTCTTCTCGTGACGCCGGCGTGCGGGCCTCCCGGGATTTCCCAGAAGTCCCAAGTACCGCGAGATGTTGTGGGGGTGAAGGGGGCGGGGTAGAGAACTCCGGGTCAGAAAGTGGAGAAGTTGTAGCCACGGGGCATCGTGGGGCCGGGGTTGTCCTCGGCGACTCTGAGGTTAAAATGAAGGGACTCTGGCCTCACGGAATCCCTCTTCCTGGCGCACTTCCTGCTGTGGGGGGCGAGGCGGGTGCGTAGCCGAGTTCTTTCGTCCCTTCTTCATTCTGTTTTTCGTTCTCCTTTCTTTATTGCTGTCGTTTTCTCTCTCAGAAAATCTGGCAAAGACCCTTCCTGCCCTCACCCAACCTTCTGCCGCCTGCCACTTCCCTGCCACCATTTTCCTGGCTCTCGGTGGCGCCACCTGAGCCGGCGCCACCTGGAAGTGCCGGTCCCTTCTGAGGCCAGCCCCAAAGGTCCTTTGTTACATGGCTGTCACGAAAGTCAGGCCACCTCGAGCCGGAACCTTCTCGTTAGGCGGGTGTTCTGGTGGCCCGTAGAGTTGTCCCCTGGGTGCCCCTGGGAGCTGAGGACACCAGGGCTTAATGAAAAGCCTATGCTTTGAGCCCAACACCTTCAGCCTCACCATGTCCTGACAAGGGGTCTCGCAGATGGCTCTCCACTCGCCACTTAAGAGCGCACTGAGAACCTGTATTTAAGACAGGTTTTCAAAATAGAGGGCCCTATTAGAAAGGGGGACCCCGGTGATCCCAGCACTCTGGGAAGCTGGGGCAGGAGGATTCCAAATTCAAGCCCAGCCAGGGTGACTTAGAGGCTTACTGGGATCCTGTCTCCAAATAAAAAACTTAAAAGGGTTTGGGATACAGCTCAGTGCAAAGGCCCTGGGTTCAGTGCCCTGGCATGGAAGTGAGAGAAAGAGAGAGACAGGCAGGCAGGCAGGCAGGCAGGCAGACAGACAGACAGACAGAGACAGAGGACAGAATGTGAGCTTTGACAAACACTCCATCACCCAGGGGAAAAGCAAAGACAGCCCTGCCTTAGGATAGGTTAGGGTTGCCAGTTCCTGGCACTTCTGTCAACCAGAAAGTCGCCTGCCTATGTAGGAATAGTGATTGGATGTGGTACCTGGGTCCCCCGGGGACCTTACTGAGATGTTCTATTTTAGGAGAAATGCTTGGACGGATACAAAGGGGTGAATAGAGGATTCTTGTAAGTTACTTGTGACTTTGCTCCTTCAGCTGTTTCAGAAGTGTAGTTCAGGAGGTTTCTGTCCGTGTCAAACAGACCACATCCGTGTTCTTCTGACAGGCCTTACAAACTTAACTTCAGAGTCTCGGTCACTACTCACTAAGAATAATCAGAACAAGCTATCTCTGTACTTAGCCCCCCAAAAGTGCCAGGGCATGTGCTTAAACGAAACAATAATCTTGTGGATTTTAAAATTATGTTGCTTGAATTTTGGGTGCACTTTTGGGGGGAATTTGAGCAAATTTGTTGTTTTGTTTGTTACTTTATACTAAGGATTGAAGCCTGAGCTTTCACACTAAGTTATGTCCTCAGCACTTTTTTTTTTTTTATGACAGGGTCCCCCTCTGTAATCCAGGCTGGTCCTGAACTCATTATTTAGCCCAGGCTGGCTCAAACTCATGTCAGTCCTCTTGCCTCAACCCAGGGCTGGGATCATAGGTGTGCAACAGCCTGCATACTTAAATTCTGATTTTAAAAAGCTTTCATATCTTATACCTAAAGAAAGCCCTGCATAATGTTCTGTAACTGGAATTTTTATTTGTAGTTTTACATGCTAGGAACAATTTTAAATATAACATTTCCAAATCAAAGCTGGAAAAATGCAAAAGAAATTTCTGACAACCCAGAAGAGGGCTTACAAGCATAAAAAAAGGCTTTACTGTCCTGCTTGCCTTCTTTTATTTTTAACTGATTTGCAGATAACCTCAGCCTGACTCCAGAACACATGGTCTCTTTGCCGGGCCTGGTGTTCCATGCCTGTCAACCCAGCATTCTGCAAGGCTGAGGCAGGAGGATTGCAAGTTCAGGTTTCACCTGGGCAACTTAGCCACTTAGCAAGATCCTGTTTCAAAATAAAAAATAAAAATAAAAAGAGAGCGGGGGATGTAGCACAGTGTGAAGGCCTTCAATTCCCAGTAGTGAAAAAAAAAAAAACCTTTCAACACTGGAATTAATAGATTTTAATTTTTAAGTGAGATATAGATTGCAGTGTAGGTTGCAAAGCTGAATAATCAGACGTCTTGTTATTTTTCCTAATTGTTTATAAAGTGGAGCTGTCGCCATGGCTTTAATTTTGCTTGACTCCACTGTTAGCCTGTAGCTTTGTAGAACAGCTCCTAATTTCACGGGTCTCCAAGCCATTTTGTGAATTGCTTAACTCTTTGAGGCTAAGTATGAGGTGCGACCCCAATCTATGGGAAATGTTTAAACATTTCCTTAGAGTGAAAAACACGTTGCCACAGGTCTGGCTCGTCCTTAAGGTCACAATGACCATGAAAGGAAAATGTTTTGACTCAATTCAAGACATCGAGGCAGTCACGACAGCACCACTGAAGATATTCTTGAAAAAAGGACTTCCAGAAATGCTTCAGAAGTGGCCAAGAGTGACGGGTCCGGGAGTGTGTTCCAAGCAAGGAAGCTGGGCTTATCTTTTACTATAATGATTTCTTTCGATTTTTATTTAAACATTCGCCATATTTGCCTACCATCTTTGTATTACAACATTTCAAGCACTATCTAGTATTTTGCCCTGACCTCTGCACGTTATAAACTATAAGATCTTATTTAAATCTGTAGGTTTTCAAAATAGCTCTTTCCAGCTTGAACACCAAGCGTAGCCGATACGGAAATGCCTGGCGCTGGGCTCGGGTTTACCAGGTACACTGTTAATTGGATGTCAGCACCATGGCTTAGCTTTGCATAACATGCACTCAGGGATCCAATTTCAAGCAAAAACCTATCCCTGTCCCCGTGCAGGTGCTCAGGGCTGGTGTCACTTTGCAAACACTTAAGAAGACAGATGAAATTGGAATCACCAGGATAGTTTCCACCTGGCTTGTTAATTTATTCACTGAAAGATGATATGCGGACATGTCAGGCATCCTATGGGTTCCCTGGGGTGGGGGACGGCCCAGGGATGATTTCCACGTGGCTCTCCTAGGAGTTTTGCAATGAGTCTAAACGGATCACCTGGAAAAGTGTGTTGTTTAAGTCAGTGAGTATTTCCCTCGCCCAGAAGAGAAGCCAGAGCCACATCAGCACCTACAGCCAGTCTCATTGCAGTGAGTCCTGGTGTGGCCCACGTGGTGGCTTCCTTATATGCCTGGCTGCTGGAGGATCCATCCACCAGGGTTTCCAACGGGCGTGCTGCTACAAGTCCTGGGGGCAGTGGGAGGCCGTGGCCATACTCTGTTGCACTCTCTAGCACATTTTCTTCTGTTCTCTTTGCGATATTGACAATTAAACCCACAACCCCCACGTTGAGCTACATCCTCAGACCTTTTGTTCCATTTTTAAATTTTATGATAAGGTATCATTAAGTTGCCCAGGTTGAGCTTGAATTTGTGATCCTCCTGCCTCAGACTCCCAGAGTGTTGTTGGGAGGCCACAGGTGTACCACCACGCCTGGCTAGTAGGTGGTCATGAATCTGCGGGCTTGCCTGCTCGGTGTGGGATCCCCCTGCAGCTGCCCCACACCAGGACGTGATTCTCTCTGTGATGAAGGAGTCCCGCTCCCCCACCTCAGACCCGAGCATCAGAGCTGGAGACAGGAAGAAGACAGCATGATTCCAGTCTGTATCAGTTTGACCTCAGATTCCCTGGCTTCCCGTCCAGGTCCCTTTCTGACTTCCCGGCTGCAGGTGACAGGCCTCACCAGCTGATAGGAGGTCATCAGCTTCCACGGGATCTTTAACCTGCTCCCACAAGAGCACAATTCCCGTAATTCTTTACGTATGTTACACAGATGACATAATTCATAATATCTGTAATTAACAACTGAAAATTACATGATTAAATATGCTATACAAATAGAAATATTCTTTTCTAGTAGTTCTGCTTCTCCAGCTGAGCACTGGTTGGTAGAACTTGCCTCCATTTTTTTTCCTGTTTTACAGACAAGCTCTCACTATGTTGCTAAGGCTGGGGCCGAACTTGTGGGTTCAAGCGATTCTCCTGTCTCAGCCTCCTGAGTAGCTGGGATTAAGGCATATGCCATTGCTCTGGCTCATTTTTAAATTTTGTCATAAAAAGAATCATATATTTAGCTGGGCATGACTGTACCCACCTGTAATTCTTGCACTTAGGAGGCTAAGGTGGGAGGATGGCAGGTTTAAGCTCAGCCTGGGCAACTTAGCAAAGTCACAAGAACCTGTAACACGCACCAAAAAAAAAAAAAAATAACAGATAAAAAAATTTTGAGGCTGTAGCTCAATGCAAAGGTCCTGGGTTCAATCCCCAGAACCACCACACACATACAAAATCACATATTTTTGAAAACCCTTTTCAAGTGATCATAGGAAGAAGTAGAGACCAAAGATAATTTTTAATTTATTTTTTTCAGGTTGAGAAGAGAAGGTTTTATTGGGAACCTTACAGAAAAGGAAAGAAAGAGGGTAAAGACCCCAAAATGTGGGTTGCCCCTAATTTATTTACTTGATGTGAGACCAGGCCTCACTTTGTCATCTAGGCTGGTCCTGAACTCACTATGTTCAGACTGGCCTCAAATTCCTGGCAATCCTCTTGCCTCAGCCTCCCAAGTGTTGGGATTACACGACACCCAGTTTATGTGGTGCTGGGGAATCAAACCCAGGGCCTTAGGCTTGCTAGGCAAGTGCTCTGACTGCTGAGCTATGTCCCAGCCCCCAGGACCATTTTAATTGCAAGGGAGAGATGTACCCCTCTTGAGGAAGGTCACCATTTTTTTTTAACTGTGTTTTATGTGTGAAGTATTCCCGTGCCTAAGTTTTTCTTCCTTCAGTTCCTCCTGGGTTATCTTTTTGTGTGTGCAACCTTCTCTTCTGGTTTAGGAGCAATCTGTTCCTTTTCAGTAAGGATCATCTCCATGTGGAGCTCCCCATGGACCATGAACTCTGTAGGTGGGGCAGTGCATCTCGGGTGCTTTGTCCTCGAGGATGTGCTTGATGACCAGAGAGTTTTCACCTAACCCTGAGGTTCAGCATTACTCTGCATTTGTAAGCAGGGTAGCAAAACCTGAGCACTCTTTTTGGGCCCCTGACCCTAGGTCCAGCTGCATTCTCTGGCCTGGGCATGCCTATGAACACCACCTCTGTACCCATGGAAAGGCACACATTGCTTCTTGAAAGTGACGTCTTTCAGATGCTTGGTGGCCTTTTGGGTATGCATACCCTTGATGGCCTGGGCAGTTTCATACGTGTTCTTAGCGTGAACACAAAAAATTTGAGCCTCTTGATTTGCATGATTTTGTGGGGGTTTCTGGGTCATGAGAGTAGGGAACCATTTTCACAGGTCACCTCAGGCCGCTTATAGGAAGATGAAAAATGAAAGTCACCTTTCTATGAAACAGTTTCAGGGTTCTAAGTCAACAGAGAAAGGATTCATTACTTGACTCATTGGTTTATTTCTGCCTACTCAGTGAGATGAAGGGCACTTTGAATGGGAGGTCAAAGGGGATACAGACCTGTCCCCAGCAGCTGCTTCTTGGGACTCAGTGCCGGCCTGAATGCAGAACTCACTAGAAGGTTCCATCAGCCCTGTCAGCAGCCACAACTCTAAAAAAGAAGAACTGTACTCTGATCCCTGCCCACTCTCCCTGCTTCTGGAGAGCTTACTATGTGCTTTGAGGCAGGTAGCATGTCAACAATACAAACAAGAGGTGCCTCCAGAGATCCAAGGCTTCAAGTATGAATTTGCAGGAAAGAGCTAAGCTGGGCCTGGTGGCACAGGCTGGTCATCCCAATGCTCTGGGAGAATGTGGCAGAAGGACTGCAATTGTGAGCTCCACTTGGACACAGTAGCAACTTAGCAAGATCTTATCTCGAATCATAAAAAGGAGTTGAAGTGTAGCTTAGAGCAAAGTGTCTGTGTGCAATCCCCAATGCCACCTAAAAGAAAGAAAGAAAAAAGCTTTTATTGAAGAATAAGAGAAGGGGCTGGAGGAATGCCTAGCAAGCACCAAGCCAAGTGCTAAGTACCCGAGTTCAATTCCCCAGCACCACATAAGATGGGCACTTGGATCCCAGCACTCAGAAGGCTGAGGCAGGAGGATTGCTTTGAGTCAGAAGCTAGCCTGGGCTCCATAGTGAGTTCAGGACCAGCCTGGGCTACAGAGTGAGACCCTGTCTCAAAAAGGGAGAGGAGAGAGAGAGAAATGAAGGGTAAGAAAGCAGTAAAGTACTTTAGCCTGAGTTGGTGACAAAGATCAAGCCAGTCCTTTAACAAGGGAAAGTGAAAGAGAACTTCCGCTTGAAGAACTGAAGCAGAGGAGGTCTGACGATGGGGATCGGCCTGGCCTATTCACATTAAGAGTGGAAACTAGTTTAATGGGGTCTGTTGTGGGCTGGGGTCTGGCTGTCACTGTCTCAGCCCTGGAGGAATCCTCACGGGCAGGGTGGGGGGGGGCGAGGAGCAAATGGGCTCCCTGAGTTGGGGTCCCTGCTGGGAGAGAGGAGATCTTTGGTTCCTGTTCCGTCACGGGGTCTCTGTTCCCACCTGGGTGTGGCACTTCCTCCTGGAGTGCTTTTCCTGAAACTCAAGGTGATAGCAGGCTTGGGACGATGTCTAGAAATTTCTAGGCACCTCTCCAGAGGATCTGGAACTGGATGGACATGGTAAAAGCTGGCAGCCAGATGTTCCTACATGTCATGGAAATTACTTTACATCTATCTTGATGTCCTGCCTCTTGAAGGTGGAGGAGCGAGGTAAATTTAGGGATAATAAACGTTGTATCAGATACTCCTTAAGGATTAACATGGCTGTGCTCAGAGTTGAGCAGGGTCATGACTCAGTTTTAGGGTAATGTAGAAGACAAAAAAAAAAAAAAAACAAAAACAGAAAACAGTGATGTAGGGCCTCATGTTGCTCGGGCATCTGCAGGCCCTGCCTAAATCATGACTAATATTATACCACCCTAATGTCTACCATTTAGATAGTACTGTGTCCTTTACAAAGGGATCTCGTTCATATCATCCGTAATTTGTAATTATCCTGTGAGGCAGCCATTAACCTCATTTTATGGAGGAGGACACTGAGGTTAGAAAAAGGTTAAGAGGTGGCCATTTACCATTCAACTGGTAAATGGCAAAACCAAAACTCAGGTGCAAGCCTTCTGACCCAAGGCCTGGCTCTTCGTGTAACTCTTTCTGATGAACGACTTGGGACTTGCTCTGAGACATGGAAGTGTTCAGATTATGTTCCCTGGAGTCTCAGAGTTTTGTGTCCAGGCTTTGGGGTCCCCAGCAGTGATGAAGATTGTGAGTATTCCCTGGGAAAGGCCAGAGAAAGGGCCTGATAGGTTTCAGTCAACAGTCTCCCACTTGGGCTATTATTGTTCAACCTTGGTAGCTTTATGTCTTTTTTTTTTTTGGGGGGGGGCGTGGAATTGAACTCAAGGCCTTCACATTGAACTACATCTCTAGGTTTAAAAAAATTTTTTTTGAGACAGTCCTAAAATTACTAGATTGCCCAGGCTAGGCCCAAACTTCCAATCTTCTTGCCTCAGCCTCCTTGAGTGCTGAGATTCCAGACATGCCCCACCACACCCGGCTCTATTTGCTCTGTTAGAAGTACCTCTAAGACTTTTTGAGATGTAAAAGGTGAGTGAGAATATCAAGAGTTCTACTATCTAAAATTTTTAAAATTATTGCCTTAGTGCCAAAACATGTACTTGTAATGGGAGAATTTCTTACACTTAGAGCGTACTAGTTGGTCAAGAGCAAGGAAAGGTAACAATCATTTGTTGAATAATGATTTTGTGCTGGACACTTGATACACATTCATAATCCTATTTAACTCTTTTTTTACATTTTAAATTTATTTTTAGATAAATACACAAAAATATAAAAATTACACATGTTCACTACCCCTATTTAATTCTTAAAAGTAAATTTCTCACTGAGTTGGAATTAACTGCTAGTCATTTTTAAAAATATGGGTGACTGGAGAGAGACAAGGTCTCACACTTTTAAGTGGCAGAGCTAGGATTGGCACCCAGACCTGTCTCTCAGCCAAATTCCAAGGCACAGCCTCCCTATACTGGCAGCTTGGATAAGGGAAGTGGTTTGCTTTCTAAGTGTCATCTGTTGACAGACCAAGCAACGTAAACCAAGGTCTTCTTGAGTTTGGTCAAGTAAGATCAGCCATAGGGAATTCTCCCAACCATGTTACAACCCCCAAGACCCCAAAGCCAAGGTGATGCAGGGGCACCAGGTTCCCAAATGGTACTATGGAAGAATGTCAATTCTATTTATTTTTTTATTTTTAAATTTTGAAACAGGGTCTCACTCTGTAGTCCAGGCTGGTCCTGAACTCATTATGGAACCCAGACTGACCTCGAACCCGTGGCAACACTCCTACAGGCATATGCCACCACTCCCAGCTTCTGGGTGCTGGGTAATTGAACCCAGGGCCTTGGGCTCGCTAGGCAAGCGCTTCAACCACTGAGCTATTCCTCCAGCCCGAAATGTCACTCCTAGTTCTGCCTCTGCCGCGTAGACGGCGCTGGGACGCAGATAAAGCACCCATTCTGTCGGCGTGCCTGATTCAGCGGCCTAAGTGGGGCACTGTGGAGTTGATGGGGGGTCCGCCAAGGGCCAGGCTGCAAGCAAGTGCGCCCCAAGCCAAGAATTCGTTTTGTCCCTTCACATTGCCTTCTCCAAAAATATGTGCCTGTCGCATTTTTTCTTGAAACACGCCGCTCTGCCTTTAGCTATAACAAAAAATACAGAAGCCAATAAACCATTTCACTTTCACTGGAATTCCATTATACTTTATGATAAACACCTCAGCCCCGGAACCCACCAAGCGGGATCGGGGTCCACCCGGACGTGCCAGAGAGGACACTTCGCTGCGGGTTCTTCTTCCGGACCGGCTTCGACTACTTCCGGGCTTCCGGCTGGGAAGGCGGAAGTGCAGCCTCCCGGGTGCTGCTGTCTCTGGACCGGCAGAAGGTGGCTCCGAGGAGGGGCCCGGGCCGGGATGGCGGCTGCGGCCGGGACCGGCTCTGGGGCGTGGACGGCCCAGGAGAAACAGTTCCCGCCGGCGCTGCTGAGCTTCTTCATCTACAACCCGCGCTTCGGGCCGCGTGAGGGTGAGGTACGCGAGGGGCCGCGCGGGCGTCGGTCCCCAGGAGTCTCGGGGTGCGCCGGGCAGGCGGTCGTGTCATTCCGCCGACCTCGAGCGCATTGCCCGACCTGATGTGTGCCCGGGGTGCGCCGGGCCGGGGACGCGGCCGGGACCTGTCAACTCAGGCGGGGTTTCAGTTCCCAAACCGGTGCCGGCAGGTGAAGGTGCGTCCGGTCAGTCTGTACACGGGGT
Organism: Ctenodactylus gundi; assembly: GCA_004027205.1. Lineage (NCBI taxonomy): Eukaryota > Metazoa > Chordata > Mammalia > Rodentia > Ctenodactylidae > Ctenodactylus > Ctenodactylus gundi. The sequence continues at coordinate 347,793 of PVKB01000612.1, forward strand.
GAGCATCTTTTTGCTTTGTGTCCGTTCTGGAGAATTCAAATCGAAGCTGTCGGCCAGGCGCGATGGTGCACGCCTCTTATCCCAGTGCTCTGGGAGACCGAGGCAGGAGGATGGAGAATTCAGTCTGTGCCCGGACAATTTGCCATCTTAGCGAGATAAATAGTCTGTGGATGCAGCTCAGTGCAAAGGTTCTAGTTCCAGCTCCAGTAAAGGATACATTTTTAACTTGTTCTGTCCTTGAAAGTTTTCGTTTTAGAAGTGTGGAACTAGAGAGCTACTACTGTAGCCCTAAAATAATTCCGGGTGACTCTTGGAAAGTTCTTTTTCCAAGTTAATAAGTTCCAGGAGTTATTTTTTCGAAGGCGAGCATGGTGACTTGCTCAGTAGATTTCCGGAGCTCTGTTTTGTTACCATCAAATCAGAATGGTGTTAAAGGGCTGTCAATGCAAACCCCGTGGAGAAGCTGGTTCTTAGCGCCCCCTACGTCTGCGATGGAACCCAGAGACTTCGCACTGAGCAACAGAGCAACAGCCCCAGCTCTTTTTTGTTTTCTGTTTGGAAATAGGGTCTCACTAAGTTGCTAAGACTAAGCTTGATGTTGCAGTCCTGCTGCTTCAGCCTCTCAGAGTGCTGGGATTACAGGCACGACCCATGCCCTAGCAGTTGGATTTAATTTGTGGAGAGTTGTATTTCTAAACATATTCTTTTTTTTTTTTTTTTTTTTTTTTGAGACAGAGGCTTGCTCTGTAGCTCAGGCTGGCATCAAACTCACAGCGATCCTCCTGTCTTAGCCTCCTCAGTGCTGGGATTACAGGCACGACCACGCCAGTTACATGCTCATTCCTTAACTTTGGAGTAGGATAGATTAGCACACAGAAAGAAAACCAGATTCTCATTAAAATTATCAAGTACAACTTCACATGAAATGTGATTTAGTGCGTATCCCAGTTGCCTTTCAAGCTGAGAAGTGGTGCTTTAGCCTGATGATGAGAATTCTGCTTTTTCCAGGAAAAATTTGGGTAGGGTGGTTGTTTGCATGTGTGACTGGACAGGCTGGTAATAAACTTAGTACCTTCCACAGCTTAAAGTAAAGACATGCATACATTAATGTGTCTGTTTCTTCATACTCTAGGAGGAGAATAAAATTTTGTTTTATCATCCAAATGAAGTAGAAAAGAATGAAAAAATTCGAAATGTTGGATTATGTGAAGCTATTGTACAGTTTACAAGGTAATGACTCCAGATGGGCTTTCATGAATTCTTGCACCTTAACACCAAAGGACTGTTCAAAACATACCTGTTTAACCTTTTTTAGGACCTTTAGTCCATCAAAACCTGCAAAATCTTTGCATACACAGAAGAATAGACAGTTCTTCAATGAACCAGAAGAAAATTTCTGGATGGTCATGGTATTTATGTACATAGTTTATCTTTCTTTCTAAAGTTGTATGTTAAAATTATGAATTGTGGCAGGACCCATGGCACAGGCCTGTAACCCCAGCATTTTGGGAGGCTGAGGCAGGAGGATCACAAGTTCAAGTCTAGCCTGGGCTACTTGGTGAGATCCTCTGGATGGAGAGGGAACTGGGGTGCAGTTTAGTACAAAGGCACTGTGCTCAATGCCTTGTACCAAAAGATAAGTAAAATAAAATAAAGGGTCATGTTCACAGAGTCACCTAGCTATTTCATCAGAGTAGATTCACAGTGAAATTGGTTGCAATTTTAAAATCAGATTCCTGTTAGGTGTATTTTTTTTCCCTTGGGGCTGTTTTAAGAAATAGTTTTTAAATTGAATTTTAGTTATCCCATGAGCCTGGAGGTTTGTTGAACATGCTAGGCAAGCCTTCTACCACTGAGCTACATCACCAGGCTCAAGGTTCTTTTGAATTAAGACAAAAATTAAAAACATATAATCAGTTCATCGTATAATTTCAATTTATCAAACTTCGCAGGTTGTTCGGAATCCTATAATTGAGAAGCAAAGTAAGGATGGAAAGCCAGTGGTTGAATACCAGGAAGAGGAACTGTTGGTAACGGGGCATATTTTAGTTCCTATTTGTGGGAAAAATGTATTAGTGACTATTTTGAGTGACTCGGATTGAAAGCAGATGGCTTTCACAGAGGCTTCTGGAGTTCAGAACAAAGGTTTCTGTTTACTGTTTGAAGTAGCGCAATCTTTTAAAGACGTGCATGTCCTGTCTCGCGCGGTCACTCCTCTGCTCGTCTGTGTGTCGAGCCCTTCTAAAATGTCGGCTTGCTGGTTTGTAAATGAGCATCTGAGTCCTTAGGTTCGGTCCAGCACTCTCAGAAGACCAAGTATGTGGCCCTCATGTGGCTTTGCCAAGTCAGCATGCGTGGTGTGCGCAGGCGGTAGCATCTCTCCGGGGCTGACCGTGTTTTCTTTGCCATAGGACAAGGTGTACAGCTCAGTGCTGCAGCAGTGCTACAGCATGTACAAGGTGAGCACGGCATTCTCAGTACTTGTCCTGGTCCCTGGTGCAGGCCCGAGGGCTGGCCACGCAGGTCTGTGTGTGCCTGTAGCCAGCCATAGGAACAGGTAGTGAAGTTCAGATGTCTGCATTCGTCCATGAGCATTCTACCCTTTTCTCTGTTCCTAGACCTGTACTTGGAATGTATCCCTGTCAGTGGACAAGAGTCTTTTCGCAGGGAACATACAGACTGCAGATATTTTTATGATTTAAAAGGCCTACTGAGGTTATTTATTGAAAGTGAAACTAGATATGAGTTAAAACTCCTATGTCGGGGCTCGAGGAATGGCTCAGTGGTTAAAGCACTTGCTTAGCAAATGCCAAGTCAAGTGCTAAGTACCAGAGTTCGATTCCCCAGCACCACAAAAGCTGGGCGTGGTGGCGTACGCCTGTAATCCCAGACTCGGCGGCTGAGACAGGAGGATTGCCCAGAGTTCAAGGCCAGCCTGGGCTCCATAGTGACTTTAGGACCACCCTGGACTACAGAGCGAGACCCTATCTCAAAAAAAAAAACAAACCTCCTCTGTCTAGGTGATCGTGGTGGGATATCCCTATAGCCCCAGCGGTTTGGAAGGCTGAGGCAGAAAGATTGCTTGAGTCCACAGGAGTTCAGAACCAGCCTAGACAATGTAGCAAGACTCTATCACAAACACACATGTCTAGAATAACTAGGCAGTTCATAAAAAATAACAGTGTCACTTAACAATATGTTTAGTTTTGTAACTTGTAACTCAGGCAAACTATAAAAGGAACTGGGGGAATTAGTGAACTGAATTAATTAAAAGAATAGGAAGAACTTACTATGCTGAGACATAGAAGGACATGGAGAATTGATTTTCGCTCCCGTGATATTTTACATTGTTAGCTATTTAACGGGACGTTTTTGAAAGCCATGGAAGATGGAGGTGTGAAGCTCCTAAAAGAAAGATTAGAGAAATTCTTCCATCGGGTAAGTATTTTGAATTTTATCTATAACTCAATAGTACTTAGATGTTTAGAAAAATAGGTACAGAAAAGTTTGTTTTTCACATACAAAACCCCAGAATTTCTAGGTGGCCAAAAGCCAGCCAAGTACTATGGCAGAATCAGGGCCAGGAAGTGCTCCACAGGCTGCCTGTGTGCAGCCCCCTTCCAGCCTCTGCGCAGGAACGGAGCTCCAGAGGCACCGCAGAGACACCTGGAGGGCTTTACTGTTGTTTCGCCTGTATCTGTCCGTGTGTATTTGTGGCACAGTCCTCTAATCCCAGCTACTCAGGAGGCTGAGGCAAGAGAATTTTAAGTTTCAACCCAGCCTGGGCAACTCAGGGACCTAGGAAGGGCCTGTCTCAAAATAAAGGACTGGGGATGTAGCTCAGTGGTAGAATGGGCTGGCTTCAATCCCCAGTAACAGCCAATCAAAACCCAAAGTGAGGGCTGGAGGAATAGCACAGTGGTTAAAGCACTTGCCTAGCTAGCACAAGGCCCCACTTTTGATTCACTGCACATAACCAGGTGTGGTGGCACATACCTGTAATTCCAGCACTTGGGAGGCTGAGATGGGAGGAATACTGTGAGTTTGGGGGGCCCAGCCTGGACTACCTAGTGAGTTCAGGGCCCATCTTGACTATAGAGGGAAACCCTGTCTCAAAAAGAAAAAAGGAAAGAAAGGAAAGATAAAATACATAATGATGGCTGGGCCTATAATCCTCGTACTGCAGCACTCAGGGAGGCTGAGGCAGGAGGATTGCATGTGGAGAGTTCTAGGCCAGGGTGGGCTACAGAGTGAGTTTAGAACTAGACTGAACTGTAGAATGAGACTGTCTTGAGAAAAAACAAAACAGTACTAGTTAGGTTCAACATAAATATTTTAAATTGGCACTGAGGTTCAGTTCAGTTGTCGGTAGCTCACGTACTTACAAGTCTTTTCATAGAGCTTTTTGTTTGTTTGTTGTTTGTTTGGCGTGCTATTTTTCAGTATGGGACTGTACTGCACACTTCAGTCTCACTTAAGGTTATTTTTCAGTTCTCAAGGAATGAATGGCCTGTTAGTAAATCATGTACCTTTTCTCCCCGACAGTATCTGCAAACACTACATTTGCAGTCCTGTGACCTACTTGACATTTTTGGTGGGATCAGCTTCTTTCCACTAGATAAAATGACATATTTGAAAATCCAGTCGTTCATTAACAGAATGGAGGAGAGCCTGACCACAGTGAAGTACACCGCGTTTCTCTACAACGACCAGCTCATCTGGTAGGTTGGACCGGGCTCCGCCTCACCTGTCAGGAGGTACGAGACTTGGACACTGCAGGGGCTGGCGGGTAACTGTTGTCTACCGGAGCTGACGGGGTGGGCTGGGACAGCTGCGGAGAGGTTGTTAAAATGAAGCAGGATGGTTTCAAACAAAACTAGGGTGATTGGAATTACAAAGGACATATTATAGCTGGCGTCATATCAGGCAGAGGTCACGCCTCTTGCTTTTGTGTTGGAGTTTTCCAGAACATCTTCAAAGAAATGATGAACTGAGTGTAGAAAACAGTTTTCATGCTGCCTGTACGCTTGATTTTGAAAAATACTCATAAAAAGAATGTCCTCTCAACTAGGCAATCACCCAGTGTCACCAGATGATGTCATTATCTTTTAGTGGGAACAAAATCCTTTTTTTTTCCCCAAAAAAGTTAATGTTTAACAAGAAAAGATGAGCTCTTAGTAGATGCTATGCTTATCTGAGGCTGAACTCCTATGTTTCAGCATAAGGATGGAGAGTTTTGTGGCCACCCTGCCTGTTCCTGTGGCCCAGCCCCCGCTGAGGTGAGCCCCAAGGCCCAGCAGGGGGCTTTGGTCAGTGGCCTCAATTTTTATGTTTCTGTTTATTGTAAGCCTGTTTTTAAAATCTGAGGTGTCGCCATATTTTAGCACCAGAAGCTGAGTCCAGCTGATAGAACAAGGCAGTACATGTTTTCTAGTGGCCATGTCAAAGCGGGAGGAAACTAGTGAGACTAAGTCTAATAATATATATTCTTGGGGCTGGAGAATAGCACAGCAGTTAGAGCACTTGCCCAGCAACCTGCAGGCCCTTAGTTCAATTCCCCAGTACTACATAAGCCAGTCATGGTGCCACATGCATGTAATCCCAGCACTTGGAAAGCTGGAGCAGGAGGATTACCACAAGTTTGAGGTTACCTCCATAGTGGATTCAGGACTAGCCAGGACTACAGAGTAAGACTTTGTCTCTAAAACATAACCTATAAATAATATTTAAATGAGCCAGGCCCAGTGGCACAGATCTGTGACCTGTGAAACCCAATATACTCTGGGAGGCTGAGGCTGGAGGATCACAAGTTTGTGCTCAGCCTGGGCAATTAAGAGACTCAGTGAAACACTGCCACAAGATCAAGCAAACAAACAAAAAAAAAAAGAGTGGAGGGGCTAGATATGATATGCAGCTCAGTATGTATGAAGGCTCTGGGCTTGATCCCAAGTACCACCACCAAAAAAAAAAAAAAAAAACAACAACAACAACAACAACAACAACAAAAACTGAATCTTGTAAGCAGAAAAGTCCCAAGAAGAGGACAGCACTTGTGTGGAAGACAGGCCAGACCTTTTGCAGCCTATGACTTCGCAGGAACGGAAGAGAGTGCCTCAGGGACTGGTAGGAGGCTCCAGTCGCCTCAGGGTCTTCTCCTCCTGGATCTTACGTAGAAAGCCCTCTCTGTCCAGCTTGTGGTCTGTGTCCTCTTTCCTAAGCGTCTGTGAGGCCTCTGGCTTCTCAGCACTTTCCAGCGACCCTCCCCTGCCTCAGCGGAGGTTAGGTGGTTTGCCCGAAAGCTTGCTTTTCTCTCTGCCTCCTGACCATGTGGGTATCCAGAGAGCGAAAGTTCACTTCCATTTCTGAGATGTACAATCAAGTCCCCGTTGGCAGCAGAGCAGTATGTGAGCAGAGTGCAGCGGCCTTGCTGTGGTGCCAGGAAGCCAAGAGACTTGAGCTCCTGGAGTGCAGCTGGGTGGTTAAGGCCCCCTAAATAATCCTCTGTGCGATTCATCCTGACAACCAGATCCACTGGGACGTCACAGTACCACAGAGGAGTTTCCTCAAGTTGGGGTGCATGACCAGGGCCACCCTCTGGTTTGCCTCCTGTCTTCACACACTTCCCAGGCAGAGGACAGGCTTCCTCGCGTGGGGTGCAGGAGGAAAACACTGACTTGTGTCCTGGAACAGTGGCAGACGGGAGACCTGCCCCCGACTTACCTCGTGACTTTTCTGATGTTTTAGGAGTGGGTTGGAACAAGACGACATGCGAATTCTGTACAAGTACCTCACTACCTCCCTGTTTCCCAGGCACATCGAACCCGAGGTATGATGGGCTCTACATGGGCAAGGAGAGGGCACACAATGTTCCTGAGCTGTATTTCGTGTTAGTGTGATACTTCATTCAACTTACATAGTTGTGTTAGTAATGTAGGAAACCATGTATGTTTGCTCTTCTCTAGTTTATTGCATCCAAATGCCATAGCAGAGGTGTAGGGTTTTAGTTTGTTTGTTTGTGGTACGGGAGATCAAGCCCAGGGCCTTTACACTGAGCTATATTCCCACTCTATTTTTATTTTTGAGACAGGGTCTCTTTAAATTACTTAAGTTGCCCAGGCTGGGCTTGAACTTGAAATCCTCCTGCCTTCACCTCTGAGTGTCGGGATTACAGGCCTGTGCCACTGAGCCAGGCCAGAGGAGAGGTCCGTTAGGTAGAGGGAAACTTGGGTTCAGGTTGGATTCAGAGCACTCTGCGAATGCCAGGGATCTGTGACAAACCTGGTTACTCTGTCTCCTCATCACCACCCACGAGACCCCGCTGTGAGTAGATGGTGTATCACCTGCCTGGTGTTTCCACTCTGGTACTTAATTTTCCAGTTTCTGCAGAACTTTAAGTATTACTCCTCTTCTCCCCAAAGCAGCCTTTGTGGTTTTGATTAGGTTGGAAGGGAAAGACGCTCACAGCCTGTAGAATCAGGTTTGCTCAGGCGCACATGTGCATGTGCTCTCCGTCATGCACATGAGGCCATGGACTATCACAACCCTATCCCAGGTCCCCCAGCAAGGAGGTGGGAGAGCCAGAGCTTGGCTCCAGGTCGGCTGAGTTCCAGACATCAGCTTGCAAACACACTCTGCGTGGACCCCTTCAACAGGTGACAGGGCCATTGTCCCAAAAGAAGACTCTGATACTTGATTGGCTGTTTGGAATAGGAAGTCACAGAGCATGGCACTGTGGCAGAGACACGTGGGTCTTCTCTCAAAGTACAGACCCCGGCTGAGAGCTGGGCTGCTGCTCGCCATGGGCTCTGCTGTGTGCCTTGGGTCCTGTGCGGTTTTCGCCAAAACTGAATACAGTTCAGAGAGAGTCAAACACTTTCAAAGAATAACAAGTTTTAGCTAACATGACTATCAGATTTGTTTTTCTTGCTTCCGATGCATGTTGAAATAATACATTTTCAGCAGTGTCATGACGCCAGGATGTGTGATGAATTCAAGGCTTCAGGGAGACGTGGTGTTGTGGCTGAAGGCAGGCACTCCAGCACCAGGCAGGCCTGGTCTGGAGGCATGGCCTTGCTGCTCAGGGCTCTGCAAACTCCACATTCCATGCGTAACAGACAGGAGGACATGAAGTGGCGCTAAGTGACTTGTGCTGTGTGTGAAATCCAGTTACTCTTGTTTTTGTTTTGTTTCTTTTCAATACTAGCAGTTGAACTCAGGGCCTTTGCACTGAGGTACACTGCCAGCTTTTTTTGGGGGGGTCGGGGACAGGGTCTCCCTAAATCACTAAGTTGCCCAGGCTGAGCTCAAACTTAAGATCCTCCTGCCTCGGTCTCATAGGGTGCTGGGATCGAAGTCCTGTATCACCTCAGCCTCAGCTATTCTTACAGAAGGAACTGGAATAGCCTATGGATTAACGGTAGAATGGGGTTACGATGTGACATTTTTTATTATGGTCAGTCAGTTCTTGACCTCAGTAACCCACTCCCCACATCATAGGAACAGGGAAATCGGTGCAGTGGGATGGGGTGGAGCCACTCAGCAGATCGGAGCGCTGTTCCTCTGTGCTCTCAAAGTCAAAAAGTCTAATCAGTCCTTTCTCAACTTCAATGTGTTGGCAGTTGGCAGGACGGGACTCTCCCATCCGGGCAGAAATGCCAGGAAACCTTCAACATTACGGGAGGTAAGATGTACATTGTTTGATTTTACAACATTGGGTTTCATTATCTTTTCTGGTAAAGATGAAGTCATGAGCACAGAATTACCTTGTGCTATTTTATTGACAGAAATAAACAAAGGACACTCTTGGATTTCCAATGACTTTAAACTGTGATTTTATTATTCTCTGGTTTGGTGCTGTGTGGATCGCGTCTGGGTCTGAAGCGGTTGTGCGTTGCCTCCGAGTGTGCTGTTCTCTCTTCCTGCTTCCCACGCGCCTCACTGAGTGGATTCCTCTCTGTGCTTGCTTTTAAGATTTCTTACGGGACCCTTGAACCTTAATGATCCAGAAGCAAAATGCAGATTCCCAAAAATCTTTGTAAATACAGATGACACTTATGAAGAGCTCCATTTAATTGTTTATAAGGTAACAACTGTTTTTCCCTCCAGCATTACAGATTAGTAGTAAAGTAGATCTTTCCTGCATGTGTACACGAGTATGTATGCAAAGTTCTTACGTGTTGCTTGGAACGGGTGGTGAAGGCTCTAAGTATTGTAACACCCAACGCAGCGCCCTTCGGGGCAGCAGGCTCGTGTCTAGTTGTTCAGCTCTGCACCATCAGCTGAGGCAGTGACTCTCCTGGGGTTGAAGTCCCGACACCCACAGACTCAAGGCCATGAGGGTCTGGGCTGCTTGCCCGCTAATGTCACCTGGCTGTGGGCTGTGAACACACTAGTGAATTCTGCCTTTCTGTGATTTTAAAGCTATTGTTTGTTTTATAAGGTGCAGGGCTTCCCTTCCCAACCCTGAGGCCTCAGACTGGTACTGATCCCTGGCCAGGCACTGATGCCAGGCCCTGCTGCCAGCCCGGAGGAGCAAAGCCCCGCCTCCTGTCAGCCCCCTCCTGTCAAGTTCTAATGCTGCTGCTGATTGACAGGAGGCGGAGCTTCCCTCGCCTCCCTCGCCTCCCCTCCCGCTGCCCCGGTTTCTATGTGGCCCCCAGCCTGCTGTAGAAGGAACACCCCACCCCACGTCATGGGAGAGCAGCCCTCAACTAAACCGGTCCCTGGTGTCAAGTGGCTGGGGCTGGGGACCCTGCTTTACAGGGATAGTGCTTGGTTTGTGTCAAGGGCTCTCCTCTGATGGTATGTGTGTTAGGTTGAATGTTATTCTTGTTTTTTTGTTTGTTGGTTTTTGTTTTTGAGATGGAGTTTCTCTCTGTCACCCTTGTGGGACTCAAACTTGAGACCCTCCTCCTTAGGCCTCCTGAGTGCTGGGACTACAGGCACACACCATCGCCCCCTCAGTAGTTTTGTGCGTGCGTGCGTGCGTGTGTGTGTGTGTGTGTGTGTGTGTGTGTGTGTGTGTGTGTGTGTGTGTTTTAAATATGATCTGAAGGAAAATCACAGTATTCTTTCTGTCTTAAAGGTAGATTTTTGGTGCAAGAAGGAAGACTGATCACAGGTGTTTTTCTTTCCCACCTGAAACTGCAGCTCAGTTTTAATTGATAAAAACTTAGAAATGATGCCCCAGGGAGAAGAGAAGGGAGTCACCAAAGGGTGAGGGTGTCCTGAAACCATGTGAAGGATAGAGAGATGTAAGAGCAAGCCTGGAGAAGAGGGCAGAGGAGGGTCTGGCCTGGGGAGTAGAGAGGCAGTGGCTGAGACAGAGGCCCACCTGCTCTACAGACCCAGAGAAGCCCCGACTTGGAGGTCATCACCCGAGGGACAGGAGTGGGAAAGAAGCAGAGGAAAGACCGTATCGAGCTGGGCCTTAGGGTAACACCTGGAATCCAGCACTTTGGGAGACTGAGGCAGGAGAATCGCAAGTGTGAACCTGACCATGGCAACTTGACAACTTAGTAAGACCCTGTCACAAAATGAAAGTGGTCTTGTGGTTTAGTGTAAATGTCTAGGTTCAGCCCCAGTGCTGCAGAAAAGGAGGTGCTGTGTATAAACCCATCAGTCCCCCCTTCCTCATCTTGCACTCAGGCCTACAGCTGAGCATGTGCCATGTGAGGACTGATTTTTTTTTTTTTTACAAATTTTAATTTTTTTATTTTGAAACAAGGACCTCCGAAATGGCCCAAGCTGGGCTCAAACTTGTGGTTCTCCTGCCTTAGTCTTGAGCAGCTGGCATAAGTGTTCAACACTGTGCCAGGTGCCTTTTTTATTTTTTCCCCACTATTTTTATTAATATACAAATGTAATATATAGTATTTACAATGAATTTAGGTGTTTCGTACATCTATGTATCACATCGACTTCACAATCCCTTCCCATAGGACTAAGGATTTTAAGAGAGAAAATAATCTACTGTGTATCGCATGGATATATAGTGGGGAAAAGGAAGGAGCAATCTGGAGGAACCCTGGCTTGCAGGTAGGAGCCCACGCCTGAGTCAAGCCCCTACTCACTGTGGCGCTTCCACCTGCCTGGCGTGGCGGCTCCTCTCGTGCTCTGCTGCGTGGAAGCCCTGTCTTGGCAGGCTTTTGTTTTCTCATTGTTAATATTTTTCTGTTACTGAGGACTAAACCCATGCCCTTTAAAGTGAACTATATTTCTAGCCCCTTTTTATCATTTATCTAGATGGGGCTTAAACCCACAATCCTCCTGCCTCAGCCTCCCAGAGTGCTGAGATTGTAGGCCTATACTACCACACCAAGCTCTCTCATTCTTAAATACGATCAGAGCACAAGTCTGCAGGTCCTAAAAGAAAAAAGTGATTGTGGGAGCAGACAGAAACCTTTAAATTAGTATCCACTAACTGGAATAGTAGCTTCTATAAATTTATAACAAGGATTTGAGTTCAAGTTACATTAAACTCAAAGCTAATTGGAAATACCATTAATTTTTTTTATTGTGAAAACACATATGTATCATGGATAGAAGGTGCCGTTTTAGCCATTGAGTGTACAATTCAGCAGCGCAAAGCGTATTCAGAATGTTGTGCTACCATTACAGCCATCTGTTTTTAAAATCTTTTCAGCCAAGTATGATACAGGCCAAGTAGGCCTATAATCCTAGCACTCTGGGAGGCTGAGGCAGGAGTTGTGCAAGTTCAAGCCTTGCCTCGGCAACTTTGTGATTTAGAGAGACCAGAACCTGTCTCGATATAAAAAGGACTGGGGATGCAGCTCAGTGTAGAGGCTCTGGTTCCATCCTGAGGACCATGGGAAAAATAAAACAAAAGCTTTTCATCGTTCCAAACAGAAACTGTACCTATTTAGCAATCACTCTTGATTTCTCCATCCTGAAAATTCTTTACATGCTAAAACTCCTTAGCAGGGCAGAGTTGGCCTGCCCAGGAGAACAGGATGGAGTGATGTGGGTGAAAAGACGAGAAGGGCGGGTGGGCTACTTCTAGGATCCACCACCTGACTGCAGAAGGTAGAGGGGAGGAAATGAGCCGAGGACGGAAAGCGCCTCGCTGTCCAGGAGAGTGTTCCAGGTCGGAATGCTTCCCTGAGCGTCTGCCCCATAAAAACGGCCGACATCTGCATACAACACTGGATGGTTTCAGAAGGAGTGAGATAGGATCCTAAAAGCTTCCAGAAGGAGGATCCCATCACATGTAACTGAACAGAAGGAAAGCCACCCCAGTGAATCCTCCCTGCTGCCAAGGGAATGGGCACCATGGTTGTGAGGGGACGGTTCCAGCATGGGCCTCTTTCCCATGCCAAGTTGACTGTGCAGGTGGGATAGGTAGACTTGCTCAACTTGGAAAGTCGGGAAGGTTGCTCCCCTGCCGCCTCTCCTGGACCCTGCTGCTGTTCAGGAGGAGGGCCCAGACCAGAGCTCTGAGCTGGGATGGCAGTAAAAGGAAGCTGCCCTGGGCTGGTGACCCAAGCCATTAATCCCAGTGCTCTGGGAGGCTGAGCCAGGAAGATCACAAGTGTGAGCCTGGCCTGGGCATCGAGCAGAGAAAGTAGTAAGAACCTTAAAATCAAAAAATCACAAATAGGCCGGGAACATAGCTCAGTGTGAAGACCCTGGGCTTGGTCCCCAGTACTGCCAAAAAAAAAAAAAAAAAAAAAAGAGAAAAAAGTTGTGAGGTGACAAGAAGCGCCTTAAGGCTAAAGAACTTAACACCATAAACATTCCTGAGGCAGGAGGGCTCTGGGCTCTTGGCTCTGAGGTGTGGTGTGCGAAGATGGTTCCCTCGTGACATGGTGTGCCTAAGAGGTCCAGTCAGGTGTGCCATGTTGTGACGAGTGCCTGGGAAGTGGAGGGCTCAGGGAAAGCAAGCTGGAAGCGTCTGAAAACGAGGCAGATGGAGCAAGGCACAGTTCCCACTGAGGGCAGGGCCTGGCCTGGTTGCTGTCCAGCCACAGATGTAACTTGAGTGCGCCGTGGCTATGTTAAAGAGGCCTCACTTTTTAGGCACCTTTAGTGAGATCGAATTCATGCACCACACGCTTTACCCATTCAAAGTGGTCAAGGGTGTCTGTCCTGCCGTACCCCTCGTCATGACAGCAGTGTCTGCTGCTCCCTGCAGTAACACAGTATGAGACACGTTTGTGGAATAGCCCCTTTCATGTTCTAAGCTTGTATAGGGATTGAGAGGCTGAGGCAGGAGGATTGCAAGTTCCAGCCCATCATGGGCAACTTAGCAAGAGCCTGTCTCAAAATAAATGGGCCTGGGGCCACAGGAATAGCTCAGCTGTTAAAGTGGTTGCCAGGCACAAGTACTAAGTACCTGAGTTTGATTCCCAGCACTGCATAAGCTGAGAGCTGGGTGTGGTGGTGCACGTCTGCAATCCCAGCACTCGGGAGGCTGAGACAGGAGGATTGCCGTGAGTCCAAGGCCAGCCTGGGCTCCATAGTGAGTTCAGGACCAGCCTGGACTACAGAGCGAGACCCTGTCTCAAAGAAAATTTAAAAGATTTTTTAAAAAGGACCAGAGGTGTAGCTCAGTGTGAAGGCCTCGGGGCTGAATCCCCAATACCCCCACCAAATCACCCCATCCCTTCACTCGTGAATGCTCAGTGTTGTCACTGACCAGCGCGGACATCTGTTGCCCATAACCACTGTGCCACTGTTATACACCCGACACGGTCCATGGCACCTCCTTGGGTCCAGCTCCCTTCCCGTTTGTCCACATCACGCCGGCGCTCAGTGTGGTCCTATGTTTCCTGGCCCTCTTGTAACCTCTGCTTCCTTCCTCCCCAGGCCATGAGCGCCGCCGTGTGCTTCATGATCGATGGTAGGTGCCTGGCCCCCCCAGCAGTCATGCTAGACCCACTGTGGCAGTTTGCTGTGTCCTGTTAAACCCAAGTCAGAAGCAATAGAAGGACTAGGACCTCTGCCCCCAGCCTCCCTGTGTGTTGGCAGTAGGGCACACCAGGCACCTCTTGTACCTCCTGGGTGTGCCCTGGGGTGTGGGGATTTGGGCCTAAATGGGGTCATACTTGCCATGTCACAGTGTTAAGTATCTGACCCCTCGGGGCTGGCAGCTGTTGTTTGGCTGCCCAGCGGGGCGCATGCACAGCAGCTCTTCACTGGAAGACAGCCATTGTGACTCCCCTTAAACAACTACCTTTGCTGTTTTCCTCCTCTTCTGTCTGGAAGGGAATGAGATAGGATCACTTGATCGTTGTATCTCCTGTTTTATTTCATTTATTTGCTTGCCCAGTAGATATCTGAGTAGTGTCCCCTACCGCCGTCAAGCACCGGGTGGCAGCGTGGCCGACTGAGAGCCCTCTTCTTCCTCTGCAGCCTCTGTGCCGCTCACGCTGGAGTTCTGCCGGCGACTAGACAGCCTCGTGGGCCCCCAGCTCACAGTGCTGGCCTCGGACATCTGCGAGCAGTTTAACATCAACAAGAGAATATCCGGGTCTGTACTTCGTTCATGGTGACTTTGAGGCCTGTAAGCGGCTGTGGAAGGATCAGGTGGTTTTCACTTGAGAAGTTGGGGGTGTTGACATCCGTTTGTTGGCCCTGGGGCAGGCATGAGAAGGCTCTGCCCAGACCTGTCCGCAAGGCTCTGGGTGGGCTGCACCTCTGTTTGGGGTCAGCCGCGGTCTTGGGAGTAGTCCACAGGCCTGCCTGTCACCCTCTCTGGGGCGGTTGGCTGATACTGCAGTGCAGGGAGGAGAACACTTTGCCTGGCATTGTACAGACCTTGCAGAGGGGGAGGGGATCAGTGCCGGTGCCAGGTGGGCTGGATGGGGACACGGGTTCAGCGGCACTGGAGGCCCCTTCTGCTTTTCTCAGTATGAATTAGTACTGCTGGAAATACAGAGCGAGCAGATAGACGCACTGTGTGAGATACAGGGCCTGTTTATTGGCCTTTCCATTTGCGCAGTGACTGAAATGGTGAGAATTTGTTTTTGTTTCGTTGTGTTTTTTTGAGGCAGAATCTCACTCTATAGTCCATGCTGGTACTGAACTCACTATGTAGCCCAGGCTGGCATCAAACTTAAGGCAATCCTTGTGCCTCAGGCTCCTGAGTGCTAGGATTATAGGCATGCACCATTATGCCCAGCTTATGCGGTGCAGGGGAATCAAACCCAGGGCCTTGTGCTTGCTAGACAAGCGCTTTAGCTGCTTTGCTATTCTCCAGCCGTGATGCTGAGAATTTGTACAGAGCCGTGGGCTTCCGTCTTCAGGGACTGTGTGTCTGGCTCTCCAAAGCACCAGCCTTTCCCACTCAGACTCATGCTCAAGGTGAAGGTACTGAGGTCTGGTGCACGCGTGTGACGTGTTGCTACTCACAGCTTCCTTGGCTTTGGAGAGCTAGGCCAGTGACAGACACGGCCATGCCATGCACCCAGCGGCTTGCCTCTTCGTTCTGCAGCTTCACTGATCGTGAACATGCCAGTTTTGTGTTCTTGAAGGCAGCATGAGGGAGTTGAGTAACCTCCCAGGTGGTAGGCTGGACCCAGAGCCCTCAGGAGTCACAGGGCGTGTAAGCTGTGCCTGGCCCTCTGTGGATGTCTCGAGCCACCATCAATGGCTGGCCAGGGAAAGCTTGTGCTTTGCAGATAAGGCTCAGCCCCATGGAGCTGCACTGAAGGACAGCCTCGGTGGTCACGTATCCTGTGTGGAACACTGTTTTCTCTGACGTTCCATTATGAAGATGGCATTGAATGCAGATCTATACCTTACTACAGGGGTCTCCATTCCCCAATCTGCAAACTGGTACTGGTCCCCTGTGTCAAAAAGCCTGGGGGCCACTGCTGTTCACTGCCAGTTAGATTCTACACCCAAGGTTTGCCTACATGTTTACTGTAGTCACTGTGTCCCTAGAGAACAAGGTTTGTTCTCAGAGCACCACTGCCCAGTGTTGGTGGCCTCCTGAAAGACGAGACCTGGGAAGTGGATAGTTAAATAAACATGATATGACTTAAGGGTGGGCATGATGTCCTTGCCACTGAAAGTTGACCAGCCCCTAAGAACCGTGGTGCCCCTGAGATGCCATATGTAAAGAGCCTGCTGGCCAGACAGCAGTGTCACTGGGTGAGGAGAAAAGCTCTTGGTGTGTGTGATACTGTGCTTTTTCCCAGAAATCTTCTGACCCAGTTCACACCAACTCATGTCCCAGGCCTGAGACGCAGCCCTGAGGGAGGGAGGTACCAAGGCCCCCAAGGGAGTTGTCGGAGGGACAGATGGTGGGAGCAGGGCACCCTCGTGGCCCCAGAGCCACTTCCTCTGCCTCAGTACCCTCCTGTGCGCCGAACTAAAACTTGAGTTCACAACCAGCATGGGGCTATGGAGCAAGACCCTGTCTCCAAAAAAGAAAAGAAAAGAAGTCGCTAACCATCAGTACAGACGAAGTTTCTGTCCTCAGTAGTTTTGATCCCTCGTCAGTTCAGTCCAGGGCTCAGGACCTGCAGACTCCAGGCCTCCTGTACTTGGACTTTCTGCTTTAAGTGAAGAAAGGGTGTGTGCAGGCAGGATCACCCCGCTGATCCTCACTGCAAAGACGGAGTCTGTCTGCACACTGCACCTGTGACTGCTAACGACGGACTCCACGATTGTCTGAGATTATTTTATATACTGAGCTTCTGAAGTCATCACAGAGAGTTCTGTGCTGTTTTCTGTGTTTAGAGTTTCCTCGTTGATGTAGTTAACTGTTTAGTATGGCCGTTAAGGCAAGAAATGTGAATGAATTTGTGTTGGGAAAAAAATGCTTTGGTGTTTAAAAGAAGAGGTAAATTTTAAGTTTTTGGAAAAGATATTAAGTGAGTACAGCTGCTAATGCAAAACCTACACTAATGTTAGATCTGAATTTTGATCCCTTTTAAGGTTGTAGTTTGAAAATCATCTTTGTTGTTATTCTACTGGGAATTGACAGAGCCTTCAGAATGAGCTACATTCCCAGCTCATTTTTTTTCTTTTTCTTTCTTTCTTTCTTTTTTTTTTTTTTTGAGACAGGGTCTCACTCTGTAGCCTAGGCTGGTCCTGAACTCACTGGTTAGCCCAGGCTGTGGATACATCTCAGTGCAAGGGCCCAGAAATCAATCTCTAGTACCACCACTACCACCAAAAAAAGATTTCTCTTCTTTTGTTTGTTGTTTTGAGACAAGGTCATACCATCTAGTCCCAGCTGGCCTCAGCTCAAACTGGGCTGGAATCTCGACCCTCCAGCCTCAGCCTCCTGAGTGCCACCATGCTGACTTAATGACAGGCTTTGCTGCTGAGGCAGGGAGCTTTATCAGTTACACAGTTAGCTAACATGCACGGTACCTTGTTCATCCCGGCACTGGGCACTGAGAGACATTACTGTAAGCAGGGTCGGTAGATGTTTTCTGTAAAGGGCCAAACAGTGGGTATATCAGACTTTATGCGCTTGTATATGAGTAACCACTCAACTACCATTTTAGCTTAAAAGCAGCCACAATAGCCGATACAATGTTTCAGTCAAACTCTTTAGAAAAATGGCCAGATTTGGACAGGGGCCACCCTGACTGACAGTTCCAGTAGGTCAGAAATGGCCTCTGTGGATCTCATGGACATTTTTAAAAAATGGTCTGCAAATAACCAAAGGACTGCCGTTTCTAAGACATGGTGCTTCCACTTAGAATATCACATGATGGCTAAGCTATTTTCAGTGTTTAAAAAACTCAGCTCTCTGGCAAATTTCATCATATTGGGTAACATGTAAGTTGCTACTTAAAGAGCCGGTTCTGCGTCTTAGTTTAAAGGCCCATCGTGGGAAATCCAGGGCCTCGCCTCTTGCTCTTGAGGTCCTCACAGTCCGTCTGCGTGGTTTGGATAATTGTTCCTCATAATGTTACCGTCTTCCTGGTGTGTGTTCACAGGTCTGAGAAGGAGCCCCAGTTTAAGTTCATCTACTTCAACCACATGAACCTAGCAGAGAAGAGCACAGTTCACATGAGGAAAACCCCCAGCGTGTCACTCACGTCTGTTCACCCGGATCTGATGAAGATTCTAGGTGACATCAACAGTGATTTCACTAGGTACCTGACACCACCTCAAGATAAGCATTCCACGTTCTTTTCCCTTGCATTTTTGGCAGTGCTAGGGATGGAACCCAGATCCCTGAACATGCTGGGCGAGTGTCCTGCCACTGAGCTACATCCTGTGCCCTTTCTGTGTAGAGACAGTCTTGTTGAGTTGCCTTGGCTGGCCTCAAACTTGCAATTCTCCTGGGCTGGGAGTATGTATAGTTTAGTGATTAGAGCTCTTGTTCAGGAAGTGTGAGGCCCCAAGTTCTGTCCCCACAGCACCATGTAATAGTTGTGTGTGATGACACACACCTAAAATCTACCAGCACTTGGGAGGCTGAGGCAAGAGGACTGCTGTGAGTTCTAGGCCAGCCTAGACTACATAGTGAGTTTAAGACTATCCTGGACTTAAGTGAGATCCTGTCTCAGAAAAAAAAAAAAAAAAAAAGTCATAGTCCTCCTGTCTCGGCCTCTTAAGTAGCAAAGATAACAGGTGTACACCACTACCAGATACAGGTGGGCCCACTTTCTATATTAAAGGAATCTTAAAAACTCAGTGACTCTGGCTAGAGGAACGGCACAGTGGTTAAAGTCCTTACCTAGCAAGCGCAAGGCCCTGAGTTCGATTCCCCAGCACCACATAAAGCAGGGCATGGTGGCACACACCTGTAATCCCAGCACTTGAGAGCCTGAGGCAGGAGGATTGCTGTGAGTCCAAGGCCGGCCTGGGCTTCATAGTAAGTTCAGGACGAGCCTGGACTACAGAGCAAAACTCTGTCTCAAAAATAATAAATAAAATAAAACCCTCAGTGTCTTGAGGCCCTTTCACTGGGGCTCAGCTTGGCCTCCTCCCAGGTGCCACTTCCATACCCCCAGTTGTAGGACACTTTCCCTCATGCACGATGCCCTGAGCTTCTGGAGGGGCTGTCCACTGTCCTGTTTAGAAGAATGTTTTCCTGCTGTCTTGTGCTGGTTATGTGTGTGATCATCGACTGCGATCTGAAACCCTGTCTTACAGAGCCGATGAGGATGAAGAGATTATCGTGAAAGCCATGAGCGATTACTGGGTTGTCGGGAAAAAGTCAGATCAGCGGGAGCTCTACGTTATTTTGAATCAAAAAAATGCAAACCTGATCGAAGTCAATGGTAACTAGGATTTGATATTTGAGTAGAATTTTAATGCTACTGCTACTTCCTTTTTTCATGATTCATTGTATTAAGAAACATGGTATCAAGCTTCAAGCTGGGTCTGATGGTGCTGGCCTGTCATCCCAGCACCCTGGGAAGCTGAGGCAGGAGGATGGCAAGCTCAAGCCCAGGCTGGGTGCTCTGGTAACTTAAAAAGACCTTGTCTCAGAGTGAAAACAGACTGGATGGAGCTCAGTGTGAAGGCTCCATGCTCGATCCTATGTTCCATGGGGAAAAGGAAGGTGAATAGAGCAAATGACTGAGCTTTTCGCCGATGCTCCGTTCTGTTTTTCCGTGTCCTATAGTGTAGGAAACTTGAGAGGCCAAAAGATTCTTTAAGACAATGTTAGAGAAACTTCATGGCTATGCAAACTATGTATAAAAATGTCCTTTTTTCTATCCTGTGACCAAACACCTGTTCTATGTGCAGAATAGCAGGGCCCCTGGGTGCCCCAGCTGTGCGTGTCCATCTGCACCGTAGCTAGCTGCAGCACTGTGCTCCCTCTGCTGCCAGCCAGGCACCATTGGCCCTGCCCTCTGGGTCCCGGTGACCGTTGCCCTGGTGGAGTGGCACGCCCTCACTGGATTGGGCCTCTCAGCAGCTCTGCCTCAGACTGGCAGCAGGCAGGGCCGGGCCAGCTGAAAGGAAAGTAGGTGTGAGGTTTCCGGATCTTGGCGGTTTTCCTGTTGTGTCCTAGGGCTTGGGAAGTTTCCCTCCCTGAGTTAATACTTGTGCTGGGAGTTTCAGCAGCAGGTGCCAGACCAGAGAAGTCATGGGGGGTTTTTTTTCAATTTTTTTTTGTTACATATTTTTGTTTTGAGACAGGGTCTCCCTTTTATAGACTAGGCTGGTCCTGAACTCAGTAGCCCACATTGACCTCAGCTTCCCAAGTGTGGGGATTACAGGTGTGTGCCACTGTGCCTGACTCACATGGTGCTGGTGCTGGGGAATCGAACTCCGGGCCTTGCTAATGCTAAGTAAGCTCTCTAACTGTGCTATTCCTACATCCCAGAAGTCGTGTTACATTTTGTTGGGGAATGTTGAGGTCTCGTGGGTTAGGTTCCAATCCCCAAATTGTTAACATTTTTTGCTTAGACTTCTCGAATTTAAAGACGCAAGCCAGGTGTGGTGGCACATGTCTGTAATTCCAGCACTGTGGGAGACTGAGACAAGATGGTCACATATTCAGGTTCAGCCTGGGCAATTCAGTGAGAGCATGTTTAAAAAAAATTTTAAAGCTCACTGCCAAAACCCTGGGTTCAGTCTTCAGTACCAAAAAAAAAAAAAAAAAAAGCTGAACTTGGTTTACTCCCAACATTATTCCAGAGGATGAGAGGCCCTAGTATGTGTTGTGTAACCCGAAGCATTACCCCTCGTGGGCTGTTCGTGTTCTTCTTGCAGAAGAGGTAAAGAAGCTCTGCGCCACGCAGTTCAACAACATCTTCTTCCTGGATTGACTGGTGACAGCTCGCTGAAAACATCTCATTAGAAAAACTCAGCAACCCTGTTGACCACGGCAAGTCATTGGTCATGTTATTGACTGGATTAATGACAACAGTAAAGCAATACTTGCTTTGAAGAATCAAATTTCTACTCTGTCTGATGATCTTCTGAGGTTTTTAGATTTTAAATATTTATGAGGAATTAAAGGTAGTTGGTGATACATCATTCCATTCTTTTGACATCATGTGAATATTTTACTGGAAAATAAGACTAATAAATTGTTAAAGTTTTTTAAATTCTGGTTTTGCATTGAGTCTCTCTTCTGCTACAGATTATGTGGCCTAGTTCCTGGCTCATGCCCTGGAGACTTCAGAACTCATGGTCAGTCCAGGCGTGGTGGCACACACCTGGAATCCCAGCACTCGGAAGGCTGAGGCGGGAGGATCATGCGTTTGAGTCCAGCATGGGCAACGTTGCAGGAGTCTCAGAAAGTGAAAAAAGGCTGGGGCTGTAACTCAGCGGGACTGGACGGCCGTGGGTTCCTCCCCAGGACCCCAGCACGACAAAGCCTTATGGCCTGTGCTGTGGCAGCCAAAGCCCTCAGCTGGTGCCCTTCCCTGTCACGAGACGAGGGGGCACTGTCCCAGGCGGCTGCCAGGCTGCACTTCTGTGAGTGCTGCCATCATCTTTAGGCCACTTGTACAGAAAACGTGAAGTGCTCAGTGTGGTCAGAGCAGAAAGGTCCCTGTCACGCGGGACTCCGGAGGAGCCACAGCCCTGTTGGCCTTCACAACTGGCGTGAAGTTGGCTTTTACCTTACTGATGACTCACCTGCATGGCTTTGGTCTGGTGAAAACTAGCCAACCACGTAGTCTACAACCCCACGTTCCTTGGCCCTAGACGTGCCACTCTCCAGGCCCCATCCCCTAGCCTGTGGGAGAGCTTGGGCTCAGGGAGGAGGAAATTTAGCTTGTGGTATTTTCATGGTTACTTGGTCCTAGATAATTGTGTTGATATTTCCTTTTCACCTTGCACTTTGAACATAGCAGGGTTTTGTTGTCGTTTAATACTGGAGATTGAACTCAAGGTCTTTGCACTGAGTACATTTTAAGCCCTTTATCATTTTGAGATGAGGTCTGGCTAATTTACCACGGTGCCCTGTCTGGGCTAGAATGTGTGGTTCTCCTGCCTCAGACTCCCTGAGGACAAAGATCACAGGTGCGGACCACTGTTCTCGGTTTGAGGCTGCCACTTCTAGTTTCCGGTCCTGAAGGGCTCTGTTGTGCGCAATCCCCACAGGTGTGGCGCCATGAGCTGCTGAGGCCCTGGCCTGCGACGGGGCGTTTCCGAGGCTGCAGTTTTCAAACTAAAATACACTGTGAGCTGTGTTCTGGTTCCCTGCCCCACCAGCCTTCTTAGCTCAGCTGCTAAGTTCTCTGCCAGTGTGGGCCTCCTGCTGCTGGTCCCTGCACCTGGTGGTTCCGCTGGGATCCTGTCAGCCCACTGACGCTGCCAGGTGCAGAAAGTGGCTTCAGGCGGTCCCTCTGCTCTCACCTGTGCCGCGGTGCAGCCTGCCATTGTCTGTCCATCCTACCCGCTTTGCCAGTTGCCTTCCAGCATAGGCTTATTTTCATCCTGTGTGGTTTTAAGGTGGTCCCCTTGGAAAGTGTGACCCTGCGGTGCATTTTTAGTGTTTCGTGCTGTCTAGTTTCTCTGCATTTGTTTTGGGGGGCAGGCACGTGCCATATGGGGACCCTGGTGGCGCTGGTACAGCTGCGGTACCCTCTGCAACCCTCACTGTTTCCGTTCTTTGCCTCAGCTGCCTTCCTCTGCACAGCTTCCTGGTGAGCTGACGGTTTCCTAGATACCTGCGGCTGGATGCAAGCTTTTGATTATCTTCTTTTTTTTTTTTTTTTGTGGTTGCCCCTAAATCTGACACGTTCATAACTAGAAAAATTTTCCAACAGGTTCTAAAGGTTTTCCTGGAAGCACTCACAGGACGCGTGCTCCTCAACTGACTGCTGCCCTGTGCCGCTGCTGTGTGCGACGATCCAGGTGCCCCAGAGGGTACTGGGGGGACCTGGGGGAAGGGACAGGGAGGGGCCGCACGCATGACAGACACAGGGTGGTTCCAGGGGACAGAGAAGGTCTCGGGTTGGGGGCAAAAGCGACTCCCTGTTTACCATCTAAATTTCACCATCACTACTTTGATCTTTCAGTCTGTATTTAACACACTCAGTCATACGCACGGGCCTGTGTGCATGTGTCCCAGTGTCCAAGCGCAGCCTTCCAGTGACCCGGGACACACCGTGATGGCAGGCCGGGAGGGACGCCTGTCACGGTGCCTGCCTGTCCTCGCTCCGCCCTCAGCCCTGACACCTTCACTTCTTTTTCTTCTTGGTCAGGAGCGCCTTGGCCTGGGGCAGGGCCACGGCCACATCGTCCTTGGTCGGGCTGGCTGTGAGCAGTGGCAGCAGGGACGGGAAGTCGGTGGGCGCCTTGATCACCGTGATGATGGAGTCTTGCCGCCTGGCCTCCTCCTCCTCCTGCAGTAAGCTCAGCCTAAAAATCAAAAAACAGAAGTTAGCTTTCTTCCCCCTTGGAAATTCTAAATCCAGTGTTCACATCGTGCGCCGTGTAGAGCTGTCCACACGTGTTCCAGCGGCACCCACGCGGCCCCTGTCCGCTGCCATCACTGCCTGATCAGCACATGGAGACACTTCTGGACGGCCCCAGCTGGGCCAGCGGCTTTGTCCTGGTTACTGTCTCACTGCTGTGACAGCACTTGACACCCACAGATTGAGAGAGAAAAGATTTACTGTAGCTCAGTTCCAGGTCTCAGTCCATTTGCGGCGGGTCTGGTGGGGGAACTGAGTGTGGCGTGGCAGGGGGAAGCCAGGTGAGCGGGAGGGTGGAGCCGGTGTAGACCCTTCCAGGTCCCACGCCCAGTGACTTGCCACCTGCCTGTAATCTACTCAGCCCTAATCCGCCACTCAGCTGTAACCCTGTCCTGGCCAGGATCCACACCCTAACAGCACCTGGTGCCGTCATTCCCCCACCACACCCACAGACGCGCAGCCTTTGGGGACGCTGCAGATCCAGACCATCATTACGTGTCAACTACAACCCAGGCCACCGTGCTCCGGGGCAGCTGTGCAGCGAGTGAGGGCCCGCGGGAGGGAGAGACCTATCAGGTACACGGAGCCAAGCCCTGGCAGTGATGGCGTAGAGGCAGACGTGTGTGTCCTGGCGGCTGACCACCTCCCAGGCCTGTGAGTGGCACCTGACCAACATCAGCTCCTTTCAAGCTGGGTGTGGTTGCACACACCTGTGGTCCTAGCACCCTGGGAGGCTGAGGCAGGAGGATCACAAGTGTGAGCCAGAACGAGCGGTTTGGCAAGACTCAGAAATACAAAGGGCTAGAGATGTAGCTCAGTGCAAAGACCGTGGGCTCAATCTCAAATACCACGGGAAAAAAAAAAAAAAAAACAAGAACCAGGCACCCTTAGGACATCATTTGCGGTCCTGGTGGCTCTAGGAAAAGAGAGGAAAGCCAAGTGCTCCCTGCAGCAGATGGGACAGGTGGGAGCAGACGCGGGGAGCAGACAGGGGCAGCGCTTCCCGGGAGCAGCACACACCTGGCTTCCAGCGTGTCGTCCTCTGCCTTCCGCTGCTGAGCCAGCGCAGCCTCCTGCACCCGCCACTCCTGCACCTTCCCCTTGAGCACCTGCTGGTGCTTGTAGGCATGAAAGAACGTGCTCATGAATTCATACATGTTACTGACCCACGTGTTGAGCTTTTCCTTCTGACCATCCTTGGGCGTCTCATGTTTCTCTGGAACAAAGTGCAACTCAAATGAGCACCGAGGTCGGGCCTGGTGACCCCACCTGTGATTCCAGCACGTCAGGGGCCAAGGCAGGAGCCCTGGCGAGTTAGCAGGAGTCTGTTCCTTGTTCTTACTGGACTTTGGCACACTGTCTGGTGTGGTGGTGGGCCATTTCTGCCGCCAGGTGGGCTGGTGCTGGGCCTCTCCCAATTGTGAGGCTTAAGGACTCTGCCTCTTCCCAAGGTCATAAGGACCATGAAAGGTCAATGTTCTGATCGGATCTGGGGCATCACGTCAGCTACAAAACGACAGCGCAAGCCCACTCAGGTGCGAGAACTTCCAATACTGCCTCAGAGAGCAGCAAGAGGTGGAGCGTGCAGCTCAGCCATTAGAGCACTCACACGGCAAGCGCCAGGCCCTGGGTTCGATTCCCCAGCACCACATAACATGGGCGTGGTGACGCATTCCTGTAATTCCAGCACATGGGAGACTGAGGTAGGAGGATTGCTGGGTAGCCATTCTGGGCTACATAGTGAGTTCTGGACCAGCTAGACTATAGAGCGAGACCCATCACAAAAAAAGGAGGGAAAGGAAAGCAGTAAGAATAATGTAATGAGTGTGATCAAAGCAACGGGGAAGATGGAGAGGGAGATTCACAGCCACGTGTCTTTTACTATGATAATTTTTAAAATTTAAACACACCATTTTAAAATCCTATCTCATATGAAATGCTCGTGTTTATTATGATCTACCTAATTTTCTTTTTGCCAGAATCAGTTTTACTTCCTGTAGCTCTACTTTCTCAGTATGCTTTACTATACAGAACTGAAATGATCTGTGACCTTCTGAAACCGTGAGCTAAAATAAACCTTTCCTCCCCTAAATGTGTGGATGTCGGGTATTGAGTCACAGCAACAAAAAAGTAACTAAGACATCTCTTGATTTTAATATTCTTATGTCTGTTTCTGTCTATCGATTTTTTCTTTCAGATGGCCAGTAGAATCACCTAGTCATGTTTGTAAAACTACTGAGTTGGAATTAACTGACAATGGAATTCAATCCATTATTTGGGGGGCACCTATGTTGCTATGACACCGAGCGGTGCCAGGCATGGATCAACGAATGAATGATTTGTCTCTCTAGACAAACGTTAAGGACATAGCTGAAAGGCCACAGAAATGAGCTAAGTGGTCCTGAATAACAGAATTTTAAAAAACAGCTTTCCCAAGACTGTTTCTCAAGACTTTTCTAAGGCTTGGAAAAGTCAGTACTTTGAGTTCCTTAAATTGTAAACGGACAAATTATAATTACATACACAGATGAGGTTTATTAAGATATTATATGTGGGCTGGGGGAATGGCACAGTGATTAAAGCACCTGCTTTGCAAGAGCAAGGCCCTGAGTTCGACCCCCCAACCCCACATAAGCAGGGTGTGGTGGTGCACACCTGTAATCCCTGCACTCAGGTGGCTGAGGCCAGCTTGGGCTCATCCAGAGTTCAGGACCAGCCTAGGCTACTGAGCAAGCGAGAAAAAAATAAATAAATAAGATGTGACATGTGTGCAGTGTGCAGTGATTAAACCAAGCTAATATACTCACCTTGAATATATTTTTCATGGTGAGAACATTTGAAGATTACTCTCATAGCGATTTTGAAATATACATGCTTACTGTGCGGATGCGCTTCAGTTTGGTGTGATCCCACTTGGGATTTTTGTTTGGGTTAATAGTTTTCTTCATGGAAGTTTCATAAACCCCCTTTATATATAACTCACCCTAGATACTTAAGAGTCTGCTGCTATCACAGCAAGACCATCCACCCTTGAATTCTCCCTCCCTGGATTTTGTAGCTATGGCCACTAGCGTGGGAAAGCTATTTTTTTTTTTTACTTCTATTTTCAGAACCACTTAACTCGTTTCTAGTGGCTTTTCAGCTGTGTCCTTAGGGTCTTCTAGATAGACAAGGAAATCGTTCACCTGTTGATCCATTGACTCAACAACTTACAGTTTTAAATTTTTATGCATTATCTATTTAGCAGTGCTGGGCAGGCCTCTGCCGCAGAGCCATCCCCAGCTTCAAGTTTTTGTGGGGTCCGGAAGCATGCTTGGCATTGCTGAGGCTGTGCTGGTGAGGCTCCATTGTGCCTGGTTGTCAGGATTTGACCTGGGGACACATCCCTCCCAGCAGCAATGGCAGAGGGAGGGAGGGCAGCTGTACTGTAGAGGGGCCCCACCAGAGCGCAGCGCCCCCTCTCGGGGTGGGAGGGGCCACAGTGGCCACTCCCACAGTCCTCCTGTGGTCATGTGGCCACAGTCTGCTGGGTAGGGCGGGTCTGTGTCACCAACCTTCTGATCCAGGGCTAAAACAAAATCCCGAGCCAGGCCTTTGTCCCTCAGCTCCGTAATCTGGGGGCATAAAGCACCACTGTGGAAAAACAAATGCTAATGCCTGCCAATACCTGGATGCCTGAGGCGTAGAGTGAGTGTATGCAGATATATCTTTAATCTATGCAAGTTCTACCTAAGTTCTAGTTTTTTACTGCAATAAAGTGTTCCCCGACTGGAGGTTTCGTACTTGTCCCACTGCTTTCGTGTTCTTTCAGGGAGTTCTTACGCTATCAGAAATCTTTTTACCTAGTTTTTGGATCTTACTTTCTCCTTTTCTTTTTCCTTTTTGATACAGGGTCTCGCTCTGCAGCCCAGGCTGGTCCTGAACTCACTATGGAGCCCAGGCTGGCCTTGGACTCCTGAGAATCCTCCTGCCTCAGCCTCCCGAGTGCTGGGATTACAGGATTACAGGCGCGCCACCACGCCCAGCGTCACGTGGTGCTGGAAGATGGAACCCAGGGCCTTGCTCTTACAAGGTAAGCGCTTCAACCTCTGTGCCGTTCCTCCAGCCCCTTCTTTCTCTTGAAACTGTTTTTGACTTTGGCACTTTCCTTTTCACTTCCTGTCTCTCTAAGGGAATTTTTTTTTTAATCTTCTAGCTGGTCTTCAATTTTAAAATGCTTCTCTGTCCCTTATGATCCCTTCCTTAGGTCAGTGATGTGTCTGAGGTCTGCTAATTCTGATTCCTGGTATCCCGTTCATCTCTTCAGCACAGCCACTGGGCTTGTTTTGCGCTGCCCTGGCACGTGTCTGCTCTCTGTGTGGGCTCTATTCTGCTTACTGTCTCTTCCTTATACTAATTTTTCAGATTTGACCATAGACTTACTCATTTTTACAGAGAAGTTGTACTCTGGGAGGCTGAGGCAGGAGGACTGCAAATTCAAACCTAGCCTAGACAGATCAGCAACTTAGCAAGACCCTGTCTCAAAGCCCAAAAATATGAAGGTCCAGGACTAGGGCTGTGGCTCAGGGTGAAAGCTCCGGGCTCCACCCCCGGCACCACATGAGTAGATAAATACATAAAAACAGAAAGTACTCTGATTTTTGAGGTGTAGGTCGGTGGACATGACAGCTTCTCTGGCCCCTTGGTGCCCTTTCTGTCCCGGCCACTGCCTCTGGCCCCTCCTGGCCTGAGCAGGTCCAGCTCAGCCGTGTGCATCTCATGCAAGGCCTGGGGTTCCTTCCCGGGAGCACTGTGTGCCGGGAGCCGCCCTGAGCCCAGCCATCCTCCCCTCCGGGCCTCCCCGCCCGCGCCCGTGCTCCCTAGTGGCCCTGCACCCTTGGGCCCTCGTACCCTGCTTTCCTGGGGCGCACGTCCGCAGGTCTACAAGTGGCCGAGTCCTTCTGTCGCTATTCTGTGTGCTATCATCTGCGTTCTGCAGCTGGCGGGCTGTCCCTTCCTACTCAAATTCTGACGTTCAAGGGGACGCTTTATCACTAGACCTGGCTGTAAAC
The DNA here is from genome assembly GCA_004027205.1 of Ctenodactylus gundi. Classification (NCBI taxonomy): domain Eukaryota; kingdom Metazoa; phylum Chordata; class Mammalia; order Rodentia; family Ctenodactylidae; genus Ctenodactylus; species Ctenodactylus gundi. The sequence goes on from PVKB01000612.1 coordinate 376,162, forward strand.
AGCTTAATCGCCAAGGAAGGCAAAAACTGGCTTTTCCTTGTCTGCAGTATGGAGGATCGAGTCCAGAGCCTTCCTGCTCGGCTACTTCCGCAGCCCTTTTATTTTGTTACTTTTTGTTTTTGACACAGTGGCTTACGAAGTCACCAGGTCGCCCAGGCTGGGCATGACCTTGTGCTCCTCCTGCCTCAGCCTCCTGAAGTGCTGGGTGACAGGTACGTGCACCCCCGTGGCTGGCTTGGTAGCTCACGTTTAAAGTCCACTCACCTGCTGCGTCTTTACCAGGAGTGCCATCCTCTGCCTCCGGGGGCGGTGGGTCACCGTCATCCGTAACATCTACTCTTAAGACTGTTTCCGTGTTTGTCCCAACTGCGTTGGCATCGAATGTTACACTCCGGGCTACAAGTAAACGCGTGTTTGTGTCTATCAATTATTTTGCAGTTCAAGAATCACTTAGTATATTCTTTTGTTAAAACATGGGCCATTTTTTCAGTGAACCCCTCTTGAAGGCCTTCCAGGCCAAACTTGCCAGTCACTTTGTGATGTCTTTAAATGTGCTAAGGTAAAAGTAGGGCTGGGGGCGGAGCTCAGCAAGGCCCAGGCTCGATTCCCCAGCACCACAAAAGCTGGGGGTGGTGGCACACATCTGTAATCCCAGCACTCAGAGGCTGAGGTGGGAGGATTGCTGTGATGAGTTCCAGGCCAGCCTGGGCTACAGAGTGGGACCCTGTCTCAAAAAAATGAAACAAAACAAAACAAAACAAACAAACAAACAAAAAAACAAGGACAAGGGTAGCATGCGCCTTATGAATTCTCCCCTACCGATCTGGCACTGTGGCTGCTGCCACAACAATCAGTTCCCAGAAGTAATTAACTCATCTAGGTAAAATCATCTCTAACTCTCCAAACTACCCTAATTTTTCCATCCCTTTAAACAATTCTAGTCACTGGGAATGTTTTAAATTTAGAGAATTGGATTACATGCAATCCAGAACTGTAAGGTCAGAATCAGACTGAATATGGAGAAAGATCGTAGCTGAGTGTGGAGGCGCAGGCCCATCATCCCTGCACTCAGAGGCTGAGGCAGGAGGACCGCAGACTCGAGCCCAGCCTGGGCAACTCAGAAGCGTGGTTGAACCCCTGTCTCAAAATTTAAAAAATAAATGAATAAAATGGGTTTTGGATAAAGCTCAGTGCAAAGGCATTGGGTTCAATCCCCAGTACCACCAAAAAAAAAAAAAAAAAAAAAAAGTCCATGAGCAGTCAGTGTCCGGCTGACATCGTCCCCAGTGAGCTCCGGCAATTGGCTTCCCTTCCCACTTGGCCCCTGCTGTAGGAAGTGTGCCTCTCCGTGCAGGTGGGAGATAGTCAGGTAAACCCAGTGCTGCCCCTGGAGGAGGAAAAGTTCCCAGCTTGGCACACAGGCACAGTGACAGGGAAGTGGAAGGGGGAGTCACCCAAGTCTTCGGTGAGGGGGGTCTGGGAGGGACTGAGCAGGGGGTGAGGGGAGACCACTTTAGAGGGGGGTTCTGGGGGCAGAGCCTTCCGCAAGCTGCCACTGTGGAGCTGAGGGGGCCACGAGGCCATGTATGGTGGGAAGACCCCATACCTGCGTCATGGCAGCGGCCCCTCAGGCATGAGCACCGAGCCAAGGGCTGAGGAAATGCAGGCAGGAGGAAAACAGCGCCATGGGGGAGGCCCCAGCCCCCCAAAAGGGGAGAAGTTTGGTGTCAAGAGGTGTCTGAGGCATGGAATAGGAATGCTGATTGAAAACCAAAGAGAGCCTTGGAGGGAAGGCGCAGGCTGGCCGAGGGGCACCCCAACCCGTAGGCGCTGTCCAGCGGGGGGTGAGGGCAGGGCCCACCCCACAGCCGGTCCCTGAGTGTTAGCCACAGCGCTCCAGCTGCAGTACTCACCCTGTTGAGTTAGAAGAGCCAGCTTCCCTACAGTTTTGAAACTGATTTGGGGACCTCTGTCATCACTGATAGACTTCCTGACCTTGGACTTTCATATCAAAAAAAGAAAAAGAAAAAAATCATAAAGGGAAACATCACCCGTGTAGCACTGGGGACACTGTAAACCATCAGAACACTATCAGGGAAGCCTTTCCTTTCAACGGCTTGACTATTTTTAGCCCGCACAAAATACTGAGATTAGTGCTATTAAGGAGGGAAACCGGCCACCACACTTTCTGAAAGACCCTGCCACCCCCAAACACACAAACTCCAAAGATGTGAAAAGCTGCCCAGGGCCTGCCGGGAACAATCATCGCTGTTCCATTCGGACTGAAATCCACATGTTCGTGGCTCTCGTGGCTGTGCTGACACTGTGGCTCCCGGCCTTTCTACCTCCAGCTCCAACTCATCCTGGCACTGCAGGCCTGGCCCCGGCAGGGCCACTTCCTGTCACCGCCCAGATGTCTAATCAGGCACCTGAGGCTTGTCTGGAATCAGCGTCTTCATCTGCCCCAGCCTGGCCCTTCCTCATCCGGGGAACCAACTAACCCTCACCCTCTCTGCCTTCACTTCCCCTCACGCCCCCCACACCAAACCCTCGCCCTGTGCCCATCAGGCCACTTCAGTCTAGGTCACCATGCAGCCAGAGGGTGTCGTGACTTAGCAGCTCCACGCTCGGCTCTCAGGACTAGCCCAACACCCCGGGACACACACCACGTTGGCCATGAGATAGGGAGAAAGTCTAGCTGGTGACTGGTACCGTCCTGGAGTCAGGCTACATGGGGCCAGACCCCAGCCCCACGCTGGCTGTGTGCACAGGCAAAGTGGTGACTGTCATGGGCTCAGTCCCCTCCTGGCAATGCCAGGGCCTGAGGGTCCCTCAAGCGTTCAGTGAGCCGACACCTGGCAGCGCCTGGCACCTGGCGAAGCCCCTGGAAATGGGAGCCGCTGCGCTGCCCTTCGCTTGCCAGAACCCCGCTCCTCATCCTCGAGGCAGGCAGGCTCTGTGGCCACTGCCACGGCCGCACCCTAGCAGAGCACTGTTCTGTGGGAGGAGGCGGTGGTGCTAGGGACTGAACCCCTCACACTGACCTACATCCCCAGCCCTTTTATTCTGAGACAGGGTCTCACTGAGTCCCTAAGTTATCCAGGCTGGGCTCAAACTTGCTATCCTCCTGAGTGCTGGGATCACAGGCTGGCGGAAGAGCACTCCTCATGTGACAGGTACTGACCAGTGCTCGACAGGACAACCATATAACTGGCAGGGTGAGCCGTACATACGAACCTCAGATTTCCAGGACTTGCTGTCAGGCAAGAGTCCCAGCTTGCTCGAAGATGCCTGGATGCCACAGAAGTAGATGATGTCCGACTCCTGGCTTACCGCTGCGTCCAGGGTCCTGTTGTGGGTGCCCTGGGCAAGCACACAGAGAGGCGCCTGGCTCCCACCGGGGCCCGTACACATCTGCATGCCCACACGCACACGCCTGTCCCCAGTGAAGTGAGACTGTGTGAAATGTGTCGTCTGATGGGTCCTGACGTGTCTGCACTGGGGAAACCAGTGCCCCCATCAGGACAGTGAAAAGGTTCCCACCCACGACTGTCTTTCCCCTGGGAAATGGACCCCACTGCTTGTGCCCAGGCGTCCACAGATTTGAATTTTATAAAAATACGATCAAATGGTGCGTGCCCCTTTGTGCCCGGTCCTTCCGCCAGGTAGAACGGCTTCCAGCTCTGCAATCTGCGGCATGGGTTGTGAGGGACTGTCTCACGGAGCCCACTGCGCTGTGTGGCCGGCATACAGTCGCCTGCTTGGTGGGCTGGCCACGGATTGTCACTGTGGGACCTTTTCTTGGTACATGCTTCCTGCACCCGGGAACGTGGACCCCACTGCTGTCACTTAGATAACCGGGGCTTAGTGGCACTTTCAGTCTGCAGCTGGCCGCTCTCCGTGTGCTTGCCCCATCTCTGACAGCAAGGCTGGCTCTGCGTTCCTCTGTCCTGACAGTGTCCACGTGTACTTCGAAGCTCTGCTACAACATGCACAATGCCTGGGCCTATGTCCTCTACTTCATTGGCCTTTTTATTACCATGAGACGACACTGTCCCTGCTAATGACTCACTCTGAAATCCTTCTGCCGAAACTGATGAGAGCCCTGCCCGCACACCAAGGGTTGCTGAGGGGCATCACTTCCAATTCCTGTTTTGTCTTTAAATACATGTGTGTGTGTGTGTGTGTGTGTGTGTGTGTGTGTGGTGTGTGTGTGTGGTGTGTGTGTGTGTAATTATTTAAACATGGTCTCGCTCGATTGTTCAGGCTGGCTCTGAACTATGCAGCCCAGGCTGACCTTGAATGCTGAGCAATCCTCCTGCCTTAGACTCCTTAGTGCTGGGATTATAGGCATGCACCTCCATGCCTGGCTACTTTATTCATTTATTGATTGTGGTACAATGTAAGTAGCATACATTTTACTGTTTTAGCCACGCCTGCATACACCATTCCGGGGCACTGAGCACATGCGTGTTATTCTGCAGCCACCAACACTGAACTCTTTTTTTATACTGCAGAACCGAAACTCAGGACCTACTAAACAGTAACTCCTTTCTGTTCTGGAAGCTTCACTGCTCCGGCTACCTCACACAGGTGGAATCACAGTGCTATCCATCTATGACTGGCTTTTTCAAGTAGCGTAAAGTTCCCAGGTTCATCCACGATGTAGCAAGTGTCAAAATTCTTTCCTTTTTAAGGCCGTGAAATATTCCACTGCGTGTACACACCACATCTTGTACATCCGTCCTCTTGTCAACAGACACCTGGGATACGTCCGTGTTTTGGCTCTGGTGGATGACGCTGCCATGGAATGAGTGCACAGAGCCCCCTCCAGAGTCCACTAGCCGTTCTTACCGTCTAGCTTCCAGGCGGACATTCTGGTTTCCACAGGGGCTGCAGCGCTTCACCTTCCAGCAGCAGGGCACGAGGACCCCGACTTCCGGCATCCTCGCCGATGCCTGTTACTCTGCTCCCGTCAGCAGCCACCTGACAAGGCGGGTGCCTGGCGTGTCCGGGGTCCGGGGCCAGTGGCGCTGCACACCGTGTCGTGGGCCCCTGCGGGCCACTGCGCACACCCTCTCTGGGGGAGTGTGCACGCGAGCACCTGGCCGTGGGGCCGTCGGGCGCCCTGCGCAGCCTGTGTGTCAGCATTCTCCAGTAGCGTGGTCTCCCCCCCCACCCCCGCGGCGGCAGCTGCTGCCTTCCCACTCGCAGGTGCTCAGCCTTTTTCTGCAAAGCATCAGTTCTGTGCTACGCCGTCCTCCCGGCTTCTGCCACATCTACTTCAGCACTTCATGTCTTTAGGGTCGTGGTCTCCAAGCCGCTGTCTCCTGAGTCCACGGGCTTGGCTCCCCTGGGGCGTCTCTGCCGGTTCTGCCCTTTGAGTCAGGCATGTTTTCCTGTTTATATGCCTAACAATTTTTTGTTGAAAACTAAATACTTGTTACCAGATTCTTTCTCTTACCCAGAATCTACTGGGAGGAGGTTGTTTTCCTTTTGCTTGAGGCAGGCCATTTCTTTCATGCGCCACCACATCCAGCTTATGTGGTGCTGGGGAATTGAACTTGAGTATTTAGCGCTTGCTAGGCTTAACCGCTGAGCCATTCCTCCAGCCCTGATGCAGGCCATTTCCAGGCTGAGAATCAGCGTAGGCATACACTTGAGTCTTCGCAGGACTCTTCTGAGCCTTCACCTGCCCCTGGGCTTTCGGATCCCCGGGTGGAGCTGCTTTTGAAGGCCTTACTTTTCAGTGTCTGGCTCCCAAAATGGGGTGTGTGTCTGAGAAAGAGAGAGAGAGTGCGCTGCCCCCTCCAGCTGGTCTGTCTGTGGCTCTGGAAGGAAGCGGGCATGCAGATCAGGACACCGACCCACCCAGGAGCACAGAAGGCGCCCGGTTGCTGTGGCTCCCAGGCCTGCTGGAGGACGGTGGGCAGAGCAGCACAGCCACCTGATGCTAGGCCACTTCCTCCCAGAATCTGCCAGGACGTCTGCTGTCCCACACAGTTCCATCAGACATTTTGGGCCGGCAAGACGCCCATCACCGACACGAGCCCTTGCGCCTCCAAGCTGGAAGCACAGTGGACCTCTTATAACCGGCCTTGGGTATCCCACCAGAGCCAGGAAAACAACTGCACACCTGTGGTGAGGGGGAACACCGGGTAGGCGGGCTCAGGTGACTCAGAGAAATCACCAGTCACATCGCCCCCTGAGAACACCAGTCTGGCCACTGGAGGGCAGCACGGTGAGAGGTGCTGGAGACCCCCAGCTGCAGGACACTCGGCCCAGGGCTCCCCAGGGATTCGGATGGATGGCTCAAACCCGCTAACCTGGAACCCCACCAAAGCCTCGTGCCTGCATCCGTCTGCAGAGCCAGAGTCCGCGTCCTTCATCAACCACCGACACGGCACCTGTGGGGTCTGTGTGCCAGCGAGGGCAGCCGCAGGGACCTGTCCCCTGACACCTCTGCCCTGCGACAGGCTGTCCACTCTCACCACCTGCTGCCGTCCCCAGGCACACTGACCCTCCATCGGGCACCTTGTCTGCCGGGCCGGGAGGCCCTTCTCGGGCCACAGCCAGGAGATACGTTTTCCCTAACCTCAGACAGGTGAAACAATGCCCTACCATCGAAATGTGAAAACACATCCTGAAATGTGGAGGTTCCTTCCGAAAGGGCTCCAGGAGCCCAGCGGGTGTGCTGACAAAGCCAGCCTGCCCTGGCTCCGTGAATTCCACGTTTCTGTTACCTGATTTGCTGCGGCGTGCAGACTGCCATATCTGCTGGTAGACGAGTCGCCGTGGAGAGCATCCACAGTGACTTTATTCGTCCTTTGGTCGGGAACAAATGTGAGCGAGAAGGATAAGAGCGCCTCGAAGAACTCCAGGAACACCAGCTGCGACGGAAACACAGGGCGCACTTCTCAATCGTCGTTTCTGAAATCTCAAGTCTCCTCCTAACGCTGATCTCTCGTCTCCTACTGCAAGCAGGCATATTTGTGCACATGTGTGTATCATGATGTATTTAGGTTCAGATATTTTCGATCAAATCATGGTTCTTGGTATCTGCGGCAAAACAAACAGCCTACACTGGGTCTGGGCCCCTGGCGACACCACTTTCCGAACCTCCAGTTCCAAGGTGCTGTCGACCCCGTCGTGGATGAAAGGGCTGTCCTCCGCTAACGCTGCCACGAACCTGGTCGCAGTTAATTCTTTACTTATCATTCCAAGGTCCTGTAAGGGAAACCGCCAAACCGTAACTGCCTGTGGTTACTGCTGCTCGCGTGTGTATGCTGGGGATCGGACACAAGGGCCTTTTACTATTTGAGACAAGCTCTCACTAAGTTGCTAGGTTGCCCAGGCTAGGCTTGAACTTGTGATCCTCCTGCCTCAGCCTCCCAAAGTGCTGGGGTGACAGGCCCATGCCACTGGGCCCAGTATACGAACAGGTATATATTTATTTATTTATTCATTTGAGACAGGGACTCATTCTGTAGTCCAGGCTGGTTCTGAGCTTACTATGTAGACCAGACTGGCCTCGAACTCACAGTAATCCTCCTGCCTCAGTCTTCCACGTGCTGGGATTACGGGTGTGTGTCACCTGGCTAGCTACTATGTGGTGCTGGGGGATCCAACCCGAGGCCTCGTGCCCCCTAGCCTAGCATTCTAATCACTGAGCCAGGCCCCCTGCCCTTTTTTTCTCTCTTAACACAAACACAGGACAGAGGACACGGGGGAGTAGGTAACCTGGGCATGAACAGCAACCCAGTTCCAGAGGCTGGAAGTGCTGGGCTGGATTCATGGAGGATCGGGCTGTGGGGTCCCACCAGGAGGGCTGGACACAGGAGGACCAGTTGGCATCCACTGGGACCCTTCCCAGGCAAGGCTTGCGCATGGCTGTCCCACCTTTCAGGCTGCCTGGGCCACAGTGTGTACAGAAGATACTGTCTTTAATGAAAACGCCCGTGAGTCCAAAGCTGCAGACACCACGTAACAGTGACCTTACCTTGAACACCCAGAGGAACTCTCTCATGGTCATGGTCAGCTCGTGGGGAGGTGCCGCGCTTGGCCGGCAGTAGGCTGTGTAAATCTCCCAGCACTTGTCGATGTAGTTCATGGAATACAGTGTCCGCTCACGCTTGCTGAATAAGTCACCTAAAACGACCCAGAAGAGTCACAGCTCGGTTACACGAGTGTGTTTTGAATGGCAGCAAATGCCACCCTCTTCCTGTCGGGTGTACCTTTTACATGGCAGGCATTCGGGTGGATGTTCTCGGTCATCAGTTTTGTAAAACACAGGAAGAGCGATGGGCTTCTGTTTCTGGGATTGAAGAGACGGCATGTCACGGCGTGGGCTACATCATGCCTGCCTCTAGTGCGGTTGGCCGTGCTAGGAACAAGACATACTGCCTGATAGGTGAGGGGGGGGGGTCCCCGCCTTGGTGCCTGTCCCTCAATCCTAACCTCTGTGGCATCGTGACAAAAATGTGGGGGTCCACACCGGAACTCTAGAAAGTAGCTGGCCAGGACTTTTTTTTAAAGTGTCAGGGTCACAAGAGATAAGGTATGAGAAACCATCTCAGTCCAGAGGAGTGAGAGAAGGCAGAACAGCAGAGGGAGATGTGACTCCTGGATTCGATCCTGGGACAGAAAGGGGACAGTGGGGGACTGGAGAAGTCCTTAAAGAGTCTCTAATCTCATGACCAGTATCACAGATGCGTCAGTCCTTCGCTTTTGGTGACCTAGCCACGTTCTCTAAGATACCAGCACAAGGGGAACTTGGGTGACCTGTATGCAGAAATTCTAAATCGTAACTTAGCAACACATTTCCAATCCAAAAAGAAAGAGTGTCTGAAAAAAAAAATACTTAGGATGCTGAGACAGGAGGACTGCCATGCGTTCAAGGCCAGTGTGGACTAGCGAGTAAGACCCTATCTCAGACAGAAAGAAAGAGAGAGAGAAAGAGAGAGAGAGGGAGGAAGGGAAGGAGAGAGGGAGAGAGAGGGAGAGGGAGGAAGAGGAGAGGGAGAGGGAGAGAAAGGGAGAGAGAGAGGGAGAGGGAGAGAGAGGGCTGGAGGAATGGTACAGCAGTTAAGAGCACTTCCCTTGCAAGCGCAAGGCCCTGAGTTCAATTCCCACAGCACCACATAAGCTGGGCATGGTAGCGCACACCTATAATCCTAGCACTCTAGTGCCTGAGGCAAGAGGATTGTCCTCAGTCCAAGGGCATCCTGGGCCACACCAGTGAGTTCAGGACCAACCTGGACTACAGTGAGACCCTGTCTTAAAAAAAAAAATAAAAGAAAGATACCATGTTTGCTTGGAGAGAGGCCATGCTAAGAGTCCATTGTGACTATTTCTGAATAAAATCCAAGGGCCACATGCAGTAGGGAATCTGTCTCCTAAGGGGGGTTCAGAATTTGTATCCAGAATCTCATGGCTTTGGGGCTCTGGGGCTTGGTGGGACAGGGTGGACATTTTGCTTCTAGTCCCTGGTCTCCGGGGCATCTGAAAACCAGCATGATTCCTGGGGCCGAGAGGCCACGGCCTGACTCACTGGCACTCCGTGTGGTGGATGTGGTGGGCCAGCTGCAGGATGTAGCTCAGGAAGGTCCTCGGCAGGATCGTCGTGAACGGGGAGTGAATCTCCTCGACGGATATGCCATTGTTGGCTACAGAGAGCAGTGCGGAGGGCGTGGGTACATTCTAGCAGCTCTACTTCATGTGTTCCTTGCTCATAACCCAGAGAACTGACTAAGATGGGCAGTTTGTCACCCCGAGGAAACTCCTGGGCCCTTTCCAGGAAAGGGCACCCACCCCAGAGCCAGCTGGGAGGAGCACCAAGTCCCCAGGTCAGGGCCGAGGCAGAGAGGAAATGTGGTTCACATAGGAGACGTCCACCTTTACCGAGCACTGCCCAGGGTGCCCTGATGGGCTACCAGACGCTTAGAGGTGTCCCCTTGCTTTTCAGAGTCCTCTGAGCCATAGTTTGATTAATACTGCTAACTGTAAAGAAATCTTTAAAAAATGTTTCTAAAACTTATGTTGAAATAAATGGGTATTTCTTTTTCTTTTTTCTTTTCCAAGAAGATGATTTGAGACCTTTAGTTCTGCACCCAGAACTCAGGTAAAAAGAATAAAACCTCCAAGGTTGTCAAAGGTATCTCAAGAACTTTCTAATTTGTGATCTAAGATGACAGTTACGGTTCTAGAAGGTCCCCAGAAAGTCCCGTAATTCAGCAGTGGGCTTTTAGGTGGTTGGATCACTGGGGTATTGTGCTCCTGGCTTTAGCAGCTGAATGTGAGGTTTGGAGGTGGGGCCTGGAAGAGGCCGGTCATGGGGTGTGACCTGGAAAGGGGTATCCCTGTCCCCAGCTCTTCCCTTCACAAGCAGCCTTGTGGCCTGCAGGAGGAGAGCAGCTGTCCCCACTCGCCCCCGCCCCCCAACTCCCGCCATGCTTCTGCCTTGGAGTCAGACCACCACGGACTGAATGCCTTGAACTGTGAGCCAGAACAACCCTCTCCTGCCTTCAAGCTGAGGGCGTGGGGTATTGTGGCCCCTCATGGAGAAAGCTGAGTGACGCTCCCTTGTCCTTTCCTGACTACTCCTTGCCCTCCCAGTGTCCCTCACCTCTGACCTGAGGAGCAGCACTTCTCCAGCCTAGGTCAGGGGTAGACACACTTTCTGGAAGGGATCCAAAGAGTAAGTAAATGGGGCTGGTAGTCCAGCCTGTCACAGCTGCTGAGTTCTGCGGCTTGGGGCAAAATGCAGGCAGGCGCAACTGTGCTCCAGAGGAGCTTAGCTACGACAGCTGGAGGCAGGCAGGGAGGCCAGGGCGCTTGGTGCTGACCTGGCAGTGAGTGGGCTTGACTACGGCAGGTGTGGCTCAAGGCTGTCCCTGCACTGGCCACACACTGACTCCCAGAATGCCTCTGGACCTTCACCTTCCCAACTTCCCCAAATACTCTGAACCCCAGCTGCCATACATGAGGCAAGCGCTCTGCCACCAAGCCACACTCCAGGCCCTCAACTTCGCCTAGTTCATTTCCAGGGACACGATGGCTTGTTACCTGCCCGTTACACCAAAAGGGCCGGGCCCGGAGCACGCACCTCCTAATACCCTGTCCATGTCCGCAAGAGCCGCTCGGTGGTGATGAACCCTGCAGTCTTTCAGGAACCTCCAGAACTGAAGCTTCGTCATCAGGAAGGTGTTGTCCAGCGAGCGGTCGCACCCAAGGTTGCTGTAGAAGCTGTAGATCCTCCTCAGTTCCGTCAGGTTTCGTAGGATGGCGTACTCCACCTGCGAGGAAAGGGCCTGCAGGGCTCACCTGGCCACAGAACAAGGGACACGAGGGACCCGCTCCTGCCCTAGGCGGCACAGCCGGGAAAGGGCCGGGTGCCTCTCCCCTCGCAGGAAGTGTCCTGCTCTGCCTGCTCAGCTCCAGTCAATACATGCCACTTCTGGTCAACAGTGACACACGTCGTCGGCTGGAAAACGGTGCCCTTTCCTACCGCCGAGTGGCAGCACCCCCTCCTGATGACAGCAGTAAGACCCTCTTGTCCACAGTTCAGTCCACGTCATGAACACAGGTGCTGAGACCTGTGACACGACAAGCTGAACGCAGCGACATGCTTAGTGAGACCTTGTCTCAAAAACAGTAAGTAGAAAATGGGTGGCAGGGGGCATGGCTCAGTGGCAGGGCCCCGGGACCAGTCCCCAGCGCCACAGACAAAGGCCAATGGGGCTTGAGCGTGGCGTTGCAAGGCTGGTTCTGACACTTGAAAAAGAAAATCAAGTAATTCGTCATGTCAGTAGCGTGAGACCTGAAACACCATGCACCCTGCCCATGGCGCGCCCGACAGGACTTAACATCCATCCACTCATGACGAACATCCGCAGCAGAGTGCAGCCGAAAGGAAGCCCCGAAGCAGGCAGACAGCACGTGCAGGAACCACGGCTGGCGCCATGCCTGTGGCCAACAGTATGAAATCAGCCCCTGTCCCGGGTGGCTCTGCTCACCTGCCTCTGTCTCCAGTTCACCTTTCAGTATTTCCCCACGCTACCGCTGAGCAACCTCCGGCCTGCACTGGGCCCCCTTGCCTGATACTGCAGTCCACAACTCACCCTTTCCGCATCTGTCCTGGGACTGAGCCCAGGGCCTTTGCACAGCACCACATCCCAGCGTTCTTTTTGATTTTTTTTTTTTTTTTTTTATGGCAGGCTTGATTTTATGATCTGGCTCCTCAGCTCCTAGACTGCTGGGATGACAGGCCTGCGACCCTGTGCCTGGCACAGTAACTACATATTTGAAAATACCTAATTTTTATACAATCCAAAAGCTTTTGTTTTTTAAATTTAATTTAATCTGAGACAGGGTCTTGCTACTCTGTAGCCCAGGCTGGTCGTGAACTCACGATGGAGCCCAGACTGGCCTTGGACTCACGGCAATCCTCCTGCTTCAGCCTCCCAAGGGCTGGGATCACAGGCCTGCGTCACCACGCCTGGCTTATGTGGTGCTGGGGAATTGAACCCAGGGCCTTGCGCTTGCTGGCAAGTGCTTTAACCACTGTACCATTCCTCCAGACCCATGACCCAAAAGTTTTGACCTAGAAGTCCAACTGCAAATGAATGACACTCTGTGTGTGTGTGTGTGTGTGTGTGTGTGTGTGTGTGTGTGTGACGGGGGCGGGGGGGGATAATGCAAATAATCCCTTCTTTCTTGGGATATCAATACGTATTTATTTAGTTAAAATTATACTGTGGAGGAATAATCTAATCATCACTTCTATATGAGAACACAGATTCTGTGAGCAGCACTGTCCTAGTTTTATGCATGCATGCACTTTAAAAACTGGAAAGGCAGGGCTGGGATTGCGGCACCTGCCTAGCGTGCACAGGGCCCTGGGTCTGATTTCCCAGCACCGCATGGAAATTAGCCAAGCATGGTGGTGCAGAGCTGTAATCCTAGAACTTGGGAGGCTGACACAGGAGGACTATCATGTGTTTGAGGCCAGCCTGGTCTTCATAATGAGGTCACGACCAGCCTGGACTGAAAGCAAGATTCTCTCTCAAAGGGAACCCCTCCCAGATAGCGGGAGCATCTACCCTTCCCCTCTTTCGTTTCTGAATAAAGACCTGTTCTTCCTATTCTAAAAAATTAAATTTTAGAAAAGGAAAGAAACTGAGCATGGTGTTACACCTCTGAAATCCCAGCGCTCTAGGAGACTGGAACAGGAGAATTTCAAGTCTGAGCCCAAATCTGGGCAACATAGTGATAATATGTTGCCTAAAATTTAAAAGCAAAAAAAAAAGGCCTGGAGATGTAGTTCAGTGCAGAGGTTCAACTGGGTTCAACTCTTAGTACCATACAGAGAAGAAAACACCACCTGGAAAGTGCCAAGTGGAAGTTCCTTCACTTATCCCTTGTTTGTGCTTTCTACAGTTTGTACCATTGTACTTAAAGATGATGATAAAGGTTCCTATTTTCAACAGGAGTGGTGCCGCAGAAGTCAGTGATCCTGGGAGCCTGAATCCCCACCAGCGTGGGGACCCAGAGCCGGCCGGGATGGGGAGTTGTCCCTCCCAGGCCAAAGAGGAGGAGGTGAGACCCAGGAGACTTTGGGAGGGTGCAGGGCACATGTTGACTGAGGACAGACTAGAACCTGACTGCTCTAGGAGGAAGCAGCACCCTCAATGGGAGTGCCATGCTAAAAATGTTCCCACCTGCAGTTCACGCAGGCCATGGAGCTGCAAAGTCACCTAGTGGCTGCAACTCGCCAGATGTTAATATTAACCAAGTCAAGTCCAAGGCCATGTAATTGTTTTTGTTGCGAACAGTTTTTGGATTTCCAGTGATTTCTTTTTTGTTTGGCTGGTTAGAGTAGGCACCAGAGCCTTGCACACGCTGGGTGAATACTCTACCACTGAGCTAGAACCTTGTTTTTACTTTGAGACAGGTTCTCACAAAGTTGCCCAGGCTGGTTTCAAGCTTGAAATCCTCTTGCCTCAGCCTCTTGAGTGGCTGGGACGACAGGTGTGTGCCACCGCACCCAGCAGACTTCTAGGGACTTAAGTTCTCCTAAGCCCTAGCAATCCATAATCAAAGCAGAGCCAGAGCCCCACTGAGGGGACACTCGGAGTGCAAGTGCTGTGACCTCTGAGGGACCTGAGCTTCCGGTCACTCACAGACACTTGGGGCTTCCTGGGGCCGGCTTGAGAATTACACAGGACAATCTACGTCAGGCCCCCACCAGGCACACACAGGACACTTGGTCACCAGCTGTAACTCCCACAACCAGGGACACGATTAGTACTTAAGCCCAATGTGTGACTGCGTGGCCAAGCAGAAAGTGTCACCTGCTTCTTCTCCTCCGCCTGCCACTCTGCCGGGTACGCGCTCAGCAGCACCCCCAGGTCTAGCTCCATGCTCCACGCCAGCGCCGACTGGTTCTCGCTGCCCTCCAGCTTTCTGATCATCTCTGCAAACGGGTGGGTACAGAGAGAGCGTGGTGGACAGCAGGAAAGGCTTCCAACGCTGGGGCAGAGCGATCCTCTACCCAAAGGGGTAAGAGAGCACCCAAACTAGCTGGGGAAACAGCTGCAAGTGGGAATGGGGGTGCACACCTGGAACCCCACCGCTTGGGGAGGCTGAGGCAGGAGGATCACAAGTGTGAGCCCAGCCTGGATAGTTAGCAAGGATCTGTTTCAAAATCAAAACTAAAACAAGCCGTGGGAATGTAGCTCAGTGCAAAGGCCCTGGGCCCAATCCTGGTCAAAGTGAAAAGAGACGAGGCGAACGGGGAGGAGAGAGGAGGCAGGTGAGGCAACAGCTGCTCACAGGCAGCTCCACCTGCTCAGCTCCAGTCAATACAGGCCACTTCTGGCCAACAGTGACAGGAAACAGGAAACAGCTCCTGTTTCCTGCGTGCCAGCTGTGTTTCTGGGAAGGACACCAGGGACAAAGGCAATGAGCCTGTCGTTGATGTGAGAGGCAGGCGCTCCCTACCAGCACTGAGGGAAGGTCCACACTGCCTCTGGGCGTCGTCCCTGGGGCGCTGGTCCAGGTGGCTCTGAGCTTCCTCCTGGGGGTCGGGGAGCTGATGGATGTGGTCATTGGAAAACAGGCCTTCATACACATTCCCGTTCTTAAAAGTCAGTCGTCCCTGTCGGGTGGCAAATACTTTTTACAGTCAGGGAAGTTTGCTTATGAAAATACTGGTAAATACACATCAGTGGTTTCCTCAAGGGTTGGAAACCTTTTGCTTTTTGTTTTGTTCTGAGATAGGGTCCTGCCTGCTATGTCACAGCCTAGGCTGGCCTCACCATCATGATCCTCCTGCCTCGGGCTCTTGAGTTCTAGAATTACAGGTGTGAGCCACCAGGCCCAGCTGGTTGTTAGGAAGCTACACACTCAGTCCACATGCCACTCACTTCAAAGATACTTGCAGAGAGCTTCTGGAAGAAGAGTTTCTTTTCTCCTCGTTAGTGTAGACACAGATGTGAAGGCTGGAACCATAGCAGCCACGGTGACTCATAAGGAAGGGACCACACAAGAATAAAGATGAGGGGCTGGAGGAATGGCACAGGGGTTAAAGCGCTTGCCTTGCAAGCACAAGTCCCTGAGTTCAATTCCCCAGCACCACATAAGCCGGATGTGGTGGCGTACACCTGTAATACTAGTATCTGGGAGGCTGAGGCAGGAGGATTGCCATGAGTCCAAGGCCAGCCTGGGCTACATGGTGAGTTCAGGACCAGCCTGGACTACAGAGTGAGACCCTGTCACAAAAAAGAAAAGAAAAGAAAAGAAAGAATAAAGCTGCCATGGAGGGAGATACTGTGTGAAGACAGAAGAGAAATCCTGACCTCACTGATCAGACCAGCCAGGAAGCCCACACTGTGTTATGTAGGATGGTTAAGCTAGGTTGTGAATTGTAACCAAACCCGTCCTAACACCCCCCTACACTCACATGATGCTACTAAACATCCCTGTAGCATCCAGGGAATATTTTAAAGTCAGGTAATCACCTCCACAGAACAGTAAGCTGCTTAAGCACAGCAGATGATGAAGGTTGCCTGCTAAAGAGCAACGCTCCTTTTCCTGTGTCCCAGCCGCCCTCGGCGGTGCGGGCAACACCCGCCTCAGCGGCCTGTGCTCACCATGCCGTGCTTCTTGTTGAAGACCCACTCTCCTTCATATGAGGCTCCGCTGGCATAGGAGAACTTCCCGTGGCCGTGGCGGTAGCCGTTTACAAACTCTCCGACATATTCGTTCCTCAGAGGATACTGAGAGTTGGGGGTTCTCTTTATGAACCATGTGTGTGTTCCAAAGCCATTCTGAAAAGAAAGCAAACTAGCCAGGCATCAACATGGTAGAGCATACCTATAAGCCCGGCTACTCAGGAGGCTGAGGCGGGAGGGTCACAAGTTCAGGGCCAGCCTGGGCAACTTGGCAAGATCCTGTCTCAACACGAAGAATACCAAAAAGCCTTGGGAGGCGGCTCAGTGTAAGACCCTGGCCCAGTCCCCAGTGTGGAAAAAGAGAACAGCAGACAGCAATTGCATAGAAAATGACATAGAAAAAGGAAAAACATCAGAGAAAATAGGTGAAACCCAAACTGGTTATTTGAAAAGATCAACAGAACTGCCACACTTCTAGAAGGAAAAAAGAGAAGACACAAAATATGCACACCAGGAGAAATGCAACAACACTACAGACATTATGTGCATTAAAAGAACAAAATGGAGCCAGGCCCAGGGGACACAGGCCTCTAATCCCAACACGTGGGAGGCTGATGCAGGAGGACTGCAAATTCAAGCCCCGCCTGGGAAAACTGAGCAACTTAACAAGACCGTGTCTCAAAATCGAAAATAAAACATTGGCTGAGGATGTAGCTCAGCAGGAAGAGCCTGAGCTCAATTCCTAGTACCGCACGTCCACGTGTAACGCCTACATGCATGCATGCACACATGTGCAAAGGACACACACAATATGCAGCTGGAGCGAGGCGTGGTGGGGCAGACCTGTGATTCCAGTTCTGGGAGGTCAAGGCAGGGGGGCTGCAAGTTCCAGCCCAGCCTGGGCAGCTTAATGAAACCCTGTCTCAACATTTATAAATGAGCTAGAGAGACAGCTCTGAGTTCAATCCACAGTAATAAATAAATGCAGCAGAGACCCCAAAATCATAACTCAAGTTTCTACATTTGTCAGAGCTCTCATTTTAGATCTGCACACAGAGTGATTCTGGACGGCAAGGGCTTCAGATCGGCACGGGCGGCGGCGCCTACCTGGACGCCCCTCTCCCAGCGGCCAGTGTACTCCTCGTTGGTGGTCAGCCACCGCATCCGGCCCTCCCCATGCCGCACGTTGTCCTCCCACTGGCCTTCGTAGATGTTTCCGGATTTGTAACTTCAACAGAAGAAACCAATCAGTTGCCTCATATACTGAACCAGGCAGGGTGGCGCACGTCAGCACGTCAGCAATCTCAGCTACTCAAGAGGCTGAAGCAAGGGGATTGCGAGTTCAAGGCCAGACTAAGCAACTTAGCAAGACTCTATTTCAAAAAATTTTTTTTAAAAAATTGCAAGCCAGGCCTTGTAGAACAGACCATTAATCCGAGCACCATCCCCCTGGGACTCTGAGGCAGCAGGGTCACAAGTTCCAGCTCAGCCTGAGCAACTGCACTACTTCGTGGATTCTGTTTCAAAATAAAACATAAAAAAACTGGCTGGGGATGCAGCTCAGCATGTAGACCCAGGGCTTGATCCCACGTGTCACAGATAATAACAAGTAAATTTGGAAAAGGGGGGGCCAGAAATGGAGCTCAGTGGTACAGTCCTTGCCTAGCATACATGAGGCCCTGGGTTTAACCCCAGCAGAAGAAAAAAAAGATTCACAAACTTTCCTCTTGAATAACTGTAAATCAATGGCTCAGCGGTTAAAGCACCTGCCTAGTAAGTGCAAGGCCTTGAGTTCGATTCCCCAGCACCATGTAAAGCCAGGCCTGGTGGTACAAGCCTGTAATCCCAGAACTCAGGAGGCTGAGGCAGGAGGATTGCAGTCAAGCCTGGAGTGAGTTCAGGACCCTATCTCAAAATCAAACAAACAAACAAACAAACAAAAAACCCAGCAACCCAGCCCTGGCGCTCTTCCCTCTAGTGAAACTCACTCTTACGGAACAGAGAAAATAACTTAATTAAACCTGCTGATTACTTAGAAAGGTAACAACATGGGTAAGAGCAGAGATTTTAGATCTTTCAGGAACAATTCCTTTTTTATTTTTTGCAGCACTAGGGAACTGGGGATAGAAGCCAGGGTCTTTGCACCAAGCTACATCCTAGTCCTTTTTTGTTTGATTTTTTGAGACAGGGTCTCAAGTTGCTCATACGGGGCTCAAATTTGACATCCTCCTGCCTCAGCCTCCCAGAGAGAGCCGGGTGACAGGCCTGCACCACCACTCCAGCCTAAAAATTATTCCCTATTGTATTATGATTAGTTACTATGTTGCCCCCCCACTACTGTAACCTTTAAAATATTTGGCTTATCTTCTCAATTGAAAAATTAAGCAAATATGTCACTGTTGTTCAGAAAACATACAATGGCAACAGAGACCCACAGTTAATGCAGAAAACAGAAAAAATCACTTTCAATTGACAATCAGGTGCAACAGTGTGATTAGGGATTTAAGATGTTTTTCCAGATCTTCTGGAGAATGTTTTCACCACTGTGGAGATTACAGTGGGATAACTGAAACATCCCTATTTGCTGGGACAGAACGTTCCCTGCAATTCCCTCGTCGTCTCTTCCGCTAAGCGACAATTCGCCAGGCCCGCAGGTGCTCTGGCACCCACCCCCAGATGTGGCCGCGTCATACCTACCATCTGATGCCCCAGCCCTTTCTGACGTTGTAGACCCAGTCCCCCTCGTACCACGACGTACCCTCTGGATTATAGTAAATAGAACCCTAAAAGAAATAATATTTTCACAAAATCAAGCCTCAGGACAAATGATTTTTTTTTAAGATGAAAATACCCAAACCTAGGAAGTGTAACGTGTGCATACGTGAATTCACACTTAAATGCAAAGCATGACCCTTTGGGCTTCTTCTTTGCAATCTAGAAAATGGTAAAGTATCCTCAGCAAGCGCAAAGGAGACCCTGTCACGGCCTGGTCACGCTCTAATGACAAAGTGCCACCTCACAGCACGGAATGACTCCCTAGGCCCAGGAGCCAGCCACATAAACACGGCAAGAAATTGTGTCTCGCGGCCGCCCATGGGGTTAAGCCTTCCTTGTAACTGGGCACCCTGCTTCACATGGCAAGTCCTGGCTCAGTCCGGGTGGAGGGAGACCCTGCCTCAATAAAAAAAAAAAAGGAATGAGGTGTGGCTCAGGGCGAAGGCCCTGGGTTCGGTACCAAAAGGAAATGAAAGCGTAACCTTGGGTTTTGTGGCTGTCCCACCACCCACACACCTGCACGTCCGCTCCTGGGTGAGGCGCCCTCCCGCGCTGCGCACCCACCTTCCCGTGCCTCTTGCCCTGGCACCACTGGCCGACGTAGGACACGGTCCTGGAGCTGCACATGAACACGCCGAAGCCGCTCCTCATGCCGTTCACCACTTCCCCTTCATACATGCTGCCGTCTGGCCACGTGTATGTGCCATGGTTCATAGGGATGTTCTTCACAAACTCCCCCTGAAGTGAAATGGGTAGATACCCAGCGAACTCAAGGGAGCCCCTCAATCCTTACATGTGGATTAGCAGCAGCACCATCCGCGAGTCAGAAGATGGAAATGGGCCAAATGCCCATCAACCGAGGAAGGAAGAGTCAAATCCCAGTAGGTACTGACAGATAAAGGATGAGGCACAGATACATGGTACAGTACACAGGAGCCTTGACAATCTCACACTAAGTAACAGCATGGTGGGACTAGAAGTACATGGGAGGGAGGCAGCAGGGGGTGCCTGGAGACACGCTGCCGTTCTCAGGTGTCCTCCCGTGGAAACAGCTGGACATGCCCCTCGCTTCTGCCTCCTCTCCAGATCTCTCCACCAGGTGGACGACCAGCAGAATAAAACGTTAGGACAGTAAGGTGTCCAAGAAGCCAGCAGGCGGCAGGGTGAGTGGCGGCTGCCAGTCCTGGTCTTGGGACCTGGACCCTCCTGGCTCTGCCTGAGGGAGCTATCCCCTGCCCCTCCAGGGGTCGGGTGACGAGCAGGGAGAGAACCCCTGGGGACCCTTCTCTCTGCCTGGAGCTCATGTGCTACACACTGCTGCTCCACTCCATCGGCGCCTGCTTGGCACAAGGGGCTGGTTTCATGGTGGACAGTGTTTACCCCAAAGGAAGGAGGGTGTGGATGTTTTTGGGATGAGGCGCACACTGCAGCCCCACGTGCTTCTGTGAGACTGGCTGCTGGAGCTCAGGGCAGCGTGAGCGAGGGGCGGCTGAGCTGCAGGTGGTTCTTGCACTGCCTACCACTCACCTCCTGCTGTGGCCAACCCTGGCTGTGGCTCTGGGCGGGGTCCCTGTGCTAGTGGACCCACTCTGTGCGTGCCCAGGACATCTGCCTTGGGGTGGCACATGGAATGACACCTGCTATTTTCCAGGAGTCTGAATTTCCTGGATGTCACCTACTAGCAGGGGAGAGGTGACCGTGCTGTCTGGTCCTGTGGCTGCCCACAAAGACCCCCAAGCCCCGGGGCTTGAGCGTTTCCAGCAACTGTGGAACAGTGGGGTCCCCCAGGCAAGTCACCATTCAGGATCAGAAACCCCTTGAATGCTAGCCTTGGGTGAGAAGCCAGGTCATGTAGGACAGCAGCTCCCCAGGCACACTAGTCCCGAGGGGTCCAACCTCAGGCTGCCTGGACCCCACGGCCAGCCCTCCCTTACTGCCTCGGCCTCCACAGCATGCCTTCCACTCAGGAAGCTGCCCATCTGGCCCTAACTGCTTGCACTTTCCCCCTTGCCTGGCTGTTACTGGAATACCAGCTACAGGAATGTGTTTTACTTTATTTTTGAGGCAGGGTCTCACCCTGCAGCTCAGACTGGTCCTGAACTCACTATGTAGCCCAGGCTGGTCTTGGACTCATAGCAATCCTCCTGCCTCAGCCTCCCGAGTGCTGGGATTACAGGCATACACCACCATGCCCGGCTTAGGTAGTGCTGAGGAATTGAACTCGGCCGTACCCTTGAAAGGCAAGTGCTTTAACTGCTGTGCCACTCCCCCAGCCCTTGAGCATGTGTTTGTGATGCCACTGTGGCCATTTCTAAATGACATGCTAAAACTCTCAGAACAGCATTTCCAGCTTAACACATTTTGTAGATGAGACTTAAAACTGGCACAGTCTCTTGAAGAATGAATCCATCCTAACAGTTGCTTTAAAAATATTTCTTCAGGGCTGGAGGAATGGCACAGGAGTTAAAGTGCTTGCCTTGCAAGTACAAGGCCCCGAGTTCAATTCCCCAGCATCACATAAAGTTGGGCATGATGGCACATGCCTGCAACCCCAGCACACAGGAGGCTGAGGCAGGAGGATTGTCATGAGTCCAAGGCCAGCCTGGGCTACATAGTAAGTTCAATATCAGCTGGGGCTACAGAATGGGATCCTGTCTCAAAAAAGAAAGAAAGAAAGAAAGAAAGAAAGAAAGAAAGAAAGAAAGAAAGAAAGAAGAAAAAGCACATTCATGTCAACCTGACGGCATAGGCCTGTAATGTCAACATTCAGCATTTTGTAAGCTGAGCAAGGAAGTTTTCAAGTTCAAGGCTGGTCTGGGCAACTTAGGTATACCTTGTCTCAAACTTTTTTTTTTTTAACTAGGTACATAGCTCACATAGACAGCCGTGGGTTTGATCCTCTGTGCCAAATAAATAAATCCTCAACCCAACAAGAGGGGTTAACTGAAATCCCTATAAACATGTGGTCAGTATGTTACATCTGGATTATTAGAGAAGGTTTGATCTCTAAAAAAGGTATAAAAGAGAACATAAAACTACTTTTGTCTAAAAAAATAGGAACACAAAATATCTACCTGTATATGCTCCATACAAAACACACAGACCCCAAAGGACTACATGTAGGTGCTGTGTGTGTGAAGAACACACAAGATACCCCAGTTACAGACAAGCCAGTGTGAGGAGTCCCCAGGGCTTGTGTGGTCACCAGGTTATTGTAGCCTTTGGTCCTGTGCGTTTTCAACTTGTGTCAGATTGCTTTTATGAAAATTGACCAACTGTGGGCGCCTAACTATTAATTTTGAAATTGTGGTTTAGAACTACACTTCATTATGTGGCTTACCTCGTATTTCAGTCCATCATCCCAAACGTAGGTCCCTTGTCCATGCATGAGGCCTTCTGAGAACGTGCCCTTGGGGAGAGAGGAGCACCAAACCTTAGCCAGAGCATGGGCGGGAGCCCCAGTGCTGACCACGGCCCACTGGCGGCCCTAGGGCCAGTCCACAGAGTGGTCCACCCTCATCTAAACAGGACCTAAGGAGAGATCCACAAACAGCCAAACAGTTACACCTGTCTCGCACTCCTAAGTCAAGAAAACTGTAGTTCAAAATAATTTTAAAACTTCGGTTTTGTATTTTAAACATGAAAGGTCACCCCGTCCCCACAGTACTGGAGGTGGAATCTAGGGCCCTCACTCTGAGCTAGTCCCAGCCCTTTACTTTTTTACCCTGAGACAATGTCTCCCTAAGTTGCCCGGGGCTGGTTAAGAACTGCGTCAGCCTCCCAGTGTGCTAAGATTAGAGGCCTACCCACAAGGAAGACCCCAGATCTCCCTGCTGTGTTTATGGACACGCCGCTTGGAGTAATGAGCCAGTTTACAGAGCATGTAGCTGGCTGTGTGTAGGCAACTGACCCTGTAGGAATGGTAGGTCTCTTGGCATCCGAGGAAGGGAAGGATGGCCTGGGTTTCCCAGCATGGGCTGCCATGTGCAAGGGCAGTCAGGCCTCCAGCACCTTGGGCAGAGGAAGCCTCAACTGCTCCCCTAGTGGCCGAGAAGAGGTGTCTCTCTGGGAGCCCGTGAGCCACCGCAGCTATGGAGTGCAGGCATGGGATGGATACCCAGGCTGCAGCAAGGCCCTCCGAGATGACTGTGGACCCAAGCATGTCGGGGAAACCCTGTCAGGGCTGGACGGTACAGCGAAGACAGAGGGGATGGGATTTTTTTTTTTTTTTAGTTACCCATCAAGCGTTTAACAAAAAGACCATACATCACGGCCATACATACATGAAGACTGCATGCTTCTGAATGGAGAGATCAGTCACCAGTGAAATCGCTTTTCTACAACACGGGAGGGCTGCTGCCCTGACCTGAATCTATGCAAACTCTCAAAGGAGATAAATTCAACATGAGAAGGGACAATAGCTGTGGCCGGTACAGAAGGGGTTCCCGGTGTCACTCCCCTCACTGGGAAGGCCACAGGAAGACACGATTGCTCTGCCAGTTCCAATATAACAAAACAGCTATACCCCACCCCTTGACGTATTCATAACTGGGCCGGCGCAGAACCGGGGCCCCAGAGGGTCGGGGAAGCAAGGCACAAGTGGGCAGAGAGGCTCCTCAGCTGCTACACAGCACTTCTGAGGTCACAATTACACTGATGGATATCAAGACAAGGTAGAGGGTGGAGTCCCTGTTGGAAAATTATAGTGGGTGACTGAAGCTGGGGCATCTGAGGAAAAGAGTCGTGGCAGCTTCGATTCCCATAGCTCCCATGGGGCGGGAATTTTTTAAAAAGGTATTCAGTCACAACGAAGGTACATGGGGAGCTCATATGACACAGGAAGATGAACACACACCATACACATAGGGGAATATTAGGGTACTCCATGCCTGCTAGCCTCAGCCACGAAAATTTAATCTCCTGGGCTGAGGATGTAGCTCAGAGGCACAGCACTTGCCTGGCACGCTCAAGGCCCTGGGTTCAATCCCAGTACCAAAACTGAGAGAGGAAAAAAAGACCATCTTAAAAATTTCTTCATCTAGAATTAGTACGTATTCCTTTGATAATCTGAATATTTACTGTGGTATTATTTTAACAAAGACAAAAAAAGAAAACAGAGCTGAGCCCAGTAATACAGGTCTGTAATCCCAGCACTCTGGGAGGCTGAGGCAGGAAGGTCCTGTGTTTGAGCCTATCCTGAACAACTTAGTGAGATTCTGTCTCAAAAATAAATAAATAAATAAATAAAGACAGCCGGGAACACAGCTCACTATGAAGGCTCCAGGCTTGGTCCCCAGTAGCACAAAAAAGTAAATAAATAAATAAAATGAGAGGATTACATAAGCTGTATTCAAATATTACACAATTTCACAGAGGGGCCTGAGCAACTGGGCTTTGGTAGCCAAGGGGCTGCAGCTGTCCTCAGACACCACCAGACAACTCTTTTTACTTTAGAGATGCAATTGTTGTTTGTACAATAGACATAAATCAAGAAAAGAAAAAGTCCCAAGTGACCTCTTCGGTTATGCTGAGCCATGTATTTAAGTATTTACACGTAATTGTGGTTCAGACTAAAATCGGCAGGAAGTAGTGGCGATTCCTTTGGAAGAACCAGCGGGTTCAAGTGACAACATGCAAGTGCGACCCTGCATCGTGGTGGTCTTCCTCCCGCCTGCATCCGGCCGGGACTCACCTGGTAAGTGCAGCCGCCCTGGAAGACCGCGAAGCCTTCGCCCTCATACAGGCCACACACCTTCTTGCCTTCGTAGCTGCGAAGGAATGGAGGTCAGTAAGGAGCCAAGCACACAGGCCTGGCGACAGCAGGTCCAAGAGCTGCCAGGGGACGGTCCACCCAGCTTGCCCTGCCACCACATGCATCACGGTCCCCTCCAGGGCCCGAAGTGGACCACTCAGGTTTGAAGAAATACAAAGTATTCTAAAGAATCTCAAATCGGGGCTGGAGAAATGGCACAGCAGTTAAAGCGCTCTGCCTTGCCAACACAGGGCCCTGGCTTCGATTCCCTAGCCCCTCGTAAAACTGGGCACGGTGGCACATGCCTATAATCCTAGCACTTGGAAGGCTGAGGCAGGATTGTCCTGAGTCCTAGGCCAGCCTGGCTACAGAGTGAGACTTGTCTAAAAGAAAAAAGAAGAAGAAGAAAAAAAAAAAAAGAATTACAAATTTAGGGCATAGCTCAGGGGTTAGAGCACTTGCCTAGGAAGCACAGGGCCCAGGGTTCAATCCCCCAGCACCATATAAGCAGGGTGGAGTGAGCAGGCCTGTCATCCCTAAAAAACAAGAAAAATAAAAATAAAGGGGTGGGGATAACTCTCAGTGAAAGCCTTGGGTTCAATCTCCAGGACTGCTAAATAAATACAGTATAACTCAGGGGTATTAAGAGCATTCACAAGGTTGGTTCAACCCTCACTACCATCTAGTTTCAGAATGTGTTTATTGTCCCAAACAGCAATTCTGTACCCATCAGACACTAACCCCACGTCCCCAGAGCCCCTGCTAATGTTTATTTTGGTTTTTAACTTGTACGTATGTTTCGTTAAATTTGATTTTTTTTTTTTTTTGAGACAGGGTCTCACTCTGTAGCCCAAGACTGGTCCTAAACTCACAGCAATCCTCCTATTTCAGCCTCCTCAGTGCTGGATTTTCAGGCGTACACCACCATACTCTGTTGATGTGGTCCTGGGAATTGAACGCAGGGCCTTGTGCTTCCTAAGCAAGCACTCTAACTGTTGAGCTATGCCCTCAGCCCTCTTTTCATTCATTCACTCATTCACGTGTGTGTGTGTGTATTTGGTTTTTTTTTTGATACAAGGGGTCTCAGGGTCTTGCTAAGTCACCAAGTTGCCCAGGCTAGGCTCTTACCTCAGCTTCCCAGAGTGCTAGGATTACAGGTCTGTGCCACCATGACCAACTAAATTAAATGCTTTCAATAATCAAAACGGTATCGATTTTATGATAAAGACTATTTTTAAAATTTTAAAACATACATATGTGTCTGCCCAGGTCAGCCAAACCTTAGGATGCATGCAGCCAGAATCAACATCTCAAGCACAACCTCATGAGAGGGTCTGCCTCAGACACCGAGCTGCGGCATCCCTGACACTGGAAATCACGTGAAGAGACCTTTAAGATTGCAAACTCCCAGGCTCTGGGGTGATCAGTTACCCAACAGTTGCTAACTGACCCAGTTGGAGACACGTAAACCGCTCATTTTTAGGAAGGGCCATCTAAATAGAAGGCCTGGCGGGGGGTGGGGAGGTGGGGGGAGGGTACCAGAAGAAGGGAAGCCTCTAGGACATGAATCTAAAAGTCCTGACAGAGGGTACAGAGAGTTTATGCACCCGGGAGGGCTAAGGAGAAGAGTCCGGTAGGAAACACTGTGGGAGCCCGGCCTTTGGGGCCTCTAGGAGGTTGAGGCAGGAGGATGGCAAGTTTGAGCTCACTCTGGACAACTCGGCAAGTGCAGGACCTTATCTCTAAATAAAAAAAAAATGAAAAAATGGTCTGGGGATGTCACTGTGTGGAGGTCTGGGGTTGGATCAGTGGTACAGAGAAAAGAAAAGAAAAAAAAAAGAAAGGCACCGGGACAGAGGGTGGTTCAAAGGTTGCAAGCCTGGAGAGGTAGACGACAATGGCACCACGGTAGAACCAGGACACTGAGAAGCTGACAGGGGACAGAAACAGTACCATCCGAGCCCCTCCTGAAATGCGGTCTGCTTCATTCCCCCCAAAGAAAAACCGAAGAACCGGCTCAGCAAGGCCAGGGCTGGGGCTGACATCACAGAGCTAAGACTCAAGCCAAGAGGTAGTTTAAAGGCCCATAGCCTGTACTTCTGGACAAGGGAATTCCTAAGTCCAGTTACCAATGTCCAATGGGGAGTTAAAAACTGAATCTGAGTGCAGAGTGTGGGCACACTCCTGTTACCCCAGCACCCTTGAAGGCTGAGGCAGGAGGACTGCAACTTTGTGCTTAGCCTGGGCAACTTTGTGACTTAGTAAAATTCTGTTTCAAAATAAAATAAAGGACTGGAGGAATAGCATAGCGATTAGAACACTTGCCTAGCAAGCACAAAGCACTGGGTTTGATTCCCCAGCTCCATATAAGCTGGGCATGGTGGTGCACACCTAGAATCCCAGCACTCGGGAGACTGAGGCAGGAGGATTGCTGTGAGTTCAAGACCAGCCTGGGCCATACACTGAGTTCAGACTAGCCTGGACAACAGTGTAAGACCCTGTCTCAATAAATGAATAAATACATGAATGAATAAATATTTTTTAAAAAGATGTAGGCATGTAATTCAGTTAATAGGGTCCTGGGTTTAACCCCTGGTGGCTGGCACACATGCACACACATACACAACCTTGAAATTCTACAAGAGCAATGCTAATGAAAATAGATTTTTCCAGGCACCATGGCACATGCTTATAATAGTAAATATTCAGGAAGCTGAGGCCAGACAACTGCTAAATTTAAGGCCTGCAATACAACTTCTTTGCAGTCTGTTTCAAGAACTTTTTTTTAAAAGCCTAGGATTCTGGGATGTAGCTCAGTGGTAGAGCACTTACTTGCCTAGTGTGTATAAGACTCTGAGTTCAATCCCCAGCAACATTTTTTTAAAAAGGAAATTTTATCATCATCTAGGGAGATGGCAGGCTAACCCACAATGAGACTGCCAAGAGAGACTGACTGTAAAAGTAGTAGAAGAGGGAACCTGGTAGACACGGTCCCTGGGGACCTCAGCTGTGCACATTCACAGCTGGAGACTGGAGTCATTTGGTGGGATGGAGGAATTTTGTGATGGAATCACACCCTTGCAGCAAAGCCCACTTCGAGGACAGCCAGATGGATGGGGTGGGCGTAATCCCGCTGGCCCGCCCGCTCCCATGAGGCAGGCGGTCACCTTTCCACGATGAGTTTGGTCAGAACCGGCTCTTCATACTCAGTGCCGTCTTCATTCTGCTGGACACACTGAGAGTCCCTGTTGGGTGGCAGCATGCCTTGTGGCATCTCCAGTGGCCGGATGCTGCCGGTGTTGCCATCATGCTTGTAAATCTCTGGGTAGTCAGAGAAAGAGGGAGAGCGAGCCGACTTATCTCCTTTTCGGTCCGCTTTTTTCTTTTCTTTCACCATTGCCTCTGGGAGACCTAGGGTTTCCTTTATATAAATGTATGTAAACAGCCAGTGATCCCTTTTGGTGACAGCCTGTTGTTTCAAAGCCCGATAAGCTTTATCTGGAAAACAAAAATTATGTCTCTAAATACTTGGCAGTCTCATTTCTAGAAATTCAGCTTCACAATGTTATTATGCTCCGAAAGCCTGGAAATAAAAAAAAAATCGTTAGTTTATAAAAATAATCTCAATACTGCCTTGGTTGTTCCTAAAAATAATTTTGAACCACTAATGTTATTTTTAAATAGTGCTCAGGAAAATAATCCTTCATGAAAGTAACACAAATCGCTAAGATTGTCTACGCTATTAACTAACTCACTTTAAAAACGCCTCTTCTAGCACTGTGGGAGGCCGAGGCAGGAGGATCGCAAGCCTGGACAATTAAGCAACTTGGTGGGTCCCTACCTAAAAAAATAAAAGATCTGGGGATGCGTAGCTCAGTGGGAAGGCCTTGCAGCAAGATTCCCACTACCAAAACAAACAAAAGTCCTCAGCCTAAAACGCTAACATTGTAACATGCTCAGGTTTCCCTGGAGAGGTGGGTTCCAGCATCATGGTCACCAGCGCTGGGGTTAACAAGCTGCTTCAGCTCCTGCCTTGAATACCAAAAAGGAATACTACTACCACCTCAAAATTGAATGAGGCAAAAACCAGAAAAACCCCCAGAGTACAGATGCAGAATTCTCAGAAACGTGGTGATTTTGTCCCTGTCCTGGTCTTGAACTGGAAATGACTGGCTGCGTAGTGTACAGCACCACCTGGAGTGTATCTTATGGGCCAGAGAAAGGATGTTACAACATTGTCCAGGCTGCAGAGCTTTGGGCAGAATTCCGAAGCCAGTGTCTATGACCCTCCAACAACCTAGCCAAGTCCTGGGGTGCAGTATGCGTGGGAGGGACGCCCTTCCCCGCCTCTGCCTGGGCGGCAGCTTCTGGACACCCCGCTCGCCAGAACCACCTACCTCCAGGATTCTTCCCCCTTCAGTCTCCTACTGGCCCCTCCAAAATCCCACAAGTGGCTAGATAAAGGCGCCCCCGGTAAATGCAGCCCAAGCTACCTGCACCTCTAAGCTTGGCTAGGCCCCACCGTGGCCTCTGGCCCTCTACCACAGTGGAACCTCAAACACAGAAAATGTCCTCAGGATTCTTGGCGTTGTCCCATTCTGTGACTAAGCACAGGCCTATGCCTATCAACCCCAAACTGTGCCTTTCCCCTGCCTCGCCTCTGGCCTTCTCCCATCACACATGTGCTCAGGTCCCAGGAGGCTGGCGGCAGGACCTGTCCTGCACATCACAGCTTGGCGGCTCAGCAGCTCCTCCTGGACCAGACTGAGGGCCTCCGCGTCCAGGAAGCCAGTTGGTCTCCAGGCAACAGGAGCTGCAGGCCCCGCCCCCTGAGTTCTTAAAGGGGCCCTAGTGGCAAAGAAAAAGGACCTGTGCATCCCATGCTGTCCTCCGTGGGTCCAGGAGTAAGGGCTGGTAAGCCTCCTAATTACTCAAAACAGGAATCATTCAGACACCAGTTTAGTTTTTCACGGCTGCCTTAAAACAAATGACCACAAATGCTAGAGGTACAAAGCAACACACTTTTATTACCCCACAGTTCTGTGGGTCCAACAGGACTGGCTCCTTCCTGGATGCTCCAGGGAGACGCTCCAGGCCCTCCTCTTCCAGCTTCCAGATGAAGGCTGCCTGCACCCAACCACACCTGAGCTATTGGCGCTGTCTTGCAGAGTCCTGCAGAGTCCTACGCAAGGAGTCTCCGGCCAGCTGGGAAGGAGCCTCCACTTGGGGGAACTTACATGATTGAGTACACGGCAAGTCCCACCCTAAGGTCTTTTGGAACATCCATGGAGTCCCTTCTGCTGCGTGAGGTCACACTCTCAGGTTCCAGGAAACAAGTCACAGCCATCTCTGGAGGCCAGTTTCACACCCTCCACAACCCCCCATTCGCAGAGCTCTTGTGAACACTACCTGAGGTCCTGCAGGCACACACAGCACGATGTCCAACATGGAAGTGTTGACAACAGTGTCCCGTCTCCTGGCCTCTGCTGTCCTTCTCAGAAGGCCGCTGGTCCAGGAGGTTCAGGTGGGGCGGGGAGTGGGGGGCTGCTCCCCTGGGCACTATGATTCCCCAAACACCGCCTGGACTCAGAGGAGGATGTTGTTTTTTTACTTCTACTTTTGGCACAGTTCAAATGAGACAAGATTCCATAAAAACAAGTGAGAAACCACGTCATCCACATTCCCAGGGAAACTGAGAGAGCCTTATAGAAGAGCTAGAACCTTCTCTCTCTCCGATTAGAAGAGCTCTTTGTACCTGGCCACACTGGAACATTTAAACATAGTGACCAACCTCATTCCTTCATTTCTTTCCAGCTGGCACTAGAGTCCCTCAGGTTTTTTTTTTTTCCATAATTTTCTTCTTTAAACTCTAATATGCATCAGGGATGAGAGCAACTGTCTCAAAAGAATTTCAAATGTATGAAATTAAACCAATATGAGCTTAAGACTGAGGATAAAAATTGCAGTAACACATCCAGCCAGAGAAGAGGCCGGGACAGCTTCCAAAGCACTCTTATTTAAGACCAGGCGTGTTCAGGGTTGTATGGCTGGAGACAGTGCTCTTACTTAAAAATTAAAAAAAGGTCTTCTGTCTGCACACACACATACACACACACACATACACACGCACACACAGGCATGCCAGCACACATTCAAATACAGAACCAAACCCACTGCTTCACTTGCTTTGAACAGGTCCTCATGACTGTTTCTTGAGATAGGCATCTTAATATATTGCCCAGGTGGTCTGGAACTCATGGACTCAAGTGATTCTTCGGCTAGAGCCTCCCAAGCAGCATGTACTGCTATATTCAGATTACAGGCATTTTAAAATGAATCTAGTACTTTCTTCTTTTATTTCTTTTGAGACAGGGTCTTGCTCTAGTCCAGGCTGGCCTTGAACTCACAGCTATCCTCCTGCCTCAGCCTCTCAAGTGCTTTTTACAGATGTGCACCATCACACCCAGCTTACGTGTTGCTGGAGAATCAAACCCAGGGTCTTGTGCTTGCTAGGTAAGCGTTCTAACCACTGTGCTATTCATCCGCCACCTGATACATTTTTTTAAAGTAGCAGGCTAATTTTGAGACCCTGCCCCCCCCCCCCCCCCCCCCGCCAAAAAAAATGGTTACTTAAGGCCCTGTATTCCAAAATAGAAAACTAGTCAAATCTGTAATTCCAGGAAGGGAGAAAAGTCATCAGTTCTGAGAAATGACATCCAGGTTGGCAACGTGCCTCATGGTCGGCCTTCCGTGGGGACAGTTCCAGGGATGGTCCATCTCCCCCATGTGGGTGATGAGTTTCTTCATCTCACTTGTGCTGAGAGCAGTTCCGATCATGACCTGGGTACGAGACACAATGGTTTCAAGTTTGTGCGGTCTTTGTCAGAATACTCTTCCGAACCCCTCTTCTCTCCTTAAAACCCTGCCGTGCTGTGGGCTTAGAGGTTCCAGCATGGCAGCCCCAGCTCTCCTGGAGATGCCACCCTGACCTGCAGAAGAAAACCTCTTTGCAGCAGCCGCACAGCTGCTCCAGCAGCTGCTACATGTCTCCACCCAGCAACCAGTGAGGAAGGGAGCGATCTGTGGTATTGAGGAGGAAGCCAGAGTCTTCACACTGAGCAACACCCCTAGCCCAGTCTTATTTCTGACTTTGAGACAGTTCTGCTAAGTCACTAGGTTGCCCAGGCTGGACTTGAACTTGCAATCTTCCTGTCTCAGCTCCCAGAGTGGTAGGATTACAAGCCTGTGCCACCAAGTCCAATTAGCCAGAGATTATCCTTCAAGTGTTGGACCTCTCAGTGTTCCTCCCCAATACTTCTGTCACCTGAGTGACATCCTGGTCCTCACCGGTTGTGTCCTCACAGGGCTTCAAGCCCGCATCGCAGCAGGCACCCCCACCCCACGGGCACCTTGTGCCTCACATGCACGTCCATGTCCACAACACAACCTTCTCCCTTAGGCCCACGGACTTGGCCGCCCTGTGCACAGAACACATTTTTTCCAGATCTTTGCATGTCCCTGTCCCTTCCGGTAGGCTCCTGCTCCCACGCCCCTGCCCACTCTCAATGGAGCAGCACGCCTGGCCCCTCTCCAGGCCGGGCACTGCTCTGTGACATGCACGTGGAGGGGGAGCACATGCCACAGCATAGATGGAGACATGAGCCCTGAGGGTCAGGGACAGAGGGAGGCCAGCCTGACGAGTCATTACCGCCTTTCCTTCTATAGCACCAGAGGCACAGACAATAAAGTTAACAGAAGAACGGCGGAAGGGTCCCATGTGGAGAGGGAGCCAGCAGGCGGGGATGGAAGTGAGAGCCTCAAGTTTTTCTTGCCCCATATTGGTATGACCCATAAATCCCAGGATGAAGGAGGTGCAGAGAGCTTACCCCACAGGCATAGAAAGCAAGCTGAGCTAGCACTGGCTTTATGAAATACAGAACAGGCAGTGAATACGGATCAGGGCTCAAAGATAACACAGGCATGAAGGCTGTCAGGACAGCAGTCCTGGCTCTCTAGGTAAAATAACAGGCAATCACAAGGTGGTTACCAACGCCACCCAAGGCAGGCGCGAAATTGAGACCTTCCAGGACTCACAGACTGGCGGCAAGCTCTGGAGGCGAACATCTGCCTGACGCGCGACGGCCGGCACATGACCCCTGGGCTGTCGCTCAGCATGAAGATCAGCTCATCTATATCTTGGGGCCCAAACGTCCAGTTTTTACTCGTTGGCAAGGAAATCAACTTAGCCCTTTGGGTGACTGGAGCTAAAAGAGGAAATTTTGAGAAAAAGCCACTATTTGAGAACTGTATTGTCACCTGGGTGCTACTAATAAGGACCATTTAGAGAGGGCAGAGCGAAAGTGCCTGGGGGGGGCTTCATTAACCTTTTACAAAATATAGACCGATTTACATGTGACCTTGAAGATGTTTCTCGGTCTAACAAACACCATTCTTAGGCTAAGGCTTAAGGATTCCACGAGTTTGAGGCCAGCCTAGGCTACCTAGTAAATTTAGGACCAGACTGAACTACAGAGCTAGACCCTGTCTCCAAAAAAAGGGGGGGAACAATTCTATAGTGCTAATTAATAACGTACCACTTTCATCAACGACAAAATCAAAGCCATTCTTTCTGAATATTTCCAGATTTTCTATCAAGACAGCTTCATTGACAGCAGTTAGGTTGAGAGTCTGAGGCCTGAAAAACAAAAGATTCAACTACAACGTGAGAAGCTGGAGGAATAGCAGTGGTTAGAGCGCTTACCTAGACAAGGCCCTGAGTTTGACCCCACAGCACCACATTAGCCAGGCACGGTGGTTCACACCTGTAATCCCAGCACTCAGAAGGCTGAGGGAGAAGGATTGCTGTGAGTTCAGGACCAGCCTGGACCACAGCGTGAGACACTGTCTCAAAAAAGAAAAGAAAAAAATCTGACACAAAATAAAAAACTTAAAAAGGACTGGGGATACAGCTCAGTACAAAGGCCGTGGCTTTGATTTCTAGTACCACAAAAAAAACCCAGAAAAGTTTACCAAATGTTTTTACTAGTATCATTTATTCCTACTGCAAATGAAAATCAATACGTTCCACAGGAAGTACTTAGCAAGTTACATATATTTCCCAGCGGAGTGACTGCTTAGTGCTGGCATCACAGGCATGAGCCATCCCCAGCTTCAACGTTTTTATTTACACACATGGTATTGTTTTATCCCCGGCATAGAAACAACCCCATCTTAAATGAGAGGCGCCCCCGGGTAGCAGACGTACTTGAGGAGCCTCTGTGCCCGGAGCACTGAGTGCCGCTGCAGCCGCTCGAAGTTGTACTTCTCGTCAGCAGCGTGCTGGTCCACCAGGAACAGGTCCCCCTCCAGCTTCGCCACCACAAACCCCAGGTTGAACTGACCCACGATCTCCATCTCCGCAAACATGGTTTTGCTGCATGTGCAAAACGTTCGTTGTCAGACATTTAAGATTGGTCTTCTGATTTCGAACAAACACTATAAAAAAATCAGGCAATACAAAAATAAAAAGAGGACATCCCTGAGAAATCCACTTTCCAGTGCTGACATCAATTATTCATTCATCCAGCTCTCTAGGAATAACATTACTTCTAGAACAATTAGACAGACAGACAGACACACACACACACGCACACACACCACATACACCTTTTTTCTATACATGACATTTAACTTAAAAAAGAAATTTCAGTGGCTGGAGGAACGGCTCAGTGGTTAAAGCACTTGCTTAGCAAGTGCAAAGTCAAGTGCTAAGTACCAAAGTTCGATTCCCCAGCACCACATAAGCTGGGCATGGTGGTGCATGCCTGTAATTCCAGCACTCAGGAGGCTGAGGCAGGAGGACTGCCTGAGTCCAAGGCCAGCCTGGGCTCCACAGCGAGTTCAGGACCAGCCTGGGCTACAAAGTGAGACCCTGTCTCAAAAAAAAAAGAAATCTCAATTCTTCCTTCTATTCTCCTTGCATCACTTAACATGTCAATTTTTTTAGATTTATACATATAGATCTATTTCATTTTTATTTTAATAAACAACAGCAATTTATTTATCCCAGATCTGGAGGGAGGGATTCTGGGATCAGGGCACTGGCAGACTGAGATGCTTTTCCTGCTTCTAAGACAGTGACCCATCACTGTCCTTAAACGCACTAGGGTGGGGCATTTCCCCTCTTCTGTGAGAGGACTCATGGCCTGACTGACCTCGCATGGGACGTCTCTGGAGGAACAGGGACAGGGAGGTCACAGCAACCCCATGTTCACGGTGCCCTCGATACCCTCTGGCAGAAGCCCCGGCCCAGCTACCCTCTTTTCTTTCTGTACACTGGACACCAGGAACGTCTAGTCCAATCTGTACTGTCATCACCCACTGCCAAGGCCAAGTCCACATTTAATTTCCTGCAGCCTCAGGACGGCAGCAGAAAAGGTCTTCCCAACAGCCACAAGGGATTCACTGCAAGGTGGAACCACAATTTGCCTGACCATGTGACAGCTGCTCTACTGAACAGCACTCATACGGGTCCCAGCTTCAGTGATGGCACAAAAGCTGCAACAGGACCTGCTTACTCATGGGAGTACGTGTGACACACATCCCTAGCAGAATTATATATGAATTTCTTTACATGTCTGTGCTCCCCCCAACAGAATGAAAGAGGACTTTTTTTGGTGCCAATACTGGGTATCCAATCTTTTGATACCTGCCAGGTTCACCATAACGTGGTCCTTGAGGCAGGTGGTCCTAAAACCTAACATCATCATGCACCACACAGGTCACAGCAGACGAGGCAGACACCACCCTCAACGTCTCTGAGAAATCAGTATGATTATCCTGGAACCCAGAAAATTAAATTTTGTGAAAACTGATTTTCTTCAACATCAGCCCCATGGTTCCAAGATATGAGACTGCCAGGGCAGGGGGCTGTGGCGCACGGGCGGGGTCCTGGGCATAGAACCAAGGGAGCTGAGCCTATTGTTTCTTTTTGTAAATATTCTGGCACCCCGACGAAGGTCGTCTTCCCCCCAGTGCTATGATCACACCCACAGGCCCCACTGGGGTCCGAGGGACAGGGCAGCAGTAGCGCCCCAGCACAATAACCAGATGACGGTGTGACTGGCTGTGACACCTCTGCACGCCCTGGGTCCCGGCTGCCCTCTCCCTGCTGCCTAGGCCCTCAGCGTGGCTCAGCCACAGCATGACCGAGCCAACCCCCAAATCCTGTCTGCAGTATCTGTCTCCTATCAGACTCCAATCATCAGTCAGAAACACATCAGTGACGCTGGCCACCCTGGGAAGCTGAAGCAGGAGGGTCACAGGTTGGAGCTCAGCCTGGGAGACTTAGCGAGATCTGCCTCAAAACAAATAAACATGGCTGGGATGTAGTATAGCGTGAAAGTCCTGGGTTTGATCTCCAGTACCACAAAGCACACCACCAGTCATCTAAACAGAAAAACGTATAATAAAGTTACGAACTGGTAAAAGGTTCGTAACTACTAAGTTAGTACTGCAAACTACCAAGAATTACAAGAGCAGCAAATAAAGCCAGGCCCCGTGGCACAGGCCTGTCATCCTAGCACTCTGGGAGGCTGAGGCAGGAGGATTTCAAGTTTGAGCCCAGCGTGGGCAATTGAACACACCAAGGTGTGCCAGAAGGACGATGCTGGACAAAGCAGAAATGGCCCCTTTCTTCCGGACACCCTCCTCCTCGGCTTTGGGCACTCTGTCCAGGTACCTGCAGGCCAGGCCACAGCCACCCTGCCCCTGCTCCCACAGCTCCCCTTTCAGGTACTCTCCATTGTCCTTATAGAGAGCAACTAGTCTTTCTCTTCTTTCTTTTTTGAGACAGGGTCTCGCTCTGTAGCCCAGGAGGGTCCTGACCTCACTATGGAGCCCAGGCTGGCCTTGGACTCATGGCAATCTTCCTATCTCAACCTCCTGAGTGCTGGGATTACAGGCATACGCCACCACACCCTGCTTATGTGGTGCTAGGGAATCGAACTCCAGTACTTAGCACCTGTGAACCATTCCTCCAGCGCCTGCCCTTTTTTCCTTCTTCCCTTCCTTCCTTCCTCCCCACCGCCGGCCCCCCCCCGCCCCCCGAGTGCTGGGATTATAGGCCTGAGCCACCAGGACCGGCTTCCACAGGAATTTCCAAGCATGCACAAGTGTGTGAGCATGTGAGTAAAAGATATTAGATTTCTCAAGGTTCACAGTTTTTACAGCCTGTTCAAAAAAATTCACCTTCATTAATCTACACTTGGGGTTTGTTTTGTTTCTTGAGATAGGACCTCGTTATATGGTTGAAGTTAGCCTCAAACTTGTGATCCTCCTGCCTTAGCCTCTTGAGTACTGGGGCTATAGGCATGCACCACCTTCTACACTTTCAAAGGAAGCAGTTACTAAAATTTTTTCTCAATGTAAGTGAGATGCCATAAATATCAGAGGATATATGTAATAGTGTGAACTGGCCAAACCTCTGGAGCAGACTGGAGAACCATGTACTCACCAACCTGCACCAGGTAGGACGTGACATGTCTCAGGACTGGCTGAGATGAAATGCACACATCAAAATGTTTTAAAAAGTCAAAAACACTATCAAGAGAACTCAACACTGAAAAAGCCACAAAGTGGACCCTGGTTACTGAGGACAACCATAGGCAGCGCAGCGGCCAACACAGCCTGTACTGTCTGGTCCCTCACGGGGACTCTCTGTCATCTTGAAATCCCACTGGGAATTTTCCCTGACACATATTAAAATGAAACATGGGAAAGAATGAAGTCCATCAAGACTGCCATGAGTTTACCACCAGGAGAAGCCACTGTGGGCTGGACACCTTCAGGACGAGGAATGAAACTGGGGTCACGAAGGCACTGCTCCCTCTGGACTGACCTAGAAAAACCCACGGGCAAAATCTAAGTGAAAGGATCTTCCAAGTTTTCAAGCAGCAGCAGCAATGGTGAAAGAGTCCCTGAAAGTAAATGAGCACAGCCGATGTGAGGCAATCAAAGTGGGGGTAGAAATCGCACTGGGAGGAGAAGGATGCTGCAGGTCAAGTCCACCCAGCAGGAGCAGGCAGGGGAGGGGAGGCCTGCGGAGTCTGAGAGTCAGGCGCCTCCATCCTGACAGGCAACCCAAACCGGAGGGCGGAAACAGTGTAGCCAGCAGCACCACACAGCAGGTGGGAGGAGACAGAGGCACCCAGCGTAGAGGGCATAGTGCCATCGGTGCTCCAGGAGGCAAGGCAAAGGGATCGCAAGGTCTAGCCCAGCCTGGCAACGCAGCAAGACCCTGATTCAAAATAAAAACAGAAAAATGGACTGGGAAAAGTAGCTCAGTGTGAAGGCCTCGGGTTCGATCCCCAGTATGACAGAGAGAGACAGACAGACAGACACACACACACATACACACACAGAGAGAGAGACCAGAGACAGACAGGAGACAAGAGAAAAGGAGAGGAGGAGACATTCAGCGGGACACCCGAGGAGCCAACGCGGGGTTTCTGAGGACCAGCCTCTGGCTCACACGCAACGTGCCATCTCGAGCCTGACCAAACGCCACCCGAACAGGCCTCACCTGATCTCTTTTCTCAGTTCATCTTCTGCTGCCTGGTTTTCTCCAGGACAAATCTTTGCCCTAAATCTTCTGTAACTCCGCTCACCTTGGTGCTGCTGCTGTCGGAGATGTAGTCGCTTCACCTGGGTAGCTAACGAACTCATAGAAAAGGCCAGGGGCACTATTTTCTTACTGATTGTAACAGCCACGTCGACTTGAGCCGCTGATGCATTCCGGCCACTGGCTGGCTTCTGAGGAATGACCATGGTGGGAGGAATTTCCTCCTTTTTAAAACGCTTACAGCCTGAGGATGTGCGAACAGCTGGTGGAGACGAAGAGCTGCATTTGAATCCGCTGTCTGCCTGAGCTGAACGATGTTCCGTGTCTGAAAGTCGATGCTCACGCCTGGGCAGCTGCTCCCAAGAGTCCACACTTTCCTGTGAGAGTCTGTCCTCCAGGGAACTCTCCGCTTGGTCACTGCTGCAGTGACTGCCCATTTCTGGGGTGCTGAAACCTCCCTCAGAGCCAGCTGGGGTGCTGCCACGCCCCGAGTCCTTCTCTGGTTCCACTCTGGCCCCGCAGTCACCAGGGCCTTTCTTGGGACTTTCTGCTTCTTCCTGAGGACCTTGCAAGCCTCTGCCAGAGAGAGGATGGGAGCAATCAGAAGGCGGTATACCCCTTTTCTGGCGTGGGGAATTCCGTTTGGGCGTGGGGCTCTCCAGGCCCTGAGACTTGGTCTCTGTGTACTGACGGAGAGAAAAGGTCTCTCGGAGCCTGGAAACAGACACAATCCTTTTCTCTTCTTGACTCTTTAAGGTCGGGGAATCATCCTGCTTTTCTGGCAGAGGGTCCTCCACGTCTGCCACACGAAACTTTATTAAGTTACCTGAGCAAATGAGGAGAGACGGCTATCAGAGACTGTCGCGAGGTGGAACAGAGGGCCTTTCCCCACCATCGGGCATCTCCTATGGCCACAAGGAGGGAGCGAGTCCACCAGGAGTGGCCACAGGAGCAGGAACGAATTCCATAAGCAAATCCCACATGGAAGCATGGGACGACTTCCAATTAGAAGCATAACCCAGCTGTGGGAAGCCAGGAAGGGGCAGCACTGGGGTTAGCGGAGAAAAGGGACACAAGGTAGCTCTGTTGGAACTATTTTATTTTTCCTTTTTTCAAAAAATTGTTTTTGTGGTACTGGGATTAAACTTTCATGGAGCTAGCTACATTAACAGTCTGATTTTTTTTTTTTTTTTTTTTAAAGACAGGGTCTTGCTAAGTCACTAACTTGTCCAGGCTGAGGTTAAACTTGCAATCATCTTGTCTCAGCCTCCCACAATGCTAGGATCACAGGTGTGTACTGCCACTCCCCACCCTAGACAATGATTTATTTATTTATTGTGGTACTAGGGATTGAACCCAGGGCCTTTACTTTAAGCTACATCCCCAGCCATTTTTAAATTTTTATTTCAAGATAACAGTCTCTCAGTTGCTAAGGCTGGGCTTGAACTTCAGATCCTCCTGTCTCAGCCTTCCAGAGTGCTAGGATTACAGGCCTGTGCCACTGGCCTCAGTCACACCAAGATTTTAAATCAGTTATTCTAAATGTGTTCATAGAGCTAAAGAAAACCATATGTAAAGAACTAAGGGAGAGAATGGAGGAAGAGCACAACAGTTAGAGAACTTGCCAACCAAGCACAAGGCCCTGGGATATATTCCCCAGCATCATACAAACAAGGTGTGGTGGCGCACGCCTGTAATCCCAGCGCTTGGGAGGCTGAGGCAGGAGGATTACCATGAGTCCAAGGCCAACCTGGGCTACATAGTGAGACCAGGACCAGCCTGGACTACAGAGCCATATCCTATCTCAAAAAAAAAAAAAAAAAAAAAAAGAGAGAGAGAGAAGTGGGGAAAGGGATAAAAAATAATATCCCACCAAAAGAATATCCATATAGAAATTATTTTTTAAAGAAAAATTCTGAAGCTGAAATAAAATGTACAACTGAAATTGAAAATTCCCTAGAAAGGCTTAACAGCAGATTTCACCAGGAAGAAGGGATCAGCAAACTTGAAGCAAAAAGTAAGAAAATGAGTCTTAGAGACCTGTTGGCCATCATCATACCCAGCGAGTGTCCAGGAGAAAAGGGAGACAAAGGACAAAAAGATAATCTGAAGGACAATGGCCTGATCCTGCCCGTATCTGATGAGGCATGAATCTGCACACTCAGGAAATTCAGTAAGCTCTAACTGGGATAAACTCCGACCTACCGATACTCAGACACACCCAACTCACACTAAGTAGTAACTCATCACACGCATAAAAGAACCCTCAATAAGATTAACAGATAATTTCTCATCAGAAACTGTGCAG
Source organism: Ctenodactylus gundi (assembly GCA_004027205.1). NCBI lineage: Eukaryota > Metazoa > Chordata > Mammalia > Rodentia > Ctenodactylidae > Ctenodactylus > Ctenodactylus gundi. The sequence goes on from PVKB01000612.1 coordinate 416,790, forward strand.
GCCAGAAAGCTGTGGATGACGTATTCAACTTGACATAATAAAATGTCTATCAACCAAAACTGACCCCATTCCCCCACGATTCTGAAGGTTGAATACAAAGCCTTCACTCTGGAGTACAACGCTGGTCCTTTTTCATTATTTGAGACAGGGTCTCATTAAATTGCTAAGTTGCACGTGTTGGGATCAAACTGGCGATGCTCCTGCCTCTGCTTCCCGAAGGACTGGGATTACCGCCCTGCAGCACCAGGCCCAGCCTACTGCGAGCTCTATATCCAGTTATCACTCCTCAGCCTTCTGGCTAAGATCATGTTGTAGCTGGATCTGGTGTGTCCCCCAAAGTCTCATGTGCCTGTAAATACCATGTACTGCTGGAAGGTAGGGCCTGGCTGGAAGGGGCAGGTGCTTGGGGCCTGAACTGGAAGGGTGTGTGCTGGTTCTGCCCTTCCTTCCGGAGTTGGCTGTTCTGCCATGCCACACAGAGCTCTGTCCCCAGCTCCAGCTCTGGCCCCGCCATGGGATTCTACCAGTTGCCAGCTACCCACTTGTGAATAGACTGTGATCTGAAACTATGAGCCAAAATAAATCTTTCTTCCCCAAAGCTGTGGATATCACATACAGAGTAACAGCAATGAAAAAGTAGGACCGACACACCACCTATATCTCAGGCAGGAGACTCATACGAGAACAGACAGGGAACTGAAGAATAGGAAACCCTTCAAAATCAAAGATCTGATTGAAAAACAGACAAAGGAAATAAATAGGCAGTTCTCAGATGAAGAAGTTCAAACGGTCAATAAATATGTGTACAGATGTTCAACATCCTTAGCCATGGGAGAATTCAAATCAAAACATCACCAGGATACCATGTGACTTGAGAGAGAATGGCACGTATCAAGAACTCAAACAGCAATCAGTGCTGGTGAGGCTGCAGAGAAAAAGGAGCCCTCCTGCACTGCTGGTGGGAATGTAAACTGGTACAACCACTATGGAAAGCAGTATGAAAGTTTCTCAAAAGACTGGAAATAAATATCACCTTCAATCCAGTGATACCTCTTCCGGGAAATTTCCCAAGAGTTAAAAATATATAACAGAGATTTATGTATACCCATTATTGTGGTCTGGATCTGGAATGTCCTCCAAAAGTCTAATGCACATGAATGTTATAGATTGTTTATGGGCTATGTGCTGTTGGGAGATTGGGGCCTGGTTTGGAGAGGTGGATTACAGGCATGTAAGTTTGATTACAGGCATGTAGTGGGGGCTTACCACCCTTCCACACATGGATCCAAGAGGGGCTGATCCCTGGGATGAGACCTGGAAGGACACATAAGCTGCTTCCTGCCTTCCTTGGAGGACGAGTCTCATCTCGCCTTCCTGTGTGTGATGTTGTGAGAAGCTGCCTCCACCTCTGTCTCTGCCATGTACTTTGATTGCTGCCGGCTGCCCCTGAGTGAGTGGACTGTGACCTTCTGAAACTATAAGTGAAAATAAAACCTTTCCTCCCCTAAATGTGTGGATGTCAGGCACTGAGTAACAGCAATGAAAAAGTGAGTAAGACAAAAATTGGTATCAGGGGTGAAGTGGTTGCTGTACTTTACCTAATCACGTGGCGTGGAAGCCTTTGGAACAGGTTTACGGGAGGAGTTTGTAAAGGTTTGAGGATGCCAGCTGAAGCAAACTTGAAGTGGTCTGGGCTGAGCTTGATGAGAGATTCTGGTTGGAGCTCAGAAGACCAGAATGCTGATAGAAGTGTGGATTGGAAAGGCCAGGCTCAAGAAGTTTCAGACGGGAATGAGGATTATATTGGCAAGGGGCCTTAAAACCACGTGTGCTAGGCTCTGGCAAAAAGTTTTTCGGGATTTTGCTCTTGTCCAGAGACTTTGCCTGAAACTAACTAAGATCAAGGGTGGAGGATTGCTTACTCTGGTGGAGGAAATCTCAAGGCAGATTGATGTTCAGACTGTCACAAGGCTGCTGTTTGCAGCTTTTAGCCAGCTCTACAGTGAAGACAGGGGACAATGGCAGAAAAAACAGCTAAAAAGCTTGCAATCTGGAGTGAAAAAGCATGTGCTTGTTAAGGAGCCAAGTTCTTAGAATCAGGACTGTAAGAGGCCTTCATAGTGTTTCAGAATTCAGCAAGATCCCACCCTTTACCAATTAAAGGGTGCAAAGGGAAAAGGTCTCCTGTAAAGAGTGCCCCAGGACTCCCTGCTGGGCCAAAGAGCCAAGTATTTGCCAGAGTTCAACTCCCGGGAGTTCAGCAATCCAGGCACCCAAAGCTGCTGCTGCCAAGGCTCAAAGGAGCGAGACTACTGCTCAAGCCAGTGGCGGATTTTGGCCACGTACACACGGTCCTGGCTTTATAAGCTTGCGGAGCCCAAGAGTTGTGGGTTCACGGAGGCTTCCACCTAGATTTCAAAGGCCTTGGAGGCCAGCAGTGTGCCCCTGGGAGGGCTGTGTGTGAAGTTGTGAAGGAGAAGCCTAGGGTGCAATGGAGAGCCCAAAAATTTGGAGAAGCCAGGAGCATGGATCGGCAGTTGAGAAAAACTGCAGGCCGTGAGCAGATCCAGCCCAAAGGAGGGAAGAGGCGGTTGCAGTCGGCAGCAATGCCACAGGAGTGGGGCCACCCAAGCCCTTTGGAGTTTATACTCCACCACAATTTACCCCAGTTGCTGGACATGGAGCTATAGGATTTAACCCTTACCCTGCCGGATTTAGGAACTGTTTTGGTCCTATTGCCTTTTATCCCCTTATTCCTCCCTTTTGGAATGGAAAGGTTTACCCTATCCCATTTTATACTGGAAGTGCTTAACTCTCTGGTTTCAATAGGAGCTCACAGCTCAAAGTTTGTCTTACATCTCAGAAGAGACTATAGACTTGGGGTTTAACAGTGCTGAAACTGTTAAGACTTTGCTAATTCTTGGAGAAGGACTAAATGCATTTTGCCTGGGGAGAAGGATGTCAGTCTTTTGGGGGCCAGGAGTGGAATATTGTGGTTTGGATCTGGAATGTCCCCCAAAAGTCTCATGTATTTGAATGTTATAGATTGTCTATGAACTACGTGCTGTTGGAAGATTGGGACCTAATCTAAAGTGGTGGATTACAGGCATGTAAATTGGATTATAGGCTTGTGGTGGGGGCTTACCACACCTTCCACACCTGGATCCAAAAGGGGCTAATCACTCGGCTGAGACCTGGAAGGATACATATGCTGCTTCCTGCCTTCCTTGGAGGACTAGTCTCACCTTGCCCTGACTCAGCTTCCTGTGTGTGATGTCGTGAGCAGCTGCCTCCACCTTTGTCTCTGCCATGTGCTTCGATTGCTGCCGGCCACCACTGAGTAGACTGTGACCTTCTGAAACTGTGAGCTAAATGTGTGGATGTCAGGCATTGAGTCACAGCAATGAAAACGTAACTAAGGCACCCATACTGACACCCATATTCGCAGGAGCACGACTAACGAGCTAAAATGTGGAAGATACCAAAATATCCATCAACACACCAGTGGCTACTTAAATTGTGGTATCTGCATTTGATGTGGTATTTGATGGAATACTACTCATCTATAAAGGTTTGACGCTTTTGTAGGCAAATGGATGAACTTGAAACCATCATGCTCAGTGAAGTAAACGCAGAAGAAGGTTCAATACCAAATGGCTTCTTCAATATTAGAAACCTGGATCACAGTCCTCTCACAGAACTACTTGAGGTGAATGGGAACTAAGGGGGAGGGGAAGAGGGTGAGATGGTCAAAAAGGGAGAGGAAAAGGATTTGTAACTTTGCTGCGATATGTATATGCACAAAATACTCAAGATTGATGTAAACATTACGTACCACATGTATATACACATCAGTAAAATGGGAAAAAACTAATTTGCTGTATGTAAAAATAAAGAAAAAGAAAAAGTAAGATAGATCTAGTGTAAAGAACTCTACAAGCAATGAAACTTACCTTCAAAAATGAAAGAGGCTAGGGGATAGGTCAGTGGGGCAGCATATGTTTAGCATGCAGGAGGCCCTAAATTTGCTTTTCTACACACACACATAAAAATAATAATGGGGGTTAGGGTTGTAGCTCAGTGGTTATAGTGCTTGCCAAACACTGGCAAGGCCCTGGGTTCAATCCCCCAACACCAAATAAAGATTAGCTGGGTGTGATGGTGCATGCCTGTCAACTCAGCACTTGGCAGGCTGAGGGAGAAGGACTGGTGTGAATCTGAAGCCAGCCTAGGCTACACAATTAGTTCCAGACCAGCATGGACTACGGAGTGAGACCCTGTCTCAAAATTTTAAAATAAAATAATAATAACAAAGGAGATACTAAGACTGACAGAATTCACTGTCACAGTGTCCCTTATGAAAAATACTATAGGGCATGCTTCAGGCTGAATAACAGGATATGAGACAGTAACTGAAATCTACACAGGGAAACAGAGAGCCCTAACAAAGGTAACCACAAGGCAAAGAGACACAATACATGGATTTTTTATTTGCATCTCTATTTTCTCCACTGTGACTTAAAAGACAACTACCGGAAATAAAAACGACGAGCATGTAGTTGAGAGGCACACAACGTACAAGCCCAGTACACAGCAGTAACGGGCAGGGACGCAGCTGAGTGGCAGCAAAGTTTCTGTGTACTACTGAAATTATGCTGGCACTGCTCTGATTTAAACTGCAATTGCCATTAGATTTCCCAGGGTGAACACTAAGAACGTAATACAAAAATACACAGGAAAGGCGAAGTCAAGGGGTGAGGAGGGCAGTCGCTGCAGGATTCTGCTCACATGTGTGCTATGTCATCCGTTTACAGTCAGGACAATTAGAGCACCCACAGGGTCCAGGCAGGACTTTACTGCCTAGCCTTATATGCACTCAATGTGGCCCTTTTTTTTTTTGAAACAGGGTTTTGCTTTGTAGTCCAGACTGTTCTTGGACTCACTACACAGCCCAGCCTGGCCTCAAATTCACAGTAGTGAGCCTCCTGAGTGCTGGGATTACAGGCATGTACCAGGATACCAAGCACACGTGGTGCTGGGGAACTGAACTCAGGGCCTTGTCCCTGCTACACAGCCCCTCTGACTACCATGCTGACCCTCCATCCCCTTTGTCCCTTTCTGACCCTTCTATAACAGATTCCTTGAACTCTGCAGCTACATATTTTCTAGCATGGCATACCTTCCCTAGAAGAGAATCAGACTGCTGTCTGAGGCCGGGCTGGGCTGTGTAGTGAGTCCAAGAACAACACGAAAGGAATCAATCCACTATCCTGGGGGGGAGAGGGATGGATAGAATCACAACGCCTAAAAGTTCAGAAACTTCTGTCACTGTGTCTTTCTTACCTTCAATATCCAACAGCGGCTGCTGACTGACATTAAGTTTGTTTACATCACTATCAAACATTCCTATCAAAGAGGTCTTTAAGATGGCCAGCAAAAGCTTCTCCTCTTGTAGCAAAATTTGCCTTTTATCTGGAGTTACATTGATGTCAACACATTCTAAGGGAAAAGAGAAAATGTACTCATTATATGTTTAAATTCCTCTTTAACAACAGAAATTTACACATCTACTATTTCATTCCCTTATTCTCACTAAAAGTACTATTAAAAACATTGCAGTGTCCAGGTTAATGTTCATAAACTGTAAAATTAGCTCATTTGAGTAAACAAGGAAAACAGCAACATTTTTCTTGCATGTATGTAGTGCTGAGGACTGAGCCTGGGGCCTTCAAAACTAAGCTACACCCCCAGGCCTTATTCTAGTTTTGCTTTAGAGACAAAGACTTGCTAAAGTGCCAAGTTGCTCAGAGGAGGCTTAAGCTTGTGATGCTCCTACCTTGGCCTCAGAGTGGTGGGACGTATAGGTTTGAACCACTACGCCCAGGTAGGAACTTTTTTTCAGACAGGGTCTTGTTCTGTAGTCCAAGCTGGTTCTAAACTCACTATGCAGCACAGGCTAGCCCAGAACTCACAGTAATCCTCCGGTCTCAGCCTCCCAAGCACTGGTATTACAGCAATGTTCCACCACCCCCAGCTTATGTGGTGCTAATGAATTGAACCCAGAACTGCTGAGCTATACCCCCAGGCCCTAGGAACAATTTTTAAACAGACCAAATATACAAAAATTTGAATGAGCACACTGTAAAAGAAAGTGAAACACATAAAACTATGACAAGAGAAAAATGCAAATGCAAATCAGTGTCTTACACCCTACTGAATGTAGTTCTACCACTGACAGATGTGTAATATTAGCTCATTTGAGTAAACAAGGATAAAAGACGCCTGTGATAAAAGACGC